>CM055083.1:7266708-7414208 GCA_029204045.2 Tillandsia leiboldiana
TCTGGTCCCAGGAATGAAACAATGCTTCAAGGAAAATCCGGCGAGAAACCAAAAATTTTACGATCTTTTTGGCTGTCGGCTGGCAGAACAAGAGATTGATCTTTTTCTTTTCTTTTCATGAATGAACTTGCTAGGAAGAACCTTTTTGCCACTTTTGGTGTAATTTCTCCATTTCTTGTGACAACTTTTGTATCTTTGTCAAAACAGAGGAGTATCTGCACTGTAGTTTATGAGTTTGCTTTTGTTAGTTTCAATTTTGAAAGCACATCAATTGATGGCCAATCACCTGCATCCTGCACATGTTCATGGGGTTTGTTTTGGAAACCATAAAACAAAATCTCAGTACTTTTCATATTTCCATATAATATTGTTTTATTTTATTATTGAAAAGTTGGTTTTTATTCAATTGGGTTGTGCTGCAATCTAATTAGTATGGATGTAATCAAGAAGTTCTTATAAACAATCAATTACATAGAATGTTTTTTTTGTAAGGTGCAATCATCAAAGTGTCCTTTTGGGTTAAAAAATGTAATAAAGTTGAGCTTGATTATATCATTAGGAAGCTTTGGGAGATTAAAAATATTAGTATTTCTAGAATTTGGAAGATATGTGAGTTAGTACCTAAAATTCCAGCTTAGGATAATAGATATGAATGTGAAGTTAAAGGAAAAGATAAAGAAAAGAAGACAATAGTTTGGAGAAGCCAAAGGGAGAATGGTTGGGTTCTCCCTGATATCTACTTTACTATATTGCTGATGTGTTGGCATATATATATATATATATATATATATATATATATATATATATATATATATATATATATATATATATATATATAGGGGTTCGGCTACTATATTTTTATGAGTAAAATTTTTTCGTACTTATAAATTTTTATCCCTTGAAAAAATGAATGTGCGGTTAGAATTATATTAGTTCATAGGATTTATATTATTTTACCAACAATCTAGTAAAGAGGAATGCTGCATGTACGCCCCGAAAAGGGTGTACATCATACAACCCATCCATCTAATGGGTGGGGGGTGTAGGATGTGTTGTGGGGTGTACACTTAGCATTTTGCCCTAGTAAATCTTAGGGAGACCACTATCATCCTAACCGTATATTTGTTTATCAAAGGACGAAAAAGTTATGAGAGTACAAAAGGGTTTATACTCATAAGAGCATAGTAGCCCTACGCTATATATATATATATATAGGAAAATGCTAAGTGTACATCCCACCCATCCAATGGTGGGGTGAATTTCACTGGTCACATCGAAGTGACCAGTGGAGGAAGCCCCACCCTTGGATGGGTGGGGTGTGCATCATACACCCTATTTTGGGGTGTATGTGTAGCATTGCCCATATATATATCGAGATAGAGAGAGAGAGAGAGAGAGAGAGAGTCTGACTATTATGCTATCAATAGCACCAAGCATTTGGTACTATCAAGTTTTTCATCGTTAGATCAACCCCTTTTCTCTCTCATATACATCCGTGCATAAGGTGCATGCAATCTATATGATTTACTTTAAAATATGGTTCTCCATACTCTACCCAAGACTTTAAGCCTTAATGCATCATATATAATGCATCAACTAGAACTTACCCAATTCTAGTATATTTAGGAATATACTCTAATTAATATTTAAATTCAAATTAATTTATCTCCAACAGATTTAAATATTAATCCTAATTTAAATAAGATTTAATTATAAAACTAACCAAGTCCTAACATTTACAAAACTCATATCTACCATTAAAAATATAATTTTTGCAATCTTTTGATCATTAGGTCAAAGATGTCAAAAATATTTAAAATTTAATTTCTAGATACCTTCGGTGGTCTAGATAATGTTCAACAGTGCCGATCATCAATTTAGAAGCTCTATTATCGAAAACAAACGGGTGGCAACGGAGTCCGTTTGTTATCAATAGCATTCCAACTACTCTCTCTCTCTCTATCTATATATAGAAAGAGAGAGAGAGTTCCAAAATAACAACCGGTACTGTTAAATATGATTTAGACCATTTAAATTATCTGAAAATTAAATTCCATATTTTTTCGATATTGTTTTTTGTCCATCAAGTGAATATGAAAATGAATGGCTGAAAATAAATATTTTTTAAAAAATGATGATAGAAATTTTATAATCAAGATCCAGAGTATATATTTTATTTTTTAATCAAAGTTTAATTAATATAGATTTGTTTATCCCATTAAATAAGCAAAATATTCATATTTATCATTAAAATTATAAATTTTACAACTCTTTAATTATTATGTTAATCATATCGAAAAAATTTAAAATTTAATTTTTAATTGTCTACATCATCGATTTTGAAAGTTTCATTATCAAAAATAAATGGATGACAAAAAAATTTATTTACTAGTGATATTATGATAGCATTTCAACCCAACTATATATATATATATAGTCCAACTATTATATTTTTATAATTTTATAAGTATAATTAATTTTATACTCACAAATTATTTCTAATGATAAAACTAAATTATAATAATTTTAAAAGTTTGAAATGTTAAATATTTTACTTTAACATTTTGAAAAAAAAAAGAAAAAGAAAAAGTAAAACCTGGGTAAAAGTTTTGGACTAGTTTTGTAAATTTTCTACATGTCCCTCACAATCATTATGTTATGAATTCTTAAATTTATAATATCCCAAATAATAAATTTTCAAGGGAAAATTTAACAATTTTTTTTTTTTTTTTTTTTAGGATGTTGTCACTTCAGAAGGTTAGGTACTTTATGTACAGGTAGTTGGAGGGGCATTCATGTAACTTTCTTTTTGCAACTGTCACATCTCATTAATTTTTTTTAGTAAATTTTTTTTTTAAAAAAATATCTAATATATTTTTTAAAATTTTAAAAATATTTTATTTACTTCTCGAAAGTCAAAATATTTTATTAATTTTAAAAAATTTCTTCAAATTTTTTTTTTTATCCTTAAAAATTATTATTATTATTTAGTTTTAGAAGGGCTTATTAGTAATTTTAAAATAAATTTAAAAATTTATTTACGTGTATTCTGATAAAATTATTTATTAAATTCACACCATATAGCTTCCGATTTTATCAAAAAAATTTCCTCTACGGCGGGGCTTTATAAGTTATTTTATAATTTTATATATAATTTTGAATATTGATATGTATTAGTTTTTATTTTATTATCATATTATATAAATTCTATCCGCGAACAAATATATTATATTTTATTTAGTTGAATTCATTAAAAAGTAGTGTAACTCCGAATTTATTTGAGTGAATATATTTGAAGAAAAATAATATTTTATAAAAAAATATATTTAGGTAGTTAAGTAAAACCTTTATCCTTTTTCCTTTTATTTATAATTTATTAGATTTAAAAAATAAACAACAAAAACACAACTATATGTTCACTCTTGGATTATGTAAGCACACGTTGGTTCATTTTAAACTTCAATTTTTTTTTTCTTATTCATCTTTTAATTTATAAAATTTAAAAATAATATTATTGAGATTATTTTATCAAAAAAATTTATTGGTGGGTTAATAAGTATGAATGCAAATAGATTGGTAAGTGATAAATAATGGTAAAAAATAAGAGCTAAAATAAAAAAAAAAAAATCTTGAATTCACTCCGAATTCACCGAGAAAATGGGGCATAAGGTGAAGATTTTTTTTTTTCATCTTTAGATTTGTCTCATTTCGTTCAAAATTTGGCAAAAATTTATGTCCAAATCACAGCCCAAAATGTTTAAATCCCGTTATTATTACTAGCGTTCATGTCTTATATAAATCCAATTACAATTCCATCCACATCCGATGTGGGACTATTTGGGGCGTCACAGACTCCTCCCGTTTAGGCCTGACGTCCTCGTCAGTCCAAGCACGCACACAACATCCCAAGATCATCAGGCGATGTGAGACTCATCTCGCTAGCCCTGTCATCTAGACCCATGCTCAGCCGAGACTCGTTGCACACTTCCGGCTGGTTATTGGCTCTGATACCAAATGTAATGACCCGGCCCACTAACAATAATAACTTGTTGGGCCCACAAAACTTAACAGACCGGGTTTGGACAACATGTCCAAACCCGGTCTGTTAAGTTTTGTAGGCCCAACGAATTATTATTGCTAATGAGCCGGGTCGTTACAAAAACTCAACCATTTTACTTACGAATTTTGACTTGACTCAATCCACATACATATTAGAGCTCACTCAATGTGTATTGTGGACCGTGCCGTCCCTACTCAACTTATTGAGCTCACTCAACTTAGTTTTTTCTTAAGCCTACTGTCACCGGACAGAAAGTTAAGGTTCTTTTTAATCAATAATAATTAGTCAACAATATATTCGCTTACAGCTTATTTAAGTGCACGCTAGTTTTTATTCTAAACTTCAACTTTTTTTTTTATTTATTAATTTATTAACTATATATTAATCTTCAATACTATAGTTGACGTGCAAATTTTTTTTTATTTTTTATTTTATTTTTTACGGTGATCTGTTTATTCTTTTATTTTTTTTTTGAAACATCTAGAAAATAAAATTCAATCTCTTTCGTGAGCATCCCCACTTGGCGTTTCCCTATCTCCTTTCCCCTCTATCTCTTTTTCTTTCTCTCCTCACTCACATGTTTTCTCTTCTGCGCTCTCAGTACCTCTCATCTGTTTCCTAACGTCGCCGGCACCACCTACTGCGGCATCACCTTCTTCTTCTCTTTCTTCGCCGTTTATCTGATCGAGGATCATGCCAGGAAATCTATTCCATTGGACGTCGCTACTGAGGTCGAGGGCACGCTAGCATTCTCCGGACTATACGTTAGATAGAAATAATAGTAAAAATTTATAAATTAAATATATGAATAAAATCATAAAAAAATAATAGAAAATAACAATACTTGACTAGTTAATAGTATAAAAAATATATTAAATTTATTTTAGAATGACAATACAACCTAGTGAATAACAAAGAACCATAAAAAGTAAAAATTATTGCATAAATAATTTGAAGAAATATTTGGACCTAAATCTTAAATCCTAGTAATAATTTCTACAAAAAAATTTATATTATACATGATACACCACTTAGAGCTTCTCATATAATCTTCCAACTTCAATAAATTTAAACCATTGTTTTCTTTTTTTTTTTTGCATTTTGAGTTAGAATGGTATGCTTTTGAAAGCACAGAGTCTAGACTCCGTATTTCTAAGTTGTTTTCGATGCTGAGATTTTCAAATTGATGATCGACTCTATTAGATTTGATTTAAAATATTTAAAAGATATAGAAAATAATTTTTATAATTTTTTAATATCGTTTGCCAAGTAATTGAAAAGGCTCAAAAATAATAATTTTAATGATTATGGTGAGCACTTTACAAGTTTAACGGTGTATAAATATTTAAATTATATAAAATTTTAATAATTTTTTTTATACTATATAAAACAAGATTAATATTTTTGATATGAAATTTTAGTATCGTATTATTACATTTCGATCACTAGATAAATAATATTGAAAAATTATAAAATTTATTTTCTGGATATTTCTAACGAAGTCGTTCGTCAATTCGAAAGTTTCGATTATTCGTAAAAACTCTGTACCTCTAAAAATATTAATTTTTATCTAAAAATAATATTAATTAAAAATTATGAAGCAACCAAATTTTAGATTTAAAATTTCGAATATCAATCGTGAAAGTCTTAATCACTTATACTAGCGAAGATCAATAGCATTATCATTTGTATTAAATCCAAAAAATACAATGGTTTGTTGCTTTCCTTTTAACTATGATCTACTTAAAATTAATTTTTGTATAAATTAAAAAATTATTGAAAGGCGGAGAATCCCATAATAATAATACTAAAAATTATAAACAAAAATAATAATAAAGTTAATTACATACGAATTTTTATAAATATATCGAATAGCTGATATATCCCTATAAAGTTAAACTTTTTATATTTATTCTTTCAAAAGTCCAACATTATTTATATATATCTATATAGTCTATCTCTCTGTTAGAAAAATCTAGTTAATCCTAAGTTAAATAATTAATCTTGATTAGTTAGTAAGATAAATTTATCTTTTTACTTTTTCAAATATTTCTGTATTATTTTTTAAAGGAATATTTTTGAAAAGGCAAAACTATCATTTCACATATAATCAGTTAAAAAATAAACAGTGAACTAACGATAATAAACCGAAGGAATATACATGAATAACATTGAATTTTTTAAAAAATAAATATAAAAAATTATACTTTTAAAAAGATAAATATATTTATATGGATAATGCATAATAATAATATCAATTATATATAATATAGAGAGAGATAGAGAGAGTGAGCGTCTCACTCTTGCGATTCTCCATTCCTCATCTCTTCATCAATCATTCTTTTTTTTTTCACTCTCAAGAGAGGGGGAGAGGAGATGGGTGGTCTCAGATCGTTCGTGGAGGTGCCTCGGGATTCGCACTTCCCGCTGGAGAACCTCCCCTTCGGCGTCTTCCGCCCTAAGGCCGGCGGCGCCGTCGCCGGAGGCGGCGGAGATGCGGTGGCGGCGAGGCCGGGGGTGGCGATCGGGGAGTTCGTCCTCGACCTCTCCGCCGCGGCCGCGGCGGGGCTCTTCGATGGCCCCGAGCTCAGGGGCTCCGATTGCTTCTTCCAGGTCCCTCCCACCGCACAAACCCTAACGCCACGTGCAAATTATTGTTTTTACGTCACACCTCAATAATCTCACATCGAATGGAAATGATTCGTAGATTTATAAAAAACCATAAATATTTTTGGACAGGTGGTTTATGACCAATAAATTATTATTGCTAATAGGTTGGGTCGAGCCGTTAGAAGTGATTACCAACCGAAAGTGCATGACAAGTCTTAGCTGAGTCATAGTAGGTTGGGTCGTTGTAATCGATTATCAACCGGAAATGCGTGACAAGTCTTGGCTCACCTGAGCCACGGGTCTGAAGGACAAGTTTGAATGACAATACTAGCGAGACAAGTCTCATATCACTTAGTGATCTCGAGACAAATCTCACATCAACTAGTGATGATCTTGAGAATGGGACACGACTAGCGAGACAAGTCTCACATCTCCTAGCGATCTTGAGAATGGAGTCGTGATTGGGTTTATAAGAGACTGTAATAACAAAATTAATCTTTGATGATTCTGGATGGAAAAAGATTTTAGCGATTGTAGATTATTAAGGTAGCCGAGGCAACAGGATTTTACGGCACTACAAACTTTTAAGAACTGCATAAAACATTTGCACTTTTTATTTTTACTCTAATTTGATAGTAATTAGAGTGTTAAATTCAAATTTTAGGGATATATTTGAACTTTATGTTTGACATAAGACTAGTTGTTATAATAACAGCCATCTCTCAACAAGTTTCTTGGAATGGGGCGACCGGCTTGGAAGGAGGCGCGATCCACTCTCCAGAAAATTCTGTCAGGTATAGCTGCTATTTTTTGTAATTTACTCTTTGCCTATCTTAATTTTCTACTGTCTTATTAGAAAAATGGTTCTTCTCCTCTGCTTTCATGCCATGCTCAATTGTTCTGCTTTTCATAGCTGTCTAAACTATGTGCCTCTATTTGCTCCTTTGCAGCTGATGAGACAGTATTACGTAATAATGCTACTTTAAAGGAAAAGTGCCTTCTGCCAATGGTATTAGTAACCTTTTTCTAGTGATTTTATCTGCCCATTTTTCCTTTCCACGGCTAATGAGATGTTAATGCCATCTTCTGACCAAGCAGAGTGAGGTAGAGATGCTTTTGCCTATTGTAATAGGGGACTACACGGATTTCTTTTCATCTATGTACCATGCAAAGAATTGCGGGACTATTTTCCGAGGACCAGAAAATGCAATCGCACCAAACTGGTATAGTTTCGGGTTATTATATATGCACATTGCATCATGTGTTTTTCTTGTGGTTTATTCAGACACTTTGTGGCCACTAGTTGTCAAAGACTATAAATTGAGTTCTTTGTTGAGTAATTGTTTAGATGCTTTATTTTTGTGATACTAGGTGGTAATGTTAGTTGTTTGATAATTGTTGCTTGAAAATAGATTAGAACTTTTGGGACATTAAATTCTGCCAAACTATGGACGAATGAGGTTGCTTGTCACACAAAGAATAAATATAAGGATGGATGGGAGAAATAAGAACTAGGTACCCAAGAGATAGAGCACGACGACTAATTACGATAGATACTGGCCTTCCTCCTGAACGGTCCAAAGTTTATTTGAGAAAGGCAATCATTCATGGTACAAGCAGAATTGTTTTCTGTCTAGAACAATTTCTTAGGTTGAAGACCTTATACATTCCATGGCTCAACTTTTCTTTCATTTTTTTTTTTTTTGTTTTTAAAATTCTTGATTAATAGATTGCTTGTATAGCCCTAGTGCTGCAATTCTCCTTCTACTCTTTGAGCCTTATAATTCTTTTGGTTTTTCTTGTTCTCTACACTTGCGCTGAGTAACACTTATAGAGCTAGCGCTTCATATTTATTTTTAGCTTATGGAGTTGTTAAGCTCACTCTTTGGTTGAACTTTCAGGTTTCGTCTTCCGATAGCTTATCATGGACGGGCATCATCTATAGTAATCTCTGGAACAGATATTGTTCGTCCAAGGTGTGCGTATTATGAAAGGAATTTGGTATTCAGTGCTTAATATTACTTGGATGTTGTACTGAGAAATATATTTGGTTATCGCCGTCTATCGGATCAACCAAATGATCATATGATACAATATTTTTTTTTTCCTTTTAGATGTTTAAGATATCCTTGTTTTTTCTTTTACGCATGTGATTCTCATTAGACTATATCAAGGATTTTAGTGCCGTGGCACGGGGTCGTGCCGAAAACTTGCCGGCACGGTACGGTACAGTGTGTGCCGAGCCGTGCCGATGAGTGCTGGTCACAAAAAATACATGCGTGTCGACACATAATTGCATGAAATATTTATTTTCTTTAGCAACAAAATTTTTTAATTGCTTATTATGTATCTTTATCAAATATTTTGAACTTTATTAAGAAAATTACTTAGTAATTTTAAGAAAAAGGGTTTTGAACTGTGCCATCAGCACGGGGGTTGTATCGTGCTGGTATCTTGTTGGCACGATACGGTACGGTGGATACGGTCCGTGCCGATGGATACTTAAATTTTTGGACTATATACAGCTTACTCATAATTGACGCTTGCATTTCTGACATTCATAATTGCATTTATGCATATCTTTGTCCTCCATGGTCTTAAGATTCATAGCACGGTCAAACATTTTGTCACATTACTTTCTTGCTTGCTAGGCATTCAAGTGAAGCTCTGTTCATTTCTTCATTTTCCGCTTGCTCCTAAGTATTTCTTCTTCTACTTTAGGCTTGCCTGATTAGCACAATCTAAGCCTATCTTGGACCTGGATAACTATAACAGAATTTAATTATGCTTCTCATCATATTTACTTAAGGCTGTAATCTAGAACATAAGCTTAATTTGAGAAGTCTAACAATTGACTAATTTTGTGATCAGTTGCCAATCTGTAATGCCAATCCACTCAAAGTGGTGTTGAAATACTTACATCCAAAAAAGAAAGAAAAAGAAAAAGAAGAAAAAAAAACTGTTGTTGAAATACACGGAGCGGCGCCATAAGCCATACCGAATAATGCATTAGCTGAGGTTTATAAGTAGAGTGGATCTTGGGAAGTTCCTCAAGAATAGAAAGAATCTACAAAGTAAGATAATAGATTTCCTGTAGATAGTGATTATTGCAGCAGTGGAGTATACAAATAATTTGAGGCTCCTTTAGGAAATCCTGCTCAACCTTTCTCCTTGTGCTCCACTTATTTATATTTTCTTGTTAAACGGGAGCTAGAATCTCTTTATCTCCTTTTCTCATATGTTTTACACAAAAGCTTTAGTAGCTGATGATATGATAGATGACATAAAGAAATGTACTGGCTTTGTGCCTACAATTTACAGAATTGTGCTGCAGCAAACAAATCTCTTTCTTGAACGTACCCAATTTCTTAATTCTAAATAATATAAAAGAATATACCTCTTTGTTGTCTATTAGTTGAACTGGCAATATTCATTAGTCATCAGTGAATGTGCGATTAAGCCGTTAAAGGGTCAAATCTGACTGATCTGATACATACATAGCTAACTGGCTTTACCCGGTAAGTCTAGCTTGGCCTTGAATTTAACCAATTAATATAATTTTTAAATTAGGCTATGTTTGCACTAAGAAGATGTTTAATGTTTGGAATTCTTTTTTTCTCGAGCATTGTTTAAGTTTATATATTGTTTTAGCTAAGTTTTACAAGGATTCAAATAGCCAGCTAAGATCTTTCTCTTTCATTTTTTTTGTCAGAGGCCAAGGTCATCCATCAGGAAATTCTCTACCATATTTTGGGCCCTCTCAGAAGCTGGATTTTGAGCTCGAAATGGTTAGCCCATAGTGAATTTATTTTCTTGTTCTTGAATTATTTTCATTCCCCTTTTACGTATGACTTGATCACTGTAGAGGGTTTCATTTTTACCTTGTTTCTAGGTTGTGCATGCATGTTTTACTGAAGTATGATTACTTTATGGATCATAATAATCTCGTTGATGTTTAAAATTCTTGTTTCTAGGCAGCTATTGTTGGGCCAGGAAATGAGTTGGGCAAACCAATAGATGTTGACGATGCAGCAGATCACATATTCGGACTTGTACTATTGAATGATTGGAGTGGTACTTTTCTTTTCTTTTACTTCTCTCAGTTAAGATTTAGCTATGGACTTCTTTTCACCTACTAGTGATGTATCTTTACAGCGCGAGATATACAAGCGTGGGAATATGTGCCTCTTGGACCTTTCCTTGGAAAGAGCTTTGGTAATTAATTCAGTTTTTTTTTCAAAAAAAAACCCTTTTTGTGTTACATTTTTATCTTTATCATCTTACAAATCTCGTTTCTATGGAAGGTACAACAATTTCACCTTGGATTGTGACTTTAGATGCTCTAGAACCTTTTGCTTGCCATGCACCAACACAGGTGTTTTGGACTCTTCATACGTTAGATTCCATAAAATGCACATATACACCCAAAGCGATGAATTTCATATTCTAGTTACAGCTTAAATGTGCTCTTACTTGCAGGATCCTCCACCTTTGCCATATTTAGCAGAAAAGAAGCATATAAACTATGACATTCCTTTGGAAGTAGGTATTTTAATTTCTATTTTTCTATTCAGTTTGCTTAGTTGTTTATTGTGCACAACAAAATGCTATTAAGATGTAAGGCAACTACCGTATGCACTGACCGTGCTTAATTTTTACTGCAAGGTTTGGATCAAACCTAAAGGCCATGACAATTCATCAGTCCTCACAAAGAGTAACTTTAAGCATCTGTAAGAATCTTCCACCTCATGTTGAATTTATAAAAACCTTCTTTTTCACATCATAACCAATTTAAGATTTGACATTCTGTCTTAGTGTTTTTTTTGTTGTTGTTGTTTTTACCCATTGGGTATGATGAGAAAACATGGTTTTTAGAATTACGACTTGTTTACCTCCTATGCCACAAATTTTCAGGTATTGGACAGTGACACAACAACTTGCACATCATACTATTAATGGGTGCAACTTAAGACCGGGTGATTTGCTTGGAACCGGGACCATCAGTGGACCTGTAAGACACAATTTGTTTTGTAATAGGAGTAAAAATATCTCTCTCATTAAAATATCTTTCCTTTTCTTAAATTTTTTGTAATTAGAACTTTTTTTTTTTGGTTGTTGCTTGATTGGTTTTATTCTAACATCAATGTTCTTTCAGGAGCCAGAATCTTTGGGATGCTTGCTAGAGCTGACCTGGAATGCGAAAAATTCGTTAACAATAGGTAGCTCAAGCCGTAAATATTTAGAAGATGGAGATGAAGTCATCTTTACTGCTTGTTCCAAGGTTTGATGTCGCCATATTTTATTTTGTTGAGATGACCTTTTGGGAAGTTAAAAATAGAAAAGTTTCAATTTCAGTTTGAGTCAAGTGGAGCAATAGGCGTTTCGCTTCCATTTCGTGTCACGATTTTATTCATTATTGGGTAATTGATTATCGTGAGAATACCTGTAGTTCAATTGTTCAGGCTGTCTTCTATTGCTCGTAGAAGCTAATTTTAGCTGCATAAATTGCAAATCATTTGATCAATTTGACGACTCAGGCAGAATATGGATAATATGCACTGTAATTACTACTACGTGTTTTCTAAATACCTGCTTTGTTGGTGCTACAATGAAACACCAACCTCCAATATCATCTGTTAGTTACAATTAGTTCGTGTCACACAAAGTTGGCCCTGTGCTATGGTGCATTTTCAAATCAGCGCCCTGTACTTTCACTTGTATCACTTTTGTTCTTCGGGCTTACTATTCCATTTTTCAATAACGATCTTTTTGTCCTCTCCATGGGAGTTTGAGCTTGGGTTTTTATCGTATTTCGGTTGGACTTTGCTTTAAACACAACCTGGCCAAAATCCAATTTAAATCTGAAGTCTAACAGATTTGTATCAAGCTTAGATCAAACGCGACCCAAATATGTATATCAAAACCTTATCCGAACTCGGCCCTTCTTTGAAGTTTGTGCTTTTCTTTATTTACCTTTTTCCTTATCTTTGCTTTGTATAGTTATTATCATATAAATATTTATTAGTGTAAGATAGTTTGTGTGAAGAATATATTCCTATGTTGATGATATGTGAATAGCGCAATGCTATCCAAACAATTAGTGTAAATCTTACTTCGTACCCATTCAAGGGTCAATACTTTTACACTAGTCTTATCAATCTTTTTTTTTTAATAAAAAAAATCCAAAAAGGGTGTCTAAACCCTTGTATGAGTGGGTGTACGATTTACGCCCCACTTTTGGGTGTAGAAGTAGCATATCTTATGCGAATATTACTATATCAGGTTATGGGTTAATAATTCTGAAGCTTGTGCTTATTTTGATGGCCAAAGTTGATCTGTATGTAATATTTTGCAGGGCGAAGATTACAACATAGGATTTGGGACTTGCACTGGGAAGGTCCTGCCATCATTATCCTGAGAAAAGCCAGCAAGATAAAACCTTCGTGATTTGGTAATACGACTCGGCTTTGACCGTCGCTTATTGTATCATCAACAAACTGGTAATAAAAGGAAACTTTTTCTGTTCTACATAAATGATATGTGTTAACTGCAGTAAATGTGCTTCTGCAGCGCCCATGTTCGCATTTTTATGAGACAGGCAGCTTCATCTCTATATCGATAAAACACAATTCTGCATGACTTTCGTTGGAGTTCGTTTTGTCTTAGAAGTTTCTTAAAGAGGGGCATTTTTCTCTTAAGTGCAAGGGCATAAATATAAAAAAACATAAAAATGTACAAAACTTAACTGAACTATGGGCCTTTTTGAGTCGGCTATCTGACGTTTTAAAATTTTGATTTTACTATCCAATTTTTCAATTTGTTTGGTTTGAGTCAGTCAACAACACTTTGACTTCAAAATTTAAACTATTACCGACTTTAATCTTTAATGAATTTATAGTTGCGAGAATTGTATGAAATATACTAAATAAACTTCTAAAGAGAAATGAAACATTCAAATTTTGAAGTTAAAAGTGTTGTTGACTGATTTAAATCAAACAAATTGAAAGGTTGGGCAGTAAAATAAAAAATTTAAATGGTTAGATAACTAAATCAAAATGATCCATAGTTCAGGTAAGTTACAAATGTCTTTTACCTAAAAAATAAAATTGAGTACTGAAGGGCATATGTGAAAATTCATATTTTCCAGGTACATATGAATCTGTGTATAGAGTTGTAGCAGTTGGAGACTCATCCTTTTGAGTTGCACTTGATTATTATCATGTTTTGGTTCCACTTAAAAGGTGATTGATGGAACTAGTGGATAAGCTGAATGATTATGATGGACCATGAATTGCATAAAATTAGGGCTTTATATGTATCTGTGTGTAGAGTTGTAGCAGTTGGATACTCAACCTTTGAGTTGCACTTGATTATTATCATGTTTTGGTGCACTTAAGAGTGATTGATGGAACTAGTGGATAAGCTGGAATACATTATGGGGGGCCATGAATTGCATGAAATTAGGGTTTTCAGGGTAGAGGCAACAACTACTATAAAGCCTAGTTGTCTCAATTATTAGAGTTCTAGATGCATAAAGACTCCTTTAGTTTAACTATCTTTTGTTGAATGATTCCTAGTCTTCTAAGTTCTAACAGTCAAATTGGCTAAGCACATCTCCATGATTGAGTGCTCCAGTGACCTTTCTTTTACCAGCTCTTAAAAGATTTAGCATTTGTGATTACTACACTTTTTGTTGCTTTTGCATCTAGAAGCTTGATTTTAGTCCAATGATGCGGCATCTGAATCGACGATTAGTATTATTGAATTTTATCTATGTTATTTGAATTTTTTAGGTTCTGAATTTTACGATTCTACGACATCATTTGCCTGGTGATGAAGTGAACACAGATACACTTGAATACTAAGCAAATGATATCATAAAATTTTTAGCATGATATCATTTGCCTGTATGATCTTCTACGACATCATTTTTGTGGTCGACACAGATACACCTAATCGACAAATTTTTAGCATGATCCCATGTCACGACACTTAAATTCTTAGTCCGTACGTATGTATATTTTATAATCGGCACTACTCGGCACGCACAGTTTTCTGTACCGTGCCGATAAGTTTTTGGCATAATTTCTTGCGGCTTCTTGATTGAGATATTGTTGAGCAAGATATTTTTGCATCCAATCATGCCAATACCCTAATTTTGAAGATCATTGTTACAAAGGCAAACCTACTAAAGTTGTAATGAGATGTGGCATGACATAGAATAATGCCATGTCTCTTGGATGAATTTCCTTCTATAGTAATTCTCATAGAGATATGATTAGGCTTCAATCAAACCACCTTTCTTTGGGTCAATAGTTCAAGAAAGCCATCACCAAAAGAAAAACCTATGTACATTTTTTATCCTGCTAATCACTCATAATTGAATTAGATAGGATAAGAGGAGATATTATGTTCAGTGAGAGAGAGGATTAAGCAACTCGGAGACGTCAGAGGTCGCGACAGGTTGAGGGATTTGATAAACCAACCTCTCGCGAACTTCAATGTCTTTGAGTCGTTAAATTGTCTTTCTGCCTCGTCACAGCACTGCTCTCTTCTTATTCTATCTGATCCAATTCTGGAACCAAACAAGCTCTTTCTGCAATCAACACTCCGGAGGAAATTCGCAAATAGCATCAAAGTCCTTGTCCTCCTTGTCCTGCACTTGGTTCTTTGCTTGTTCTTGCTTCTTGTTGCAGTTTCCTTTTTCTTTGTCCACCCTTCTCTGATGCTCCTTGTTGCTTACCTATTAAGATATCAATTTTTGAACCTAGTTTCCTAATAGGTAATGTTTAAAGCATTTCACAGTAATGAAAAAGAAATTGAATCACAGAAGAAATAAGCTACTAAAAGATTGAATCTTACTTTCCTTGATCTTGCCGCGGAACGATAATCAAATGCCGTTTTTCTCCGCGAAACACCTCTTGTAGCCTTCAACCTGTTCTTAACCTGTCTATATCCACTTCTAGGAGTCTGACAAGGTATGTTGATGCTACCACCATCAAAGCTCACACATACATCATTGGACCCACAACTCTCCCTCTCCTCGATCGCGACATCGAAATCTCTTCTTGATCAAAATTGATCTCTTCTCGATCGAAATTGTGTCGAAGTGCTTACTCAAACAATCCTCCACTGACGAACTCTCAGGAGGTCGAGTCGCCATCCACCTCTCGAGCCAACTCCACCCGATGTTGGGTTCGGTTTGGTTGGACCGAGTCGATCTCTTCTTTGTGTTGCAGGTTCTTAGCTGAGTTTGAATCAGTTGATGAACATTGTTTCTCAAAATGTATACTAACATTTTGAATCTAGTGTGTTGATTTATTCGGTTTACCTGTTGAGAAAAGGCATAAGCAAGAGCTCTTTCGCGCCGATTTGTCGCCTCGAGTCTATTCTGGATTCGTAGTTTCAATTCGTTGCAGCTCACTGTGCTATCATCCCACTCTTCCTACAAATGAGTCAAGTCGATTCGTCAAAATCATCATAAGAAATTTGGATATATATATTTCTTGTATGAACAAGATTTTTTTATTACAGCTACGGTAGGGAGATCCTTACGAGTTACTATTGTACTAATGTTAATTTTAGCATCTTTTGGCATGGCTCATAGAACAGTTTCTCTATTTCAGAAGAAGTATAGTTGGATGTTTGGCACAGAAGAATTCTGAGAGCTCTTCTTGTGACTAGAAAGTTAAAATGAGCTTATGAGTCCTAAGAGCAGAAGCTTCAATCTACATCTTTCTATTCTACTTCTAGCTAAAGCAGCTAGTTGTTCGTGGTGTCCTAATGAAAAACTAAGTTACAATGCTATTTCGAAGAACTCTACGCAAGCCATTACAATAACGAAATCAACTTCTACATGAGAACAGCATCTTATAATGGTGCACATTTTTAAGTAAGAAATACATCAAACAGACAAAGGAAAGAAAACAAGGGCTAGTGATTTACCTTCGCCCTGAATACATGCGGCCGAGCTCTCTGCTGCAACTTATGGTGCATTGCAACACTCTCCTCACTGAATCCAAGTGTGTCAACTGATCCTCCAACTTGAACTTCAATCGACGAAGCCACCGATGCAGAACTGTGGTTTCCAGTTCCTCCACATTCATCTCTTTCACCGAAATTTTTCATCTCTTTAAGTTGCCATCTCGCCTGAAATCAAATAACCAAAAGTAGGGATGAAATATTTCAATCTTAGAGAAGTTTGAATAACTTGTTAAATAGAGATTACAATAAATAGTAAAGCTGAATTGCAGGAAATCCCCTTGTGAATTTCACACTACCACACTGAAATATTTTAAGGCTATAAAATTACCTCCTCATACTACAGTTTTTATCACTTTGCCTCCCTTCATCAGTATTCTTTAGATGATAATAAAATCCAGATTTTTATTTCTCTGCAGGTTAATGAGAAAATTATGGAGAAAACTTAAGATATCTCTCTTGTGATTTACTGTCTTTTCACTTTTGTACTGTGTAGTTTTAACTATATCACTTAAATACCCTGTGGTTTCTGATGTTTTTTTCCGTTAGCACCACCGCTATCTTCTCTGTTAAAACCATTATCTGCCGCGCATGTGCATTGGAGATGTCCCACAAATATCGAAAAGAAAGGCGTGGTGCCCCTTAGGGCATAATCCTGATCGTTTTTGGAGAGTCTCCGACAGCAAACAACGACGATTCATGACGCATGTGCGCGGCACATGATGGTTTTAATGGAGAAGATAACAGAAATTATAAGGTACGTAAGTAAATACCGTTAAAATCACAAAGTACAAAAGTAAAAAAGCGGCAAACCATAGCGAGGTATCTGAATTGCTTCTAAAATCATGATATCTACAGGGGGGTTGTTCCTTGCAGTTTAATCAGAAAGTAAAACTTAAATGAGAGTTGAAGATTAACAGAAAGTATGCACTTATGTTGATACATCTTATTCTAAAGATCTAATATAAAGTTCTGAAGAAACAAAATTAACCATGAAGCCTCTGAATGCAGATTGGATCAAGATTGCAGCATCCTCCTGCTTAGATGATTTTGTCGACGTCGTTGCCGATGATGATGAGTTCTCCTCCTCAGTGCTGGTTTCTTCATGCTCTTCTGATTTAATTACTTGGTGAATTTTCTGAATGCTCTCCTCTCCATCATCTGCAGAAGCTTTAGCAACAGGTTGTAGTACAGTTGCTTCAGAGCTTTTAGGAGAAGCTATTTCATCCTCTTCATGAGCTGAATTGAACTCATCTCCACACAGGTACTGTCTAACTGAGCTCCATCTGTTCTTATGTTCAACACAACTCCTTTCTTGCTGCAGCAAAAAATGCTTTCAGACAAAAATAAATAAATAAATAAATTCTAAATTGGAAACTCTACCTTTTGTCTTATCCTTCTGTTGTGCATTTTATGATCCTTATGAATTGAATTTCCAATATTTTTGTCTTGGAACAAAAACAAAAAAAAGGTAAAAATGTACAAAGATCCCCTCGACTTCTTAATTTTTTATCTGAATTTAGGTACTAAATAATTTAACAGCTATATTAGCTATTAACCGATAATTGTTGCAATTTATTCGTTGAAAAGCGATTAAAACTAATCCAATTTTGCAAACCACAATTTAATTTAATTTAATTTAATAAGATCATTCAAATCAGAAAAATTAAATGTTAAAGAGGTGTCAATTACTATAGTTGAGGAATTCTCATACACTTCTACCCCCCCCACAAAAAAAAACCATTCCACACATGAGAATTAATGCCAAGAAACAACAACATTAACAACAACAACAACAATAGTGAGGAAATTTGGAGGAATTAGTGCAAATAGGGAGAGACTTGTACATTGCTGTCGCCGCGCCCGTCGGCAGAAGCTCGGCTTTTCGAGAGGACTCTCCTAACCAAACCCCCACCCAGACCCATCTCAGAAGAGAATTCTCTCACATTGGTTTCTCTCTCTCTCTCCCTCTCTTTAACCCCAGATTAAGGAAATGCTAGGAATTGTAGCAAACTGATCTAGTCTCACTCTACAGTACTATGCAAACTATGTACTAAACACTCAGGGAGTATCTATCTCCTAAAGAACACCCCCTACAAAGGAAAAAAGGCTAACAAAGAAATAATAAGTGTTTTTGTTTTTCTTTTTTGCTTTGTGTAAAGGCATAAGCATTTGATTGGTAGAGCAATTGTGGAGGCACAGTGGGGGTAATAATCATATTAAAAGGGAGAGAGACCCCCCATGTGTTAGTTTACAATTTAGCAGGGGAGATGTGGGTGGCTTTAGAGCTGGAGATGGGCAGTGTTTTGTTGTTGAAGCAAAAGAAAGTGAGAGTTAAAGAAATAAATAAAAAAAAAAGGTGGGGGAGGGAAAGATGGGGATTGGAGGGAGGGGGGCTTCTAGAGGTGCACTTTTAGTTACTACTGCACATGGCCTGCTGCTGCTACTGCTGGGAATCTTAACTAGGTTTTGCTTGCTATTGGGTGCAGGCATATTCCACACTCTCCCTCTTTTCATATCCTTCCCACTCATAACCAACTTAATTTGCTATCCCCTCTCTCTCTCTCTCTCTCTCTCTCTCTCTCTCTCTCTCTCTCTCTCTCTCTCTCTCTCTCTCTCTCTCTCTCTTTTGTTGGCTTAAAGAGCTTAGCATTTTGCCATTGTTGGAGGCAGAGTTAGACTCAGTCATGTTCAAAATGACGGTAAATCAGATTAGGCCGAATCATATTCGAAATGGTAGGAGGGCGGATTGAGCTGATTCATGATCAAAACTTGTCGGTATTATATCTGTACGCTTTAAATGAGTTAGTTGTATTTTTTTAACGACTCGAGTTTTTAAAGTTAATTGTTAATACCAACAATCCGACACTCTTAATATGTGCAAGATACTATTGATAATGAGTCAGTAATGCAGTATAGGAGTTGATTATTGGCTTAACATGTTATATTTTTGTGGTCGCATAGAAATGATGATTCCTCAATAATATTTTTAAAATATTTTAGAATGTGAAAAGTATCTTGAAAATAAAATTTGCATTTTGGAATTATGTGGAATATCAAAGGGAAAGTTTGTAGTAGTTCCTTTACAACACTGCTTTGATGTTTAAATTTTCACATATATTATCATAAAAGTATTAGGTATTTTTAATTGTTAGGCACTAAAGCACAATATCTCTTATTTTTTATGGACTTAATTATTGATACTAAAAGTGCAACACTAAGTCAAATATCAAATAATGTTGACTATCCATACATTACCCCTTAAAGAGTATGTTCTTATTTCACAGCAAATAATAAATTTTTTTCATTTCAAGTTGATACATTTAAACCTCTTTCGTTAGGGATTCTGATACTATAATTTACATCAAATAAAAGATATTTTTAAAAATAACATAAATATATTAGAAAAACATTTTATAAAATAAATTAGAATAATTTAATTATTTCACCTTCTCTATTAAAGCTGTAATATTTTTAAAATTTTAAAAAAGTAATATATAAATTTATGAAAGTCAGAAAGAAAAACATAAAAACAACAAACATTTACAGAGGAATTTTTATATTTTAGCCAAAGACAATTAATGTTTTTTTTTCCTTGTACCTCTATTTTTAGCCCTGGATTCAGCCTTTTAATTTGGAGTTTTTGAATTACCAATAGTTCACTTGAAGCTTCTTTTTAATATCCCACAACAACAACAACAACAACAACAACAACAACAACACAACAATAAAAAAGCTGTTAAGGGAGATCAAACAGTCTCTTTGTTAATAAAGCTAAAATTTGCAATCCAAATCAAAACCAAATTCATACCTGCATAAATTTAAACTTTGCCAGGAGCATAAATTTGTATGTGTCCTTACTCTGGCAAGATTTGTTAGGAAACTGCTTCAGAACCACCTGTAGTGACAGAGTCTAAACTTCGAAAAAAAACATAAAACCACCTGAACAACACAATCTCGCGGCAGGCAACCCCCTTCAAAAGGGGCCATCTGCAGCGAAAAACAAGTCATTTTTTGATAATCTCAAATGGCGCCGAAAATCACGGGGTTCTCCGCAGTGCGGCGCCTATCAACCATTAGGTGCAAACCAACTCGCAGTTAATCTACAAAGATCTAAAAAGCAGAGTAATCCTTCTCATGAGCAATCTCAACATACAATTACTATTCTCAAACATCCTCTTAATATCCAAACAATCAGAGAACAGGCAAAGTCAAAACCTGTACAGCATGCAGCTTTGTTGCTTCCTCTTAATACAATTTCCCCTCCCTTTTTTTATCTTCGCAAACATGCTTAATAGCATGCAATGGGAGCTACAGAAGTATGCATATATTTTCCAATCAAAGAAAGGAAAGGCTGACGCACTCGTGAACTGACTCGAGTAAGCCGTCTGCCCAAGAGCACTTCCTCCAGCTTGAGCAAGAATATACTGAGCTCGCGTACCGCCGCATTTAAGCAGAGTAAGGTGAATAAAAAGAAAAGCTCTTAAATGCTCAGTAGGCCTTAGAGGAAGTAATCAGGGGCGGGCTTCTTTGCGGGAACACCTCTTGATTCCTGCAAAGTGAAGGGATGAATCACCAATGATATGAAGGACAATAAGAGAGAGAGAGAGAGAGAGAGAGAGAGAGAGAGAGAGAGAGAGAGGGGTACGAACATGTGGCGCAGCTTCAAACACGCGAAACTGCTTGCCCAGGTTGTCATCCAGTTCAAGAATAGCAGCCACATTACCACATCTGCGCGCCACCCATTATGAAACTAAAATGTTTAGAAAATAGTGTCGGAAGGACCTCAGATGCTCTCTATGAGAGTCAAGCTATTTAATGTTCCAGAAGGAATTCAATTCTGGACAACGAGAATTATTTCTTCCAAACTGTATCTTTCTATCCGTGATAGACGACGGCAATCATCCCGATTTAATTATGGCATTATCAGTTAACAGGGCACATGCAATCCTATCTAATTATTATCATAGATAATCTTTCATTAAATGAGAGCATCTTATAATTCTTTTCTCAAGATGTCAACTACGAACTTTTCTTTGCTAATCGAGTCTTTTTTGTAAGGTCTTGAACTGACAGATACGGAACCATTTGAGTGAAGAATGAATCAATTGAATATAGGTCAATGTCAACACTCGAAATCAAGCAATCCTTGATGTCTGTTGAGTATGCCTGTTCAGCTGGCAAAAACATATAACTCTTGTAATGCTAAAAAAGTACTTCAACCTGGTGGTCTGGCCTCTTTATAAGATGGCCGGTTTCCTCCAACTTAAGAATTGGTTCAAGATTTTAACCAAACATCAAATTTGTATTTGGTTAGCAATCGAGACCAGAATTGAGTCCCAAAGTCTGGAATTTTCAGAGAATCAAACCTGTCTGTGAGGCTTTATTTCATCTATGCATCACATTTCCTTTATCAAACTGTTGCAAAATTTGTGTTTATCTTAATTACTCTGATTATAAATTAATTCCAGTCAATTTAGGTTATGTTTCTGTAGATTTTTCTACTCGAACCTAAAATTGAGAGCCTGAAACTGCTAGAAATCCCAAATCCAATATCCTAAAGTTAAAAGCCATTTTAAAGGGTTTTGTACCGTGAAATTCAGTTCGCCAAGCCAATACAGATGAACCGAACATCAATACAACGAGGCTAATGAGTTATTCATCGGGTCAATATGTCTACACGGCATGCAAACAGCAAACAAATTTTGTAAGCATGGCTAGAAGTCTGAAAAAAATGACCTTCTCTATCTATTCCAAGAACAAGATTAAACACAAAAGCCAAGTCCACTAAAGTTTCTTTTGGTCACAGTAGAATTTTGTGTCGCTCATAACCTCAAGAATCTAAATATCTTCATATTATTTGTTAGAGGGGCAAATGCCAACAAATCAACACCCTCCAAAGCTTGCCATTCAGAGATTCTATCAACTTCAGCAAACGTATAAATATGTAAGACAATAACTTGCCGACTTTAAACGAAGTTACTATTTCAGCAAGCCTAGTTACTCTAAAGCTACAGGCAAAAACATTCCTTCTTGTCATAAGGGCAACAGGGAGATCAAAGTTATTCCCCGATGGGAAAAAAAAAGCAAGAAGTGACTGAGAATACTTGTCTTAGTGAGACCAAATTATTCAATGATAACACAAGAAAATTTTCCAGCTCCCCCTTTTATAGTAATGTCCCTAACTTTGTCTCCACTGATTAGTTATCCCTTCAATCACTTCAGTTATCCCTCTAATACCAAGCCAAATGAAAATTTGATACTGTTCCTAACAATCCCAGAATAGCAAGGCAATCCTGGCACAAACATTTTATCTCTGCAAAAATTATACCTAAAACAAACTGCGTCTTATGAGGGGATACCAAGCGGACTAATTATGCATGTTGTTAGAAACGTGAAGATCAGCATAAATTCCTAAAGATAAACTCACAAGAAGTAGCTGCAAACTGTTATAGTTACCAAAGATAGTAACTATATTTTCAAAAATCAAAGCTCAAAGTACCTGTAGCAGTAGTTTGGAGCAGACCAGACGGTAACAATCTGGTCATTGAACATCCACTTATACCCCTCCATAACTAGCTGATGAGCCCGGCATATGTAATCGATGTTGTTCGAGTGGTTAAAAGAGGCAACTATGTTCCCACCGAAAAGAAACCCAGCGCCTCGAGGGCTTAAGCCCCAACCATCAACATCTTCCGGATCAGACCATAGGAGGTCACACATGGCTCCGTCATGGGGTACTTCCTGCTTCCGATCTATTGTTCTGATCTGTTCAGTAGGTCATTACCAAATTTTGAAATTAAGATCTTTAGTATGACATAATAACAGTCTCTCGAAGAAACTTAGTTCCTGAAGTTTGAACCAAATATCAGTTATGTGCTCAGTTTTCCCAATCGGCAATTTAGTCCCTAAAGTTTGTTTTGTGCAATAACTAAGTGCTCTTTAAGCACCTTTTTAGCCCTGCTTCTGCTTTTGCTTTCAGCTATAGCCACATACAGAAGCCGTATGGCAAACATAAAACCTTTAGAGGCCAAAAATAGAAGCTCTAATTTTGACCTTCTACCTCTGCTACAGAGAGAAATGCTAGAAGAGATTTCAACAGTAAAGTTGTAAGTAATTCTAACAGCGATATTCAAATAGCAGTTCATAAAGCATCACATAACTTTATAATTGGGCCAAACAAGCCCTAAGCCTGTCCATTAGTCTACCATCTAAAAGAAAGTCATGTCAGCATAACCACAACTGCAAAGATTTTCCTGATAGCATAGCCCAATGCGACATCCTGTTTTCAAATGGTAGACAAACAAAAGGACAACTGTACAAATTTCAGGGGCTAAATTGTTAAATTTTAACTCTAAGGATGTTACTGAATTCAGGATCAAACTTCGAAGACTAATATATGCTTTCCAACCCAGATGGAGAAAAGAGAAAAATGCAAGGACAGTGCTCGCCTGATCTAATGTTGTGATGGCAGGAGAGAGACCTCCATGGACACTAAAAATTTTGTTTTCAATAAGTGCTGACAAACTGAAATAGGGAAACAAATAAGGAGATAAACAAGCACAAGTTTTCAAAATTAGAAGAAAACTTTTTTGTATGTAGCTTAGTGCAGACAATTGAAAGATGAAGCGGAATACCTTAGATAGTCGAATATATCTGTGCAATATCTCCACACATTAACAGAGCCATACTTGCGAAGGCACTCATCATAGAATCCATAAACCTAGTTAAAAGAGGCATCAGAACCTATGAAAAGGACACATTGGTAAAAAAGGATGATGTAAGTTCCTGACCTGTGTAATCTGTCTGCTCTCATGGTTTCCCCGAATGAGGGTTATACGGTCTGGATATCTAACCTGTAAAATTGAGGGAAATAGATGGATGTGATTGAGGGAAGAGAATTTACAAATCTTGTACAAGAAAAAAAGTTTCAGAAAATGAACGGTTTTTAATGCACGCAAACTAGCTAGGTACCAATTAAAAGGCAGAAGCAACACTTCAGGTTAATGGCATTGCTATACCCTGGACTCTTTGCAAAGTCCCAGTTAGGTCCTCCATCTACAAATGAAAGAACCCTACTCTGTGAACTAATACCAACTCCAATTAGTGTGCTTGGCAGAAAGGCCAATCAGGTCCATCCATTGGAAGACAAATAAAAGCTCACGCTTTACATACATACACCCCAGCATATAAAGAGGCCTTTGGTGGTTTTTTTTTTTTTTTTTTACTATCACAAGCCTTTTTTCCACTGGGAATGGAAGTCTTCTCTAAGCGGAAGAAGTCATTCTGCTTGATAGACATGCTGGCCTTTTTGTGATTACACAAGTGAGGTTGACCACAGGGAGTACAAAGCACCATTGATGGTGAAACTAAACAAAGAATTTAGGGACTACAGGTGCAGTTGACCTGATGTTTAAAACATTAAGCATAGTAGGGCTAGTAAGAGTTCACAAAATTGTTATATGACTCACAGAAATTTAGAAGTTGACAAAGAAAAAGGACTTTTGATGCAATTCTAGATAACATTGAATTGGCTCACTCTTTTGTCTCCTAATATTCCTTGACAAGAATGATGAAGTAGAGCGCAAGGAAATTATTTTCTTCCTTCTCTGGAATCAGTTATTCATAATGGTAATTCTCCATGCAGAAAGTTTAATTGTTTGCATGCTCATGTCAAAAGGATCATGTTTACATGCAAAAACAGATGTACCATTACCTTTTAGAGTTCCACCAAGTTGTAGTGTTTTGGAGGTTAAACTCCATGGAATCAATTTAAAAGCATAAGGACAAGAAGATGAACTTGTGCGACAATGGCCTCAACGGTGAAGAATTAATGTGCAACATTCCAAGAAAGGCATGCATAGGAAGTATTACCTTCAAAGCAAGCAGTAGTAGAAATGTTTCAACAGAATAAAACCCTCGATCGACAAAATCGCCAAGAAACAAGTAGTTTGTCTTTGGACAGTCACCTCCTACTTTGAACAACTCTTTCATGTCGTAGAATTGTCCATGAATATCTCCGCATATCTGACAACCACAATTAAAAGACCATTTAGCAATGTAAGTTTCTAATCTGAACTCTTTAACGGTGTAGAAAATAGAAACTAAGATGTTGTGAGGTGATCTAAGAAGGCTAAGAAAAATCATGAAAGAATAATTAAATAGTAAAGAGGAGCTCAATGGATGTATCTTGGCATATCAAAGAAATCTCCACGAGTTTTAACAAAATATAACAGAACCTAATTAATAAAGTTAGGCTGACATACAAACATACATAGGTATATACATACAAATATATAAAATTCAAGAACGAAGTTATAAGACCTCAAAGTACCAAGATTAGAGCATGTCTAGTAATGTAGCATCTAAATCAAGGATTGCCTGTGCTGCCCCATGCCACATGTGCTGTATCATGCCAAGGGCGTGCCGGCACAGGGCACGTGGTCATGCCAATTACCTATCTATAAAATGAATCTTTTTTGCATTTTCTGCATTTTTTGGTTTTTTTTTAAATTTTTTTATGGTAACAAGTTTTACAAAAGTTTTTCCAACTAAAATCATAAGTCACAGATGCCCAACCCCTCAGATTCAGCTGGAGAAACCAAACATAAGAAGCATAAGTCACATATTTTCCGACAAGCAAACAATAATGGTACATTATAGATGCACATTACACCTAAGCAGCAGTTGATTCACCACAAAGACCCGAAACAACACAATAGTAGTAAAAAACACTACCCAAATAAAAAAAGGCACTCTAATCCAAGGATTTAAATGCTGTGGCACGGGTTGTGTCAAATACTAGCCGGCACGGTACGGCACGGTGTGTGCCCGTCCATGCCGATACGTGTCAGTTACAAAAAATACATATGTGCCAACACATAATGACATAAAATATATATATATTTTAGTAACAAAATATTCTAATTGCTTATTATATATCAGTATCAAATCTTTTGAACTTTATTGAAAAAATTACTTACTAATTTAACGAAAATAAGGTTTTAAGTTGTGCCATCAGCACGGAAATAGGCAATTAAATTCTTGCTCTAATCTACTAATCCAACTAAAATCAAATTAATGCTCTTTCGTAGACACCGCACACCTCGATTCAGCTGGAAAATCCTCACAAAAGAATCATAAGCCAGATATTTCCCCCAAACAAATGATAATGGTACATCATACGTGCACATTACACCTAAGCAGAAGTTGATTCAACACCACAAAAACACTACAGCAGTAAAAAAAAAAACACTATCCAAATAAAAGGATGCACTCTAATCTCTGTTGCAACCCTCAGGAACACATAAAGATGCGATTTTAGAGCAAAATCGGACCCTAGAAGTATGAAACATGCATCAAACACTACAGCAGCGGTTGATTCACCACAAAGAATCGAAACAACACGATAGCAGTAAAACAACACTACCCGAATCAAAGTATGTGTTCTAATCTCTGTTGCAACTCTGAAGAACACATAAAGGTGCGATTTTCGGAAAAAAATCGACTCTAGAAGCATCAAACCGATTCAAATCGATCCCAAATAGAGATTAGTTACGCCTAAATCAAAGCATGCGCCCGACTCCCCGTTAGGGCAAAATCGGACTCTGGAAGCATCGAGCTCGCACGAAATCGAATCAAATCGATCACGAATGGAGATTAAGAGGGAGGGAGGGAGAGATGCTTACGGTGACGGGGGCGTCGACGCGTTGGACGTTGCTCTCCTCGACGAGGATCTCCATGGCCTTGAGGCACAGCGCCTTCACCTCCGACTCCTTCAACGGCTCGCATCGCTTCAGCTGCTCGATCTGACGATCCAAATCCGACATCGCCCCCCTTCCTCTCGTTCTCCCTCCCCCTCTCCCTCTCCCTTTCCCCTCCTCCTCTCTCTCTCTCTCTCTCTCTCTCTCTCTCTCTCTCTCTGGGGGTTTCTCTCTCTAGGAGGGGAGAAGAGGAGAGAGAGGGTTGAGTAGGGGACTGCTTAAGAGAGAGAAGAGAGAGAGAGAGAGAGAGAGAGGGAGAAATGGGCGGTGAGATTACATCCTAAAAGTTTACTTTTTTTTTATATTTTTTATTTTTAAAAAAATAAAAGATTTATCTGAACTATAAATAATTTTTAATTTTTAATTTTACTAAGAACTTTTTTTTTTTCTACTTTTATAAATTTAAATTTCACAAAACTATTTAAAAAAATAAATAAATAAATAAAAGGCCAATTGTAAAAAAAAAAAACCCTTAATTAAATTTAATTTTAATAATTTGATGGTTATGAAAATTACATCAAACTTTTAAAAAATTAAATAGTAAAATTAAAATTTTAAAAATTTAGATGACCGAATCAAAATAGTCTATAATTTAGATAAATTCTGTAAGCTTTTACCTGATCAAGGGTTGTATAGTTAATTATTCTATAAGTTTATTTTCACTTGATCCTAAATATATTTATTATTAAATAGAGATAATTACCTGTGTACCCCTGAAATCTGAAGAAATATCTGATTTACTCCTCTTATTTTTTTCTTTCCAATATACCCTTCATACGTTCCACGTTCCACCGTTATTAAAAATACCCCTACCGTTTCCATTTGTGAAGTTAACTAGGATTAAACTAGAAATAATAATCGGAGTTGAAAACTATAGATATATCTATTTTGTCCCTATCTACCAAAACTATTGAAAATTTTAAAGATACATAAGAAAATTTGGTTATGGTAGAAGAGTATATTTGAAATGACAAAATAGTAATTTCACACAGATAACGGCAGCTCCAAACGGATATTTTAAAAGAAAGTTGGAACGTAAGAAAGGTAGTTTTAATATTAGCCTTCTAAGAGGGATAAATCTAAAAACAGAAAAAATTTTAGGGGTATATAGAAAATTGCCCCAATTAAATAAGATTAAAAAAAAAAAAGTTATATTTTTGCAAACCACAAAATGGTAACCAAATACTAGGAATACTCAGATTAGTAAACTGCAGTTTACACAAAGAAATGCCTAGAACAAACTCAAGAACACAAGGGAGTCAGTGTTTCTCAAATGTTATTGCATCAAATACATTGGAAAACAAACAAAACAACAACACTAGCAAATATTCTGGAAACAACATGGTTCTTTTCATCTTTTACTTCAAGTGTAGGAAACAAATAACTACATCTAGAGAGAGAGAGGGGGAGAGAGGGTAGAATCTGTGCACATGGATAAACAAACAAATAGCAACTTCAGATGCCTTAACGAGCAAAAGCGGGACGATGATGATGGGATTAGAAGAACATCCTCCGAGCCCTCGAAGCGACAGGCGATGGGGCTGAGGGTGCCGGCGTCTTGAGCGGCGAATTCCCGCCTCTGCCCTCTTGGGCTTCGGCAGCCTTGGCTGCCTTCGGGTCGGTCAAGAGAGTCTTCTGGAACGACTGCGAGAAGCCCGTTGCGATGATCGTCACGTGGATCTCGCCATTGTAGCGGTCGTCCACGACCGCCCCGAATATTATGTTCGCAGAAGGATCAGCGAGACTCGTCACCACCTACAAATATTTACATTAGATATCTCTAAGTGAGAAGTAGAAGGCAGCGAGTCTAGAGCTCTTTGCAGTGGCGGGGAACCAAAAAAAAAATGAGGCTTTTGGGCTCAAAGAGCAGTAGGAAATATGCATACCTGAGACACTTTGTTCACTTCTTGCAAGGTGATATCTTTCCCCCCAGTTATATTGTACACGACTCCGGTGGCCGACTCAATCGAAGATCCAATCAAAGGTGCAAGAGTTGCTTGTTCGGCCGCTTCCTGGGCGCGGTTCTTGCTGGAAGAGACGCCAACGCCGAGCATGGCGGTTCCTGAGTTCTTCATAACGGCTTTCACATCAGCAAAATCGACATTCACGAGTCCTGGTATCTGCAAAATTTCATACATTATGTTCAAACAATGAAAAGAGATACAAAACATTCTTTTACAAAATCATCAATTCACATATAAATCACTGCAAAATCCAAATATTCATACATGCCCTTCAGAATCTTCCACTTACATACACCCTCGTTCTTGGAAAAAAAATGTTCCTCTTAAAAAATTTTGCTAACACAAAAGAACGTCACGCCATGAAATTATGACTCCCCAACTTAAAATCCGAAACTTTTGGGTAAGAAACAATATTTTTTAGGGGGTTGTGGAAAGATTAAGATTTCACAGGGATATTCTGGTAATTAGATAATGAAGCAGAGATATGTATGCCAACGCTCCAAAAGGGTGGGAAAGAAGAATATTATAATCAAAATGATCATAACATCGAAGCATGACTCACTGTGATGATGTCGGATATGCCTTGGACGCCCTGGCGAAGAACATCATCAGCAAGGAGGAAGGCATCCTGAAGAGGAGTGTGCTCATCGACGATATCCAACAATCGATCGTTGGGAATTACGATAAGGGTGTCGACGCTCTTTTGCAACTTCTCGATTGCTTCTAATGCCTGGGAATGGAAATAGGTACGCGTAAGGAGACGAATATAATTAAAATTAATATGAACTCGGTGTTATTGAGAGCATTGGAGTAGAGCACGGTTTCAAGAATTAAAGATTAGAATTACAGATAGCTGCTCTTCACCGTATGGAAATAGTAATGATAGATGTTATTAATTATAAATTTGAGCGCCATAAATAAAAGATCCCAAGGCTCTGCTAGCAATTTGACCCTAATAGAGGGGATGAAAGAAAATGCAGAGATCTGCTATGTTGGATTCTTGACTTTGAGAGAAAAAACAAAGTACGTAATTTTAGTAGAAAAATAAGGCATCAACACATTATCTTCATTCAACTTATGGGTAGAATTTTCTAGAAACAAACATTTATTTTACTAGTAATATTATGGTCATCGGGTAGGGATGTAAAACGGGCTGGAAAGAGGCGCACGACACAGGTACTATAGCACCCGTGCTGGCCAGGCCCTGCCTGGTCCTTCGGGCTGTGCTGGGCTGAAACCTTCCCGCGCCCTTCGGCTCAGCAAGGCCCGGCCTGGATACAAAAGACTTGTTTGGCAATGCAATCTTTACATCTATAAGGTTTATTTAACAGGGATTACAGTTTCAAGAATAGTTACATCCATCCACTGGCACATTCAATCGGATAGAAAATCAGAAATATTTTCTTTCAACAAAAAAAAAAGAAAAGAGTAAAACAAAGATAATAGGATCCAAACAAGGCGCTAATTTTCCTATGCATATAAAACTATTGAACATAATAACTGCTCTAATCTCGTAACACAGAGGCAATGAGTGTAATAATTCCATGAATTTTTCTGAAAGGCAAAGGAAGAGCCAAGATAAGACGAGAGCAAGTAATTCCTACCTGTAAAGATCGCTTACGACCTTCAAAGCTGAAGGGATAAGTAACCACACCAACAGTGAGATAACCAGCCTCCTTTGAAATCTGCGCAACAACTGGAGCGGCACCAGAACCGGTGCCTCCTCCCATGCCGGCCGTGATAAAGACGAGATCTGAATCCTTCAAGGCATTCGCAATAGCTTCCTTAGATTCCTCTGCTGCCTGCTCACCTAGAAGAGGGTTTCCACCGGTACCTGCATTGCAATGTGAAAAATTCAGTAAATACAACGGACATGGGTAAAATGTAGGAAGAACTTCATCAAAGCCCCATGATATATAGCTCACTTGTAGTTTACCATCCTATGGCTAAAAGTATAGCACTTTGCTATCCTGTGGTTTTTATTTATTTTACTGTACGATCCTGCCGAAAAAGAGGGCAGCAGCTTGTTACATATCACAAACCACGGGATGGTAAATCACAGAGTGGTGAGCCACCATGTGGTTTGTTAAATGTAACAGTTTGCTACACTATTTAATAGTAGGTCCCTATAGAAAACAAAAACAAGAACCACAAGGTTGCAAAGTGCTACACTTTGAACAAAATAGTAGTAAAATGCAAATGTGCTATATTGCAGGAGGGCTTTCTGAAGTTTTTCCTAAAACAAATGGTTAGTCCCTGTATTTTTGCAATATAGCAACTTATCCCTAAACCTTTAACGTAAATACTTTAGTCACTGAACTTCCTCATAAATTTCAATTCCATTGTGACTACCCATAATAACTTACTTCTATTAAGTCATGTGTCAAGCACGTGACACACTTCCTATAGAATGAGCATTTTAAAACTTTTCAAGGAGGTAAAAACAAAATGGCAAGTCATTCTAAAAAGGGTAGAATGGTCAATTTACAGAAAAGAGGTCATGTGTTTAGCGCGTGACTTAATGAACATCAGGTATTTTGGACAGTCAGGTATATAAATTTACAGGAAAGTTTTAGGGGCTAAAATGTTCGAAGTAAAGAGTCCAGGAACAAAAACTAGTTGAAGGGTCTATTACAAATTAACGATACAGCGAGGTACATATGAGGATTTATTTTTCTACCAAAATGAAAGATAAGATAGATTGGCCGACCTAGTCCGCGAGTTAGAAGCTCTCCAATTTGTATCGGATGTTTTGCTTGTGAATTCAGCAGTGCCTGTGAATCCGTGTTTATCGCATAAAAGTCAACTCCCTGATGTTGCAAATCAGCTCTATCAGTAATTTGTTTTGGGAGAGATAAATACAAAAGAAGAACAAGAAAATTTCTATTCTGAATTGCTTATGACTATAGTAACTATTGATTTCAGCATCCAATAAAACTTTCCAGCAAGCTCACAAGAAAAATCATGGGTAAAGAAAATGGCATTTGTAGGGATTTAAAAAAAAAAAAAAAACCAAAACCAAAACTTATATAAAGAAGGACAAAAGAATAGCCAATAGAATACTTACTAGAGCATATTCACATACAACACAACGTCAAACAGAGAAAATCTCTTTTACTTTTGCAAGCCAAAGCACAAGAAGATTGGTAAAAGATATTCAAAACCAGTTAGTGTCAAGCTTAAACTAGATAATATGAAGTATTAAGAAGAGTTTCAACTAATTAATATGCTGCATAGAAACAGACAAATTTTATCGTAAGGTATGAAACAACCTGAATACTTTCATGAATATAATGACAGATGGATATCATAGGTTCACGTTTCAGGAGTCTCTCTCTCTCTCTCTCTCTCTCTCTCTCTCTCTCTCTTCTCTCTCTCTCTCTCCTCTCTCTCTCCTCTCTCTCTCTCTCTCTCTCTCTCTCTCTCTCTCTCTCTCTCTCTTCTCTCTCTCTCTCTCCTCTCTCTCTCTCTCTCCTCTCTCTCTCTCTCTCTCTCTCTCTCTCTCTCTCTCTCTCTCTTCTCTCTCTCTCTCTCTCTCTCTCTCTCTCTCTCTCTCCTCTCTCTCTCTCTCTCTCTCTCTCTCTCTCTCTCTCTCTCTCTCTCTCTCTCTCTCTCTCTCTCTCTCTCTCTCTCTCTCTCTCTCTCTCTCTCTCTCTCTCTCTCTCTCTCTCTCTCTCTCTCTCTCTCTCTCTCTCTCTCTCTCTCTCTCTCTCTCTCTCTCTCTCGGCCAAGGATTCAAGTGCCCATCGGCACGGGCCATGCCCACCATGTTATGCATACCGACAAGATACCTGCATGGTACGACCCCCGTGCAGATGACACAATTCAAAACATTCTTTTTGAAAAAATAAGTAGCTATCTCAATAAAGTGCAAAAAAATTGATAAAAAATTATAATAAGCAATTAGAATAAATTGGTGCCAAAGAAAATAAATATTTCACACCATTGTGGGTTGACACGGGTAATTTTTATGACCAGCATGCAGCAAGTTTTCAGCACGACCCTATACCGCAGCACTTAAATCTTACTATGGGCAGAAATTCCCTATTATTTAAATAGCAAACCGCCCAATTTCATACGGAGGCAAAGCAAACCAAAACTATTGAGCATTTGACCCGACGACTCCTACACTATCAGATATGAGTTGCTTCACTTATTCACTTGCAAGGTTTTAAGTATCCATCGGCACGAGCCGTATCTACCGTGCCGTACCGTGCCAACAAGATACCGGCACGATACAGCTCCCGTGCCGATGACACAGTTCAAAACCCTTTTTTCTTAAAATTACTAAGTAATTTTCTTAATAAAGTTCAAAATATTTGATAAAGATACATGATAAGCAATTAAAAAAATTTGTTGCTAAAGAAATTAAATATTTCATGCCATTATGTGTCGGCACGCATGTATTTTTTGTGACCGGCACTCATCGGCACGGCTCGGCACGCACCGTGCCGTACCCTGCCGGCAAGTTTTCGGCACGACCCCGTGCCACGGCACTTAAATCCTTGTTCACTTGGTACATTATATTTTTCCAATCGGATTTGTCATCATAACTTCCTGGCAGCAACAACACACCAAAATTAATACAGAAAAACTCCACTCCTATCCGTATTTCACCCATTCAAGTCTCGATTCTATCGATTTACATTATTTTTTCCAACCAAATTAGGAATTTTTCGCCAATTTAACAGCAATTCAGTTAAACTTCATTGTTGTGAACACCTTTTAGCTGATTGAACTGTGAATTTTGGAGACTGCTAACGAACGTAGCCGTTTAATTTTCACGAACATCCAATTCAATATTCAACAATAAATTCCAGTAAAATGATCAAAAATTTAAAACGTTGAGGGGGTCTCAATCAGAATGCAGAATAGTCGAGGGGCCTGCTTCAAACTCGCATATAATTTAGGGCGGTATCAAATCGCAATGTGGCATTCTCAAACCCTAACCCTAACCCTAACCCTAACCCTAACCTGGAGACCGCTCCCGATCATGCGATTGACCGCATTGTTGCCGCCGCCGCCGACGCCGACCACCTTAATCCGCGCCGAATCCACGGGCACGAAGGGGGAGGAGGAGAAGGAGCACTGCACTGCGACACTGCCCCAGCGCCGACTCCGACACTCGCTTCTCCGCCTCGCCGGAGAAAGCCCACACGGGAGGAGGAGGAGAGCTCCCGAAGAAGAAGAAGAAGAAGAAGAGGAGGAGATCGAGCGAGTGGGTGTAGCGAGGCGGAGAGAGGAGGTAGGAGGAGAAGGGGCGTAGGACGCCATTGGCGGTGGGCGAGGTAGAGAGAGAGAGAGAGAGAGAGAGAGAGAGAGATTTGCTAGGGTTTCTCTCTCTCTAGGGTTTAGGGGAAGGGTTTGAGCTTTATCTCTCTCTTTTGCTTTGGAAAAGAAGATAATTATTGGATAAACACTTTCTTTTTCTTTTTTTTTTTTTTAGAATCTCGATAAAATAAATAAATAAATAAATAAATAAATAAATAAAAAATATGAAATTACACAATTAAGATGAAATTATATTATTTTAAAAAATTATTATATTGATTGAGACAAAAGTTATACCATTTGATATGAAAATTATATTTTTTTAAGATCAATATTATATTTTTTGTAAAAATTGTACTGGTTGAGCGAAAATTATATTATTTGATACGAAAAATACTTTTTAAAAATTATATTATTTGATGGCTCAACTTTTCAAAGTTCACTGCACACTCCCACGCCCTTACACCATCGCTCTGCGTAACGTCCAAGTCGCCGCCGCCGCCGCCCTCGCCATTGCTATAGACCTCGTCAGAGTGCCGCCCCTTGAAGCAGGAGTCGAAAATGGACCAGTGGGTAAAGGGTAGCAGTGGCGACACTGGTGAAGTTTTTCTACAACGAACTTCAGGAGAAGGGGCTTGTGGCGGGCGAGGAAGATGACGCGACTCCAACGGGACTGGCCGCAGGCAGTGAGGGCTACGGCAGAGTCGGTGGCCTTCTTGACTACATGAGCATCAAGTTAGGCGGCGGCGGCACGGTGAGGAGGCGACAGCTATAGGCCGTAGGCACGTTGCTGAGTGACGGTGCACCACTTGGTCCTGACTGGGGGGTAGAGGCTGGGAAGGGGGGGGGGGCGGAGAGCGGAACGGAATTGGACCACAAGCCGTTGTTTTTTTTCTAGAGTGGTGCGCGGAGGAGGAGAACGATGGTTCGTAGAAAGAGGAAGAGGAGATGGAGAGTATGATGATAGTGATGATGATGATTTAATAGGGTTAGAGAGATAGAGAAAGAAAGAGCGACGACAATGTCCGCCTCGGGCTTCAAAGAGCGCAAGCAATATTCACACAAACAATACAACTTTTACCCTAAAAGTATAATTTTTATCTCAAATAATATAATTCTTACTCAAACAGTACAACTTTCGCCCAAAAAGTAAAACTTTCGTCGTAAAAAGTATAATTTTTATCTCAAAGAGTACAACTTTCGTCTCAAATAATACAATATTCTTCTGAAATAGTGTAATTTCATCTTAACAGTACAATTTTATCTTCATCTTTTCTTTTTTTTTTATTCTTAACCTTTCTTATAGCAGCGATGATATATAATAATTTTTTCAGAAAAATAATTTTTTTTTTCTTTATGTTTTCTTCTTATCTTCTGCATCTTTTTCTTCGCCGCCGCCCTCGTTGCCGCCATAGATCCCGCCGGAGCACCGGCCCTCGAAGTGGCGCCTTCTCTCCCCGTGCCTACGCTCACGCGCACAACATTGTACCCATCAAATACGTGTGGGCATGAGCATGAGTATAGGCACGACATCGAGGGGCAGCACTCTGGTGAGTTCCATGGTGGCAGCAGGGGCGGCGGTGGTTTGGACATCGCATGGGGTGGAAAGGAGCGAGGGGACGAGCTTAAAAAGGAGAAGAGAAGGAAGACGAATTTTAAGCGGAGAAAAAAAAAAAATATATATTTACTATCTAGCCATTTGTAAATTATATTAATTTTATTTTACAAGATTAGGGATGATATAAAAAAAAAAATTTAGACTAAAATATAAAAAAAATTATATAAATATCTATTTTTTAAGTTTTTTTTCTAACCTTCACAATTTATTTTTTTAAAATTTTAAGCTAATATATTTAGCTTTTTGCCATCAGTATTCAGTCACTAATATATTTATTTCTTAAAAAATTATATCAAAATTATTTTTCAAAATAATAGAAAATATATTATTTTTTAAAAAGTTTCCAGAAAAAGTAAGAGTAATTTTCTCATTTTTTTTATTTTAAAGCAAAATATAAAATTTTAAAATTCAGAGAGAAAAAAAAAACAAATACATATTTACAAAAAAAAAAAAATCCTATACTTTAACCTTTATTTTAAGATAAAGTATTTTTATAAAAGTTATAATTCCAAATTGTACGGATGGATAAGGATAAATTTAATTTAAACATGAATATATAAAAAAAATTGAAATATGAATTCACCATATTTTTTTTTTTCTGCGATAAAAATTTTTTTTTTCAAAAAAACGACTTTTTATAATTCTCAAATTTTAGATAAAAATTCACAAAACAAAAAATAAAACATCATAAAATATGAAAAATAAAATTTCCTCATAGTTCAAGTGTGAGCTAGTTATTTTATTCAATGTGTTACATGTACAAAGATACATGGCATATTTGAAAGTAAAAAGATCAAAAAAAAAAGAAAAAAAAAAAGAAAAAAAAGAAAAAAAAGAGAGAGAATACACAAGTGGGTTTTTTTTTTGGTAATATGCAGAGAGCACCATTATAAATAAACCGATTTTCAGATTGCTCCCCTTCAATTTTGAAAATTCCATTCTGTATTTTACTGTTACTGCATGAGAATCCCAGGATTTGAACATTTCAGAGGGGCAAAATGAAAATCGCAACAATCATAAGGGGATTTCTGCAATTTAGTCTTTCAAAACTCAAAGTATATATTTCGCTATATTTGATGATAATTGTAGCGTAAAATTCGCCTTTAGTACAGTTAGTATCATCAAAGATGTTTCATCCGCCGAGTACTCCGTCGCTGCCGCTGCAGCCGCCGCCGCCGCCTTCTGCTTGTGAGGTTTCAGAAGCAGAATCATCGACCGTCAGGGTCGAAACGCTGTCAGCAATAACACTCCCGTCTTCGCTGTCGGATGCAGTGGAGAGATCAGACTGAGTTTTCTGTGAATTGGTATCTTCAGTTGAGGCGTCGAAGCGTTTCGAGTCGTCTGATGTTTGCTGCAGGCTCCAGTACATGATGCTGGCAGTGAGGGTGAGGATCATCTTCTGGTTTACCTGCAAGCAAAAGGAAAAAGCTTCTAAGAACGTCTAGAAATTGAAATACACATTAGATAACAGCAGCTTTGCATTTAAAAATAGTTGATGTCGCAAGGGCCGTCGGCGAACCAAACACGAGCGAGCTGAGACTGGCTCATGTTCTCGCTCATTTACTAAACGAGCCGAACACGAGCTGGCTCGCGAATAGCAAGTTAGATTGTCAGTCCTACTATTAGCTGAAAAGATGAAAAAAGAATAGAAAATTAAAATCTTAATCTAATAATTAAAATTCACAAAATATAGGTCTCTTTACAAATGGGTTGCCCTAAAATCCATATAGTAGAAATTTGTAATGTATATACATATATATTCGAGCTATGTCGAGCTGAGCGAGCTGGCCCTAGCTCGTGTTCAAGCCGCTAAGATTTCGAGCCGAAAAATTTAACTTGTGCTCAGCTCGTATGATCTCGAACTCATTTCGAGCCGAACAGTGAGCTGACTTGCGAACAACGAGCTAGATTGCCAGAACTTGATGTCACTGTGAAAGATAATACCTTAAGTAAAATGGAAAATTTTTTTTGAAAGTGTCCTTTGGTTCAGTGCCTTAAAGCTTTCAATACCTTGGAGTTTCATAAACCACACTTAATAACTATATATTGTTACTTTTCCATTACACCGTACGAGCTCTAAACAAGGATCCATAGACGTGGGCTGTCGCAACGTGCCGTACTATATCGACAAGATATCGACACGATACGATCCCTTTGTCGATGGCACGGTTCAAAATCCTATTTTCTTTGAAATCAACAAATAGTTACCAGAATGAAGTGTACACAATTTGATAAAGATATATAATAAGTAATTAGAATATATTAGTGTCAAAGATGCCATAATGCAATGGCACATGAGTATTTTTATAGCCGACACACACTGACCGGCACAACATGGCAGACACCATACCGTGCCATGCCAGCAAATTCTTAGTACCCTGTGCCATGACACTTAAATTCTTGCCTCCAACTAATGGTAGGTTTGACATAGCACCACCGGTTTCGAGTTGGTTCGTGAACCCAAGTGCTGTTCTTAACCTACTTTTATCAGGAGATTTGCGGCGGAATTACAAAACAGTAACCACAGAATAGTTGAGTGCAGCAAATAAAATCAGAGAGTAATAAACTGCAAGCGCACTAAACCGCAAGGAGATTATTTGAATTTTTCCCTCAAAAGACCTAATCATGGATTAGTGAGATTTTGAATGAAGTTTTTTGTTTTTTTTTTATCCCTTTGTTTATAAGATGCCTCTATTACCTCCATGATATCCTCAGGCAATAAGAAGATGGAGCAGCCAAGCTTTCTTGCCACACTAATTATATACGTCGCATTAAGCCTCTTCTCTTCATCTGCAAAATAGCATAGACACATCAATCGAGTAATTCGATAGCATTGCATTTGTTTTTACTAGATACAGATGACGAACAAATTAAATATAAGAATCCCTTCATTGGTGTTTGCTTTTTTACTACTAAATTCAAGAGTCTAAAATTACATCATTGGTAGAAACTAGAAACAAACATTTAGGTTATTTATCATTTTAGTCTTTTAAGGTTTGACCCCGACGTTAATTACATGATTTAATCGACGAACGATTAAATCCTCCATTATGTTCATTATTTAACACAGTATCAGATAATAATGTCCTGAGTTTGAATCTCGTCATGCTCTGAGTCTCATTTAATTTCGTCCGTTCAATTTAAGCTCACGTCACAGGCCAGTCAAAATGTCTCGAGCCCAGACATGCTAAATATAATACAAAAAACACCTCTTCATGGCATGCCCTTTCTCGAAGGATCTATTGTACGGATTATTCCCAAATAAGTTGATGCTCCTCACTTGTACATCGCCGGATAGGTTGTGGGAAGAAGGCAGTCTCAAGGGTGGCATTTTAGGGAATAGGGAACTCGCGACTGTCGCTGCTACTTGGTGGGCCATTTGGCTAGAAAGAAATAGGAGAATTTTTGAGTCGAAAAAGCAATCGGCGAGGTATGTGGTGTCGGAAATCAAGTTGTTGAGGCATACTTGGAACTCTTTTTGCTCACCTTCATTCTTCCTTTTTTTTCTTTTTTTCTTTTTTTTTTTTTCTTCGCATGTTGGCGGGTCGAGATCTAGTTGTCTCAGTTTGTAGCTAAGTTCATCCATCAAACGAATGAAGCGGTAGCATGCTACCTTGTTCTAAAAAAAAATAACAAAAAAAAAAAACAAAAAACACCGTTCTCTGGTAACTAAAGCTTTTGGGGATAAACTGTCGTTTCACATTCCTTAATACATTAGCCAGTTATCTAAAAATGCAACATCCGCATACGAAAACAATGATGTTGATTTTTTTTTTCACTCCCATGTTTGTTAGACTAACAGAAGGACTGATTGTTTTGCCCCGCCAAACTTCAAACTTCAAGGTCTGAAATTAAAATCTCAAATTAAAATTATGTCTTTAATGAAAACAAAACATTCATACTTCAGAACAATGCACAACAAAGACGTTAAAAATGGGCCTACATATAATTTTAGCTTTCCGTATAGTAACATACCGGTTTCGCCTTTGGTGACAATGTTCCAGTTGACGACCCTCGGCTCCACGGAGCTTAGAAGTTCAAGGAAAAACAACCCATTTGAGAAGTTTTTATCCTGGAGAAGTAAACAAAGCAAAATGATCCATCAAGAGAGAGAGAGAGAGAGAGAGAGAGAGAGAGAGAGAGAGAGAGAGAGAGAGAGAGACCCTGAAACTTCCAATCTGAGAAGTTCTTCCTGAGCTTTTCACTTTGTGATTAGCCCAGTTCAGTATATCAGCATCTGTAACCTCTTTTCCTTGAGAATGGGACCTCAAGTTCTTTAGAAGCTGTAATATGTTGAATCTCATCAACTGCCACAAGTAAGCTGCGGAAAAATAAAAAAAATGAAACACCCAAAGAAACGATACAGATAGTATTTAGTTAATTGCACACATACTTTCCGACAAATAGAATTGAGCAGAGAGATTAGGGAAACTTACCAAGTATTAGCTTCTTATTTCCTTGCACGATGTCGTTTCCGGCGATATTAACGAGGGAGAACTTCAATTGTTTGCCGATCCTGATAACTTGGTTGCAGTTCTCGACTTTCCTAAATGGCATCTTGATGGGCGGCTTCGTTGCGTGTTTCCAGTTAACCGATGATCCAGACGATATTTTGTCGAGTACTTCCAAAAGAACCCAGCTGTAAAAATATTACACCGGTAAGCGACACTAAAGAAGCTTAAAGATAGTAAGAACAGAAAAGACAAAAAAGACCATACGAACAACGGGTTTTTACATGCACATCCCTATGTAAGAATATAATCCGAAAAATTCAAATTTTCACATTCGATGAAAAAGTAGTCTCGTACTTAGATACCCTTATCTCAAAATTGAAGACATCGGCTTAAAGGGGGTCACAACATTCTGCCTCGTTTCTGGCAGATTTTCGAATGGGCTTCCGGTTTAAAGATTAACAGAAGAAAATCTGAGCTGTTCTTCCTTGGGAGGAATGAAAACAGAGGGAAGAGGCTGGCTGAGTTCATGGAGTGTAAAGCGGGCACTCTGCCAACCAAGTATCTAGGGTTACCTTTGTCTAGGGGGCGAATCCGGAAAGAGGACTGGAGTGGTATCATCAGCAAGATTGAAAACAGGATCGAAGGTTGGCAGGCCAAACTGCTTTCTAAGGGAGGGAGACTGATCCTTGTTAATGCGGTGTTGTCTAACCTTCCTCTTTACTTCCTCTCGGTGTTTAAAGCGCCAAAATGGGTCTTACGCCGCATTGACTCACTGCGGAGGGCCTTCTTCTGGCGTGGCAAGTGCCTAGTTAATTGGAAGACTGTCTGCAGAGCTAAGAGAGATGGAGGGCTAGGGGTTTTAGAGTTGGGAAACCGGAACACTGCACTTCTGGCGAAGTGGTGGTGGCGCTTCTTCTCAGCGGATTCCACAGCCTGGGGACTCCTGCTCCAGAGGTTGTACTACGTTCGTCGACGCCCACTAGGTGAAGGTAGCTCCTTTAAGCCGCACTCTCAGTGGTGGAGAGGCGTTTTAAGTACGAAAGATCTGTTCATCTGCAGCACCACTCGCGTGGTTGGCGATGGACGTTGGACGAACTTCTGGTCAGACATCTGGATTGGGAACACCGCGCTCCGCAGCCTTTATCCTCGGATTTTCGGAGAGGTCCACAACAAAGTCTGTCGGGTCTCGGATTGCTTTGGGAGTAATGGTTGGCTGCGGAGAAGGACACTGGCTGGGTTTGTACCCTCCTCAGTGCAGGACACAGGGATGCTCCATAGCTTTTCCGGTATAATAGCTGGAGTACGACTTTCAATTGGAAGGGATACTTTCAACTGGAGATGGTCACATTCTGCAACCTTCTCGGTAAATTCTCTGTACCGCTTTCTCCAGGATACTGGCGTTCGGGAAAGAGGTTTTAAGAAACTCTGGGCGGTCAAGATTCCTTTAAAGGTGAAGATCTTCATCTGGCTAGTGCTTAATCGAAAGGTGCTAACAATGGATAGACTACTCAAATGGGGTTGGGTAGGGACTACCAACTGCGTCCTCTGTCCGTGTATGGTGGAATCGGTAGATCATCTGTTCGCCTCCTGCGTGGTAGTGCGCTCCTTGCTTGCCTCCCTGCTCCCCAACCAGGCAGCAGCTTATTGCTACACCAATGCTGGAGCGCTGTGGAAGGCGGGCGCGAAGAGTTGGAGCTCCAGAGGACAAGGGGATCTCATCTCTATCGCGGCAATTTGGTGGACGGTCTGGTTGGAGCGGAACAGCAGGAGGTTCGATTCGGTATCCAGCAATTCGGGCCTTATGCGCGCCGTTGCTCAAGATCGGTTGGAGTCCTGGTCTGGATCGTGCCTTTAGTTTGTGTCTGAGAGCTCTGTCTTTTTGACTTTTGTTTTCTTTCTTCCTTGTCTTTTTATTTCTTTTCTTTCTTTTTTCTGCTTTTCTTTTCTTTTTTATTCTCCTGCAAGGCCTGGTTGCCTTGACCACTGTAGCCAAATTCATCATTGCATTGAATGAAGCGGCAGCATGCTGCCTTTACCTCAAAAAAACATTCTGCCTCGTGATGTAGGCTGGGCTGGGCTGGACTGAGCCACAATTGACGCCCGCGGGCCTTGTGCGTCTGTTCGCTTTAAGTGAATTGGTTGCTCTTTTTCTGATAGCTCGAGCTTTTGAAATTGTGGTTAGCGCTAGCGATCCAACAGAAGAGTCATCCCATTCGAGGAAGTCGGTTTTATATTAAAAGAAGTGCTATGAAAAGTGGGTCATTTTTGTATGTACAAGGATATGCATCGTAAGAAATTAAACATTTCAAGTGCACCAACAAGCATTCACGTTTACAGGGGTATGCGTGCTAAGTATCTTTTAAAAAAAAAGGTGTGGAATATACGATAAAAAGATGTTAGAAGTTATAACACAAATACCCGTTTTTGACGTCCTCAAACAAATTATTGACATATGTGGCAATTCCAAGACTATTAATCCACAAGCGGAAGGCTCTTTCTTCTCTCGACACTTGAACTTCATCAGGCATCATATCCGCGAAAGAGATCTTTTTGTTGTCAGTGGAGAGGCCATTCCTGCATATAATTAAGTGGATACCAAGCAATAACATTATTTATCTCAAAATAAAGCATATAACACCATTGTCTCTTTCTTATAATTAAACATAAAACTTGCAGAATCAAGTTGTTTGCAGCCAAAAAAAAATAAAAAGGAAAAAGAAAGAAAGAAAAGAAGATACATCCAAGAAATAAAATTTGACTCGATAATCTTCTACAGGAGAAGAAAAAACATCAATTTGACTGTTATCTTTCTTCTTCTCACACCCATAAATTTCAAACAGAAAAATTACAAATCAATTGGTGATAGTATACTCAAATAGGTTGATCTAGGTTGGCAACAATAATAAAAAAAATCAATAAGAACACTGAGCACTTCGAAATGCTAGATTTTTGCCCCATTAATGCTATGTATACAGAAAATGAGATGAAAAAAAAAGGGAAACTACTTAAGAATATCAACCTAACAAAGAACATAACATAAAGATCTTGCACAATAGAGAAAATAAAATGAAGAGTTCTTTTACATCAGAAAGATCGCACCTTACATGAACCACATATCATATATATTTATACATTCATAGTCTATAGCATTCAATCTATTAGGGTACTTTGTTTTGGATTTAGTTTTTACTTGGATACTTTTTTCATCCTCAGGATATTCCTCTATTCCATAAAAAAGAAGAAGAAGAAGAGAGAACAAATTCAATTTGGTGCTTGGATTGCAATTATAGAGTGAAGAGCGGCAGCAGGGTAGCACAATGCCTTAAGGAAGAATAAAAGTTGCTGGGATACCGTTCATATCTTCTTCTTAAATTTAATCACGGTGACTTACGATTAACAAAAAAAGTTTCAACATAAATAGCATTAAGAAACATACATGGACAAGATAACCGATGATCGGTTCGTTCAAGAATCCATGAGGGGGGCAAAAAATGCAAAAGGAGCAGAAAGTAACCTCTGATGGAATATTTGCGCAACAAATGCAAGGTTGAGATTCGACGAGGCCTCAACGATGTCTTTTGGGGTGAGATATCTCTTGCAATCCATTTTCTCAGCATGATTGAGAACTAGTTTCGCCCTCTCAGTCGGATCTTTCGTAGCTAATGTCGCTGGAGTGCAATGCTCAGGCGCAAGAACATTGAGAAGGTAGGCATAGGCCTCTCCATCCTGTATTTAGAGAGCTTAAGACATAAATCTTCTAATTCAATGTAAGAATTCAATAATAATAATAATAATAATAATAACTAAAGAAACAATGGCTCGAATATTGATCTACAACTAAATAACTAATATAAAACAAGCAATTCCTTTTCTTTGTGCAGCTAAGAAAAATGCATACTTATACAAGAAAATAACTATGCTTAATATATATGCAGTAAATAAAACGATATGGTCGTCTGAAAGATAGATGCCCATAACCAATTTGATTAACTTTCTTCAACTATTTTATGTCTTATTAGTTTGCGGTTAATAATTTAAAGAAAAAGTTAATAGATTGGGTAAGAACATTGTTTCATAATCTACACTCAGGTAAATCATATTTCACTGTTAAACGCGAGATGATGATTTCAATTGGTAAATCTTAAGGAGCATCCATTATCGGTCGCTACATTATCTTGTCATTTTCGAAAAAAAAGGTTATCGAGAGTATATAGGGAATGTTCCTATATATGAACGTTGTATCCGCCACTATATGTATCAATCAACGATTTAGGTGTTGTGGCATGTGGTTGTGCCAAGAACAGGCTTGCTGGTGCATATGCCAATAACAAAAATACTTGTGATGCCGACACACTATTGCATGAAATATTTATTTTCTTTACAACCAATTTATTCTAATTGCTTACTATATATTGTTATCAAATCCTTTGCACTTTATTGAAAAAACAACTCGCTAATTTCACAGAAAAAAGGGTTTTAAGATGTGCCATCAACATGGGGGTCATATCGTGCCCGTATCTTGTCCAGTGGTGGAGGTGGATCCAGAAATTTTTCACAGTGGGGTCGATATATAATTAAGAACAAGCATAAAAAATAGTTGTTAATATTACATAAATAAATAATATTTTTTTTAGAATTCTCATTTGGTAAAAATGTATAAAACTTACCTGAACTATAGACCATTTTGATTTGACTACCCAACCTTTCAAAATTTTGATTTTAGTACATTATCTTTCAATTTGTTTGATTTAAGTAATTTGATGACTCTTTGAATATAAAGTTTAAGATAATTGCTTCCTTTAATTAATTTATATTTACGTGAATTGCATAAAATATATTAACTAAACTCGTAAAGATAAATGACTAGTTTAAATTTTGAAGTTAAAGGGGTACTAACTGACTCAAATCAAATAAATTAAAAGGTCAGATAGTAAAATAAAAAATTTTAAAGGTCAGATAATCATATCAAAATGGGTGATAGTTAAGGCAAGTTTTATACACTCGATCAAGTTTTTTTTTAAAAAAAAAGTACACGTGGTATGGCTCGACGAACACAGCTCGTGCCGATGGACACTTAAATTCTTGGTATCAATTCGATCAACAAACACATGAATAGTACAGTTCTAGTAATCTTTATAGGTATGATACTTACCCGAACATCTGATGAGAAATTTGTTATAGTCTTCTTGTAACCAGCTCTTTTGAGATGAAAGTTCATCCATCTTAATAACATTTTTTCTGGCGGTAGACTCATGAGTTCCTCCACATCCTGTAAAAGGTTAAAAAAAATAAAAATAAATATATAAACATGTTACTAATCAAATATACCAAATAATCAGCATTGCTTGTTGCTTGACCTTACTATCATCCACCAACTCCACCAGTTGAGGTGTCTTCTTCAAGTTGAGATCTGCTAATAGTTGTATCTGCATATACGATTCGCAGCATAAATACAAAAAAAAACTAGCAATTTCAAAATTTTGAAAAATGTGACAGCTTCAAGTAGATTTTCTACAACCAGCTATTAGTATTATACTCTTGAGTAGTAAAAAAGCATTATTCAAGCAAGGAGACGAGTAACAGTAGGTACCTTTATAATTTGAGTGATCAAACCAAGCACCAGATGCGGCTGCAAAAAGAAAAGAAAAAGGTTTCTAATAATCACAATTTTGCTATGAAAGTTGTCCTCAGGGGGTTCCAAAAACTTTTTCCCGAAATATATATCGTCCAAGGCAAAAGGAACAGATTCGAAGACTCACCCTTCCTTCGATCAAGTCCTGTGTTCCGATGTTGACGACCGTGCACCCGATAGCCTTCGCAGAGTTGAGGCAAAGAGTGTGGTTCTCGTTCCTCTCCCACGGATTCAATACCCGTTTTGTGTTGATTGCCCTCTCATCTATAGTCCCCGGCACCGCCACATTAATCAATTTGCTAAATCAAATAAATTTAGAAAACGTAAAACACAAGCACAATGTGAGCGCCCATTTATCAATCTATAAAATTAGGCCCGTGACGATTTTATTTGGAAATTTAGACCTATACTATGTCTCATATGATCTACATCGGCGGTTGAATTGTTGGGAGCCAAAGAAAGCGGCGAACAGTTTACCGCAGTAAGTACGTGGCGAGCGGTTCGCCGCTTTCAATTTAGGTGAACTTGTGAGACTCCACCTTTTCTTAATTCTTAGGCATATAAGAATCGACAAATTTGTTATCAAAAAGAGATGCAATTAACTGTTTTGATGCAACAGAACAGCAAGAACAGCAAGAAGATCAATAAGCAACTTACCAAAGAAGTACGCCATCCTTCGCCAAATCAAAAAGATCGTTTGTGGCAGGATCTAGAGGGAGATAATTCTTCATAAAGGGGTCATCACGCAAATAGCTATTAATATGTACGACATACAAAGCCTTCTCCGATTCACTAATCGTGTGCAAGAGTGTAGTCGTGGTAGCCTTCAAAAAAGCCGAGGAATTCTCCGCACCACCCAATTTGCCAACTGCTCTTGCTTGTAGATTCAAGTACATCTGCACGATCCAAAAAATTCTGGTCTGATCAGATTCGTAAAAGCATAACATCCCATGAAAATTAACGAGATATTAATAAATACCCGAAGAAACGCCTCGAAATCGATCTCGTTAGTGGTGTCAGCGTACAATTCATCCAACAATGAACAAATCTCCTTCTCCGTCAGCACATCGCCGAGTCCCTTTAGGTTCGCCATCAATGGCGGCAAATTCGCAACAAGAGCTCGTCCCGACTCCTCCTTGATGGAGAGGTACTATTTGATTCCATCACAAGCAAACATTTAGGTACCAAATTGAAAAAGAAATACACAAAGAGATCGCATTAGTTGGATTTCCTTACTTTGGATTTGAGTCCTCGGAGCTCAACCTGAGTGAATTGGCTCTGGAGCCAAGGATCAGAGACGACGACACCAACATAACCCGACATTATATCATAAAGTTCACAACTTAATCTAATTTTGATTCTATATCACTTGTTCCTGCTTAAACAATAAGAATATAAGAACAATCAATTAATTACCAGAAACCAATCTCAAATTATGCTACTGGAGTAAAATTCAGATTAAAATCACAAAACTCGAAGATGTGATCTGAAGATTTTACTAATACATTAAAGAAAAGGCACCAACATCTTCCTCTTCCAAGCATGTACACATATTAATACAATTAATACAATTATTGGTACTCTTTCACTTGCTTCTGCTTAAACAATAAGACGAGGAGCCCAATCGATTAATTATCATAAAGCCAGCTAAAATTTCTGCTACTGAAGTAGAATTCACATTAAAAGCGCAAATCCCAAGTCAGTGATCCAAATATTCTACATTCCATCTAGGGAAAAACATAAATTTCTTCAACTTTTAAGTATGTATAGTCATTAATCTAATTTTTGCTAGTCTTTCACTTGTTTCTGCCACTAACAAAAAAAAAAAAAAAAAAAAAAAAAAAACAAAGATTCTGCTACTGGAGTGAAATTCAGATTAAAATTACAGAACCCAAATCAGTATGTTGAGAATTTTACTAATCCATTCAAGAAAAGACACCAATTTCTTCGTCTTCTAAGCATGTAAACTCATTAACAAAAACTAATATAAAAAACTACAGCAAGCTGAGCAGGAAAAGACCCTTTTTATCACACATATCATATCATTGAATGAGACCACAATATTGTCGATCGTTGGCGCTGATTATTAATCCCAAAAATTCGAACGGTTAAAAATACGCAACCAATTTACTTAAAGCGTACAGATACAGCACCCATGGGTCTCGATTGTGGCTCGGCCCAACTAGCTTCACGCCACTTCGAACATAATTCGGCCCAATCCGGCCTCCCGCCATTTCGACCGTGACTCGGCACAACCTGGCCTCCCTTCATATGGCAGGAAGCTGGCCCCGGCCCCTTTAAGCCAACAAATATGAATAGCCAAATCAACTAATTCACATAAACTCAACTAAAAATCTGCTACTGATATAGAATTCAGATTAAAAGCACAAAATCCAAATCAGTAATCTGAACATTTTACCAGTCCATTCAATAAAAAAAAAAAAACATTAATTTCTTCCCCTTCTAATCATTTAAACTCATTCATTAATACCACATAATATCTAAACACCCATTTCTTGCATGGAACTACAAGTTGAGGAGCCAAATCAACTAATTCACAAAAACCCAGCCAAAATCCTGCTACTGGTGGAGAATTCAGATTCAAATCACAAAACCCACATCACTAATCTATTCAACAAAAAACACCAATTTCTTCCTTTTCTACTAACCATGCAAATCTCACCAACACCAAATAACATCTAAAACTAAATCAAATTGAGCAGGAAAAAACCCATTTTTCACAGATATTATCACATAAAACAACAAAAAGGAGATTACCCACCAACAAAAAACCACAAATTATCAACCAAAAAGCGCTTCTTTCCCTCCTCCTTGCTGGGTTCTTTCCTTTTTCTCCAATCTTTCTAATACTACACACACTTTTGGATTCTGAGTTAGAGTATAAAGAGGAGAAAGATGAGACCTTTATCCCTTTTTTCCCGTTTTTTTCCTTCGATTTTTGCGCCGAATGGGCAGAGAATGGAGAATTTGGGGATTTGGAAAAAAAGAAAAAATTAAAGAAATTTTTTTCTATTTCCTGTGGAAGAGAAGGAGGAGAGACAAAGAACATGCTACAGTTGCGCAACTGTTATATATAGCCTCCTCTCTCTCTCTTCTTTCTCTCTCTTCTTTTTTTTTCTCTCTATCTCTTTAATATATTTTTTTGATTAAACAGGGGTATACCCTATATCTCTTCAATATATGAAGTCATGCATATTTAATGAGAGGGTATGTGTGATGTGAGGAGATTGGCCACATGTCCATTCCATTTTCTATATTTTAAAAATAATCCTCTTAAATTTTATAATAACAGTGCCACGTAGGTTGACCCACATAGATTCACCCTCTTTAACCTAAATAAAAAGAGAATATAAATGTGAGTCAAATTTTTTAAAAGTTTAAATTATTTTATTTTCTAACTAATTTAAGTTTCGTAAATATAATTTGAACAGATTTAAATTATTATTATTTAGTACTTATTAATATAAGAAGAAAGTGAGATAAGATAAAAATAAGAATATAATTATGAATCATATTTTTAAAAAATTTAAGTTATTATTATTCACTAACTAACAACTACCTAAATATTTTAAATATTTAAATTTTATAATTAAAAACATCTTTTTATTTTTTTTTTCTTATATTAGTTAATAAAAAATAATAATTTAAATCTTTTAAAAATCTACTCGATACCCATATTTTTATTGTATTTTATTTTTCTGCAATAACAACCAAATCTCTTAAAATCTGATTCGTATATACATTCTCATTTTATTTACATATTTTTCTATAATTTTATTTGAAATTGATTCATGTATAAAAATTTTAATTAAAATCGGTGAATGGTTTATCGTGTTTAGAAGACCACATTCTTATTTTATGACGGTGAATCATCGTTTACCCCACATGATTCATCGCCTTCTGAGCGACTATCCTACGTGACGCTGATGTGATCAAAATATAATTAGTTTTACAAATAAAAATTTGATAAAATTATTTCGTAAATTATAAAATTTTAGAGAATTATTTTGAAAAAATACTACGAATTAGAAAGGAATTTTTTATTAAATTTTTAAAAATTTATAATTAATTAAGTAATTTTATTTTATCTGGACTGATAGAAGATGATTAATTCTTTTTTATTATTTAATAAAATTTATACAACGATTGAATTTCAGAAGGATTATTTGGTAAATCAAAAAAAATTGTAGAGTTATTGTTAAAAAAAAATCTGTTTAAATATCTAAAGAAAATAAATATTTTTTATTTTGGGCTTATTTCATTGGTCTCTTTTTTCACCTAGAGAAACGAGAAATGAAATAAACAAATTTGTTTGTGGGTATTTGATATTGGAGAGTCTCCCTAATTATTGCATGCGAAAAAAATATACTTTACGAAAATATTTCAATTATATTTTATATTTTATAATTAAAATTTAATTAAATGTTTTGAATTTAATTTTTAATTAAAATGTAAATTTAAATTTAGAAATTAAATTTTTAATTCTAGATTTTGATATAGAAATTAAATAAAAATATAAATTTGATTTATACATTTTAAATTTAAGTTTGATTATAAGTTTGAATTTGAATCAAATCAAAAAATAATTTTATATTTTGAATTGCCCATTTAATTTTAAATTTTACATTTTTTAAAAAATTACATTTAAAATTTTAACATATTATTTCAATATTTTGATGTAAATTTTAAATATTTAACTTTAATTTTGAATTTAAATTATAAATTTAATTTTATGTTTAAAGGTGCAAACTCATTTTAAATTATTTTTATATTTTAATTTTAAAAATATTTAAAATTTCAAAAATGATATTTGGTAAAATTAAAATTTTTTAATTTTGAAATTTAAATCCTAATTTTAAAATTTAAAATTTAAAATTTAAAAATTCTAAATTCTAAATTTATATTTTTAAATTGAAAACTTTATGTAGAAATTTTAAATTTATAATTTTGAAATTTAAAATTTAAAATTTATAACATCTTGGAGGTAAGAGAGTTAGCATGATAATTACTCTCCAAGTCCATGGCTCTAATAATCTGGTAATTTTATTTATTTATTGCAATAAGAATTCACTCTTTGGATATATACAGCTAATAGAAAATATAGATAGGAGATATTCTGCATGTTAGTAATAAAAAATATAGATAGGAAATATTCTGCATGTTGATAATAAAAAATATAGATAAGAGATATTTGTATGTTATTCTGTATGTTGGTAACATGACTAGAAAGAGAATTCAAATAGTTTAACTATACTATGCTTTTAGGTATAGAAAATATAGATATGAGATATTCTGTATGTTGGTAACATGGCTAGCAAGAAAATTCAAATAGTTTAACTATACTATGCTTTTAGGTATCCAACAGAAGAAGAAGAGAATAATAAGAAACTAATTTTTTTTTCCACAATAGAAAAATATAAATATGAAGTAAATATATATGCAGTGCTTTTCTCAACTATCACTTTTCTTCTTTTTATTTTATTTTATTTTAATTTTGATACCTTGAGCTAGGTTATAAATTTATTAAAAAAAATAATTATTTTAAATTTTGTACTGCTCGAAGAGTTATCAAATGACTTATATTAAACAAATTGAAAAATTGAGTATTAAAATCGGAAAGATAGAATTGATCATAAATATCTCCTACCTATATTTTCTACTACCATTTGAAAATGTGACTAAACTAATCATGCTAATTATGCTAATAACTAATTAGCATGCTAGAATGTAAAATTATAATAATAAAATAACAACAGTTAAATAAAATCATCAGGTTTTTAGAGGCGTTATTAGAGATACTGGAAGAGTAATAACTAATTAGCATGCTAAGAAGTTAGCTTAGAAGGTAAAACTATAATAACAAAGTAACACCAACTAATGATCAGTAAATAGCCAAAGACAATGGTGAAACAGAACTTTCTTGGGCAGCATAAAAATTAATTGATTAATTAAGCCATTCAGCTACCATATAAATTCACCATTAATTTATTCCGAAACATTGAACTAAAATACTTTGATTGAAACAGAACTTTATTCTAATTTGTGCATGCAATGTAATTGAAATGCAGAATTAGTTTAGTTAGAACTCTTTTACTTATTCATGAGGTTTACTGCTATGAGGATACATAATCACAGATTAAGTTTTGAAATTAATTATCTGCGCATCATCAAAAAGTATTCAAAAAATTAAAATGAGTAAGAACATGTAAGTGAATTAAGCAACAAATTAAAATGAGTAAGAACATGTAAGTGAATTAAGCAACAAATACATATGCTAAGTGACTTGCCAGTAGATATGCTTGGGTTGTGCTATCCGAAAATGAAATCTTTAAATCAGTGAAAAGAAAAAAAAAACAAATCCAAAGATAAAAATTTAAACTCAATTAGATCTCTGAGAATCAAATTTTGGCCAAAGTCGAAAGGAGAGCAATGCACCATCACCATCATCATCATCTTTCTTCTCCGGCTCCGGCTGCGGTTGCGGTGCGTTCTCGCGCTCCTCCTAGGGCTCTGCCGGCTCATTAAGGTCGAAGTCATACGGACGGCGGGCTCCGTTGGCTGCCGACAGCCCCTCGAGTTGCACAGATTGCAGCAGAAGTGCAGGATTATGCGATTCCAAAGGCGCATTGCAGGAACTCGCTGTCCTCTCTTCCTGAATCTTCGCCATCGGTGCCACTACATGGCCGGTTAGCTCGGGCGGTTCTTGAACTCTGCGCTCAACCGCTGGGGCGGGAGTTTCCTTTTGCTTCTCGCGAGCTCTTTTAATCTTCTGGATATCGTAGTGCTTCCTCTTGTGGCCGCCGAGCGATTGCCCCGTCGCGAACGTTTCCCCGCACACATCGCACGTGTGTGCAGAGCTGCTGCTGCCGCGGCTATTCTTCTTTTTTAAGCTCTTTTCCTCCTTGTCGTCAGAAACAGTTTCATTGCACGCTGGGATGATCATGTCCACCATCACCACCCCTCCTGCAGCGACAGCGCCGACGACAGTACTACTGTCGCTAGCGAAATTATTCTGACGGTTTCCGCTATCGTTACCTTGCCACCTATGAGCTGACTTTTCGATAAGAAACACGAGTTGATCCACAGCAGCCTCCATATTCTGCCAATTCACATCCTCGGCATCCTCGGCACTCTGATCTGTCGGAACCGATTCTCGAACAGGGCCGCTTTGTTCTGCTGCAGTAGCAGATTCTCGAACATGAACATGCGCATTAGCCTGCTCTCCGGCGACAGCAACAGTGGACGAAGCGACGGATGAGGAGGGTTCACCGGCGCCGCTGCAACCACTACGATTACTGGAGCAAGATTATAGAGAGCCGAGGAGAAGAAATTATAGAATAAACCGGATGTACGGTATCACTGATTATTTATTTATTTATATATTTTTTTTTATTTTTGAAACTGGAACGTAAGTAATACTTTTCTTTTTTGATTAAACAGGGTTAAACCCTATTTGGAAGTATTTAACATAATAGGTACCCCTCTCAGTAGTACTTTTGTTCTAGATCAAGCTTGATATTAAAATTTATTTAATACTATTAAATAAAATATAGTTGGGATAAAAAATATATAAAAATATATTTTTGTCTTTTTTTTTTGTGAAATTATAAAAATATATATTATAACATATTCAATAGGAAATAAAAAATACGTACGAAAATAAATATGTTATTTTTTTATCATATGTTTGACCTAATCGTTGGAAAAGTAATTTTTGAAAAAAACTAATTTTAGTTTGAAAAAATTAATTTTGATAAAAAATTTAAAAGTATTTGGTTGAGTTTAGAATCCAATGACATATATTTTTTAAAATAACTTGAATTTCATTTTGGATACCAAATTCAATGGCACGATTTTGATTTTGATGAGCAGAAGAATTTTAAAACATGAAATACTTTATAAATTTTCTCCTGAATACTGTAATAGTACACTATGAAGCCTTACAAAATATATAGAATATCATCTTGTGACCTGTCAACATGCTTAATAAAAAAAAAGTAAAATTTAAAATTACGATAATATTCATTACATAGTCAAATTTAGTAAGTCACGTAGATTCGTAGAATATAATAAAATTTCAAGTTTTAAAAATATCTCTAAAATGAAAATATATGATTACAAATTGGTTTTCAAAATTAGATGGAGACTAGATTTTTATTTTTTAGATAACAAAAGTTTCCAGCCATTTCAGCTCATTTTTTATCCAAAATGTCAAGATTTGCTATCAATTCAAATTTGACATAAATAATCGCTTCAAACGGATTTGCTTCGGATTCAGCTATAGATATCATAATCAATTTTTTATGGGATAAAGAATATGGGACAAAGATTTTTTCATGGGATAAAGAACATGTGATAAAGAAATCGTTTGTTTCGAGAAAGGCTGGATTGAATTTCTTATCTCTATTGAGTTTCTTCTCTTCATCTCGATCAAACTAGGGTTTGCGTATAGAGTTTATTCTCTCCATCGGATCGAGTTGCTGTAATTAGGGTTTGCGTGCGTGAGATCGAATAAGAAACAACGAGAAGAATTGTAACTAGGGTTTGTGTGAGTGCGATCGAATAAGAAACAACGAGGAGGATTGCATGTGTGAGATTCAATAAGAAACAACAAAGAGTAGGAATCAGCATAATTCTAAAATTAACGTGGCCAGTTAGGGTTTACTCTTCGTTGGTGAAGAGACGTCCGATTAACGTGGCCCGTTAGGATTTACTCTTCGTTGGTGAAGAGACGTTCGATGGTGAAGAGAGAGAGGAGACTTTTCGTAGCGTGAACACATGAAGTCACCGTTATAAATAGGTTGAGCGAGATTGTAGGATGCTGAGGAAGAAGAAGAGGAGATACTTTTTGTATTGCGAATGCTTGAAGTTTTCATTGCTCTAAATAGTTCGAGCGAGATGAAAAGGAAATTATAAAATAAATCGGGTACAGGGTGGACTATCGATTATTATTATTATTATTTATTTTTACATAATTTGATAAATTTAAACTAATTTAAAGTAAATTTTAATTTAATTTAATTTTAAAAAAAAAATTTAATTTATTAGGATCTAAGAAAATTTATAAATCCTCGCATCGTTGGCGGAGGTTAGAAACCAAATCAGACAAATCCCTCTATATTGGTGGATTCATGAAAAATTAATTTTAGTTAGATTTTTTTTAATGAAATATGAAGGATAAAAAGAAGAAAATTTAATTTTAATTAGATTTTTTTTTTAATGAAGCGTGAAGGATAAAAAGAAGAAAAGAATCTCCCATCTTCTTTACTTGCAAATGGGAATGGAATAAGTTATATTTTTATATATTTTTTATTTTCAATTATCACCTCATTCGATATAAATTATATATTTTTATATTTTTTATTCTTAATTATCATCTCATTCGAGATATATCAAAGTGAAAACTCCACAAATCTGAATCCTGAATCCATTTGCATCTGGTCGAGATCGAGATCATATAAAATCCGTGAGGATTGAAGTAAGGAATGGTAGAGTAATAACTGTAATATGCATATTAAGAAATATTATATATATATATATATATATTTTTTAAGGGAAGATATTATATATTTTTATTAAAAATTTAAATATAGTGGGATGAGATTATGATAAAAACTTATTTTATATATATATATATATATATATATATATATATATATATATATATAGTTCGGCTACTATACTATTAATAGTACTGTTATTGGTACTATCAAATTTTATACTTTTAAATCAATCTCTTTGATCATTTTCATCTATTATATTTTACTATTTTTTCAACCACCTATTAAACCAAGAGGTCACTATCATCTCAACCACACATCTTTTAATTCAAAAATTAAAAGTTTAATGGCACAAATGACTTCCCGTCTATCTATATATATATAGAGTCCGACTACTATACTATTAATAGTATTAAGTTATTGGTGCTATCAAATTTTCTACTCTCAGATCAACCCCTTTGATCATTTTCATCCGTTAGATTTTATTATTTTTCAACCACCTATTAAATTCAAGGGGCACACTATCATCTCAACCACACATCTTTTAATTCAATAGTTAAAAACTTAATAGCACCAATAATTTCGTACTATTAATAGTATTCCGACTGATATACTATTAATAATATTCCAATCTAGCTATATATATATATATATATATATATATATATATATATATATATATATATATATATATATATATATATAGAGAGAGAGAGAGAGAGGCATCTAGATGCTCTAATTGTTTATTATATATAATTATTCATTTACACTTTATTGAGATACTATTTGATAATTTTTTTTTTTTTTTTTTAAAAGAAAACCTGTGATAATTTTTATTTTATTTATTCCAATAGAATATTTATTTATTTATTTTTTAAGAAAAAGTAGTATGTCATCCGTTTCGTTTATTTTTAAAATAAACTTAGTTAGAAATACGAAGCAACTAACTTCAAACTCGGATCACGAATATCAATCAACGAGACTTTTGCCACTTGCACTAGGAACCGGACCAATAGTTGATTAAACATGTGATAATTTTTTTTTAAAAAAAAAGAGAAAAAAAAAAAACTAAGCAGTCCTCAAAAAGCACTCTCATCTGTTATTCAAAGCAGTTAAGAAGAATCACAGATAAACGAAGCAACAACAATAAACATTATTTATTTATCTTCATCTTTTCACCGAAAAAATAAAATTCTCAAATCACCGAAAAAAAAAAATAAAAAACAAATTGAAAGAAAAAAAAATTAAGCTCAATTAGATCTCTAAGAATCAAATTTTGGCCAAAGTCGAAAGGAGAGCAAATCATCATCATCAGTATCTTTCCTCTCTGTCTCCGGCTGCTCCGGCTGCGGCGCGTTCTCGCGCTCGTCCTCGGGCTCTGCCTGCACATTAAGGTCGAAATCATGTGGATGGCGGGCTCCGTTGGCTGCCGATGGCCCTCCGGCTGCTCCGGCTGCGGCGCGTTCTCGCGCTCGTCCTCGGGCTCTGCCTGCACATTAAGGTCGAAATCATGTGGATGGCGGGCTCCGTTGGCTGCCGATGGCCCCTCGAGTTGTTCGGATTGCAGCAGAAGCGCAGGATTATGCGATTCCCTCGCTGTCCTCTCTTCCTGAATCTTCGCCATCGGTGCCACTGCATAACCGGTTAGCTCGGCCGGTTCTTGAACTCTGCGCTCAACCGCTGGGGCGGAAGTTTCCTTTTGCTTCTTGCGAGCTCTTTTGTTGTCTATAATTTTCTGGGTATCGTAGTGCTTCCTTTTGTGGCCGCCGAGCGATTGTCCCTTCGCGAACGTTTCGCCGCACACCTCGCACGTGTGTGCAGAGCTGCTGCTGCCGCGGCTACTCTTCTTTTTTGAGCTCTTTTCCTCCTTCTCGTCGGAAACAATTTTATTGCACGCTGGGATGATCGACCCCTCCTGCAGCGATAGAGCCGACGACAGTACTATTGTCGCTAGCAAAATTATTCTGACGGTTACCGTCATCGTTATCTTGCCGCCTATGAGCTGAATTTCCGATAAGAAACACGAGTTGATCCACAGCAGCCTCCATATTCCGCCACTTCACATCCTCGGCATCCTCGGCACTCTGATCTGTCGGAACCGATTCTCGAACAGGGCCGCTCTGTTCTGCTGCAGCAGCAGATTCTCGAACATGAACATGCGCATTAGCCTCCTCTCCGGCGACTGCAACCGTGGATGAAGCTACGGATGAGGAGGGTTCACCGGCGCCGCTGCAACAACTACGATTACTGGAGATCTCTCTCTCCATCGAGTTTCTCCTCTCCTCGCCGGTCATGTGTGTGTGATTGTGTGTGAGATAACGGTGTTTTTATAGTTTATTACCATGATTATAGTACGATTCCTAATCCTAATAGGAATCAATGTAATCAAATAATATAATATATATAAATTTGGATTTGAATTGTAAATCCTAGTAGAACTAGGAGATACGAGAATTTAAAGAGATTTACCTCCCAATTTTAAATCTGGAAATCTTCGTCTTCGTCCTCGTCTTCTCGATGCTCCATCGATCCTTCTCCTCCTGCTCCTCCTCCATCGCCACTTCCTAAGGTAAGGGTTAGGGTTTGGCTCCGCGGCTCCGTCGCCATTAACGTCAAAAGCTAGGGCTTCTCTCTTCTTCGGTGGAGAGAGAGAGAGAGAGAAAGGGAGAGAGAGAGAGACAAAGCTTTTCACCGCTATAAAGGACTCGAGCGAGGAAAAGGGTGCGGAGGAGAAATTGTTGCATGCACCAGAGTGCATCTCTCTGTTTTTTTTTTTTTTTTTTTTTTTTTTGGAAGAAGATGCAAGAATAACGAAGTACCATCATTGTTCTAGACTCTCTTTTTTTTTCTTTTTTTTTTCTTTTTTTTTTTAAGTCTATATTAAAAAAAAAATTACAAATTCTTTTTTTTTTCTTTTTTTTTTTAAGTCTATATTAAAAAAAAAATTACAAATTAATTTTATTTGAAAAAATTAATTTTGGTTAAAAACGGTAGATTGTTTAGCTGAGTTTAAATAGAAAATAAATTTTCTAAAATAATTTTATAAAACTATTTGAAAATGTGATTAAACTAATCATGCTAATAATTAATTAGCATGCTAGAATGTAAAACTATAATAATAAAATAACAACAGTTAAATAAAATCATCAGGTTTTTAGAGGCGTTATTAGAGATACTGGAAGAGTAATAACTAATTAGCATGCTAAAAATTTAGCTTAGAAGGTAAAACTATAATAACAAAGTAACACTGACAATGGTGAAACAGAACTTTCTTCGGCAGCATAAAAAATAATTGATTAATTAAGCCATTCAGCTACCATATAAATTCACCATTAATCTATTCCGAAACATTGAACTAAAATACTATGATTGAAACAGAACTTTATTCCAATTTGTGCATTTTGCATGATGTAATTGAAATGCAGAATTAGTTTAGTTAGAATTCTTTTACTTATTCATGAGGTTTACCGCTATGAGGATACATAATCACAGATTAAGTTTTGAAATTAATTATCTGCGCATCATCAAAAATTATTCAAAAAATTAAAATGAGTAAGAACATGTAAGTGAATTAAGCAACAAATTAAAATGAGTAAGAACATGTAAGTGAATTAAGCAACAAATAAAGATGCTAAGTGACTTGCCAGTAGATATGCTTGGGTTGTGCTATCCGAAAATGAAATTTTTAAATCAGTGAAAAGAAAAAAAAAAAACAAATCCAAAGATAAAAATTTAAACTCAATTAGATCTCTCAGAATCAAATTTTGGCCAAAGTCGAAAGGAGAGCAATGCATCATCACCATCATCATCATCTTTCTTCTCCGGCTCCAGCTGCGGTTGCGGTGCGTTCTCGCGCTCCTCCTCGGGCTCTGCCGGCTCATTAAGGTCGAAGTCATACGGACGGCGGGCTCCGTTGGCTGCCGACGGCCCCTCGAGTTGTACAGATTGCAGCAGAAGCGCAGGATTATGTGATTCCAAAGGCGCATTGCAGGAACTCGCTGTCCTCTCTTCCTGAATCTTCGCCATCGGTGCAACTGCATGGCCGGTTAGCTCGGCCGGTTCTTAAACTCTGCGCTCAACCGCTGGGGCGGGAGTTTCCTTTTGCTTCTCGCGAGCTCTTTTAATCTTCTGGATATCGTAGTGCTTCCTCTTGTGGCCGCCGAGCGATTGCCCCTTCGCGAACGTTTCCCCGCACACCTCGCACGTGTGTGCAGAGCTGCTGCTGCCGCGGCTACTCTTCTTTTTTGAGCTCTTTTCCTTCTTCTCGTCAGAAACAGTTTCATTGCACGCTGGGATGATCGCGTCCACCACCACCACCCCTACCCCTGCCACCCCTGTAACGACGATGTTGATGTTCGCTGGTTCATTGAATCCATCTTTCATGATAACTTCGCTGCCGCCGCCACTGCCGCCACCGCTGCCGCCAGCAGCACTATTATCACTAGGGATATTATTCTGACTGTTATCGCCATCGTTATCTTGGCGCCTATGAGTTGACTCTTTGATAAGAAACAAGAGTTGATCCACAACAGCCTCCATATTCCACCACCTCACATCCTCGTCATCCTCGGCACTCTGTTCTGTCGGAGCCAATTCTGGATCAGGACTGCTCTGTTCTGCTGCAGAAGTAGATTCTCGAACATTACGCCATTGCAGTTCCGCCTCAGCCGATGATTCTCGAACATCATGACCTTGCCGCTCTGCAACCGCCGCCGCCGCCGGGGGCGGCTCCACTCCTCTCCCGGCCTTCGGGTGGGTCCGCATATGTGACGCCCCACTTCCCAGGGGGTCACCCATCCTAGAACTACTCTAGCTCTAGCACGCTTAACTCTCATGTTCCTCTTGGATCTTGCTACCATCCAAAATGCTATAGCCGGGTTAGAGATTTAGTCCTATTATATCATTTATATAGAGGACTAATCCAAATTTCGGGGGTGTCACATTCTTCCCCCCTTTAAGCCCTGACGTCCACGTCAGGCTCAAGCACATTCACAAGCACCAGGCGATGTGAGACTCGTCTCGCTAGCCTTAGCCGACCTTGTGAGGAGCTGCACTCCACTCACAACGGTCATTAGCCGGGGAGCCTCGCTCTACCCGCTATATAACCCTGGCTCAGCCGAGACTCATCTCACATTTCCGGCTGGTGAATGGCTCTGATACCAACTGTGACGCCCCACTTCCCAGGGGGTCACCCATCCTAGAACTACTCTAGCTCTAGCACGCTTAACTCTCATGTTCCTCTTGGATCTTGCTACCATCCAAAATGCTATAGCCGGGTTAGAGATTTAGTCCTATTATATCATTTATATAGAGGACTAATCCAAATTTCGGGGGTGTCACAGCATATGCCCGTTTAGCGCGTGCCTCGTCTTGAACCCTTTCTTGCAGATACGGCAACCGTTCTTCTCTGCTGTCGCCGCATAATTCTTGTTATTCCGCGCATCTTCTTCTTGCGCATTAATATCATCTCCGGCGACAGCAACAGAGGACGAAGCGACGGATGAGGAGGGTTCACCAGCGCCGCTGCTACAACTATGAATATTGGAGATCTCTCTCTCCATCGAGTTGCGGATCTCTCTGTCCATCGAGTTTACTGTGGAGAGAGAGAAAGAGAGAAAGCAGGGTTTTTTTCTTCGCAGCGGGAAGGCAAAAGTTTTCACCGCTATAAATAGGTCGCGTAGGATGTAAACGGGTCGGATTCGGGATAAAGTTTTAAAAATTCAAATTCGAACTCGGCTACATACCCGAAATTTGAATTTGAATTTGAATTCAATAAATTTTTAAAATTCATATTTAAATTCGGATTTAATTAAAAATTTAAAATCCGTATTCGAATCCGAATCCGAAAATTCAAATCCGAAATAATTTTTTTTTTCTCTTTATAATATTTTAAAATATATTACATTAAATCTAAATTTTTAAAATATAAATTTAAATATAATATCAAATATTTATATATTAATTCGGGTTCGGATTCGGTTCGGATCGGATACGGTCAAAATTCATATTCGAATTCAAATCCGTCGAATTTTTATTTTTTATATCTGTATTCGAATATAGATCCGTTTAGGATAAATCCATTTTGTTCGGATTCGGATTCGGATAAAAGTTGGGGTATCCGTACCCTGGAGCAAGATTATAGAGTGCCGAGGAGAAGAAATTATAGAATAAACCGGATGTACGTACCCTGGAGCAAGATTATAGAGTGCCGAGGAGAAGAAATTATAGAATAAACCGGATGTACGGTATCAATGATTATTTATTTATTTATATATATTTTTTTATTTTAGATCACGCTTGATATTAAAATTTATTTAATATTATTAAATAAAATATAGTTGGGATAAAATATATATATATATATATTTGTGAAATCATAAAAATATATATTATAACATACACAATAGGAAATAAAAAAAAATAAGTACGAAAATAAATATGTTATTTTTTTATCATATTTTCTTATGGCATATAATATAATGTTTGACCTAATCGTTGGAAAAGTAATTTTTGAAAAACTAATTTTAGTTTGAAAAATTAATTTTGATAAAAAATTTAAAAGTATTTGGTTGAGTTTAGAATCCAATGACATATATTTTTTAGGGCTTTTTTTGAAATTGATTCTATAAAAATTTAAATTTTTGAAAATGGCCCTGCAAAATTTGTATTTATAAAAATGGTCCTCTTCCTGCCAACTGGGCGAGCCACGTCAGCCGGTGCGCCACGTCAGCTCGCCACATCAGCCGGGGTGGAAAAAAAAAGAAGTTAAACACGCAGGTACAACCTGCGTGTTCTAAACACGCAGGCCCAGCCTGCGTGTTCTAAACACGGAGGCTGAACACGGAGGCTGGGCCTGCGTGTTTAGAACACACAGGCTGGCTTTTCTTGTAGGCTTTTTTTTTTTTTTTTTTTTTTTTTTTTTTTTTTTTTTTTTTCTTTCTTCTTTTTTCTTTTTTTTTAATAATAATAAACTTTGGATTAGTATAGTTTTTTTAATACACATATTAAAATAATTATTTTTCAATAGTTTAAAATAATTATTGATTTATTATACATTTATACAGTATAAAGAAGAAAGTAGAAGAATTAATCTAATTTTAATTACGGTCAAAATTTTAAAATATTATCAATATCGGAAGACATATTTATTTTAAATTAACTAAATTATTAAAAATATTCATATTGCGAGCATTCTATTTAAAATATAACTAAAATATTTGTTTTAAATTAAATTAAATTAAAAATAAAAAAGACTTTATCAATAGAAATAAATACTAAGCTTACAAAAAAAAAAGTGATGATTAAATTGAACCCCGAATAATTCATATTATGAACTGAATTAAAAAAATTATTCTATGTGATAGTGAGTTGAATCAAAAATAAAATAAAAAAATTATTCCACTTCCCCCACCCTCCTCCCCCCCCCCCCCCCCCCCCCCCCCAGGCGGGGCCTGCGTGTTCTACCTGCGTGTTTAGAACACGCAGGTTCTATCTGCGTGTTTAATTTTTTTTTTTCCCACCCCAACTGATGTGGCGAGCCCCCCCCCCCCCCCCAGGCGGGGCCTGCGTGTTCTACCTGCGTGTTTAGAACACGCGGCCCAACTGATGTGGCGAGCCCCCCCCCCCCCAGGCGGGGCCTGCGTGTTCTACCTGCGTGTTTAGAACACGCGGGTTCTATCTGCGTGTTTAATTTTTTTTTTTCCCACCCCAACTGATGTGGCGAGCTGACGTGGCGCACCGCCTGACGTGGCTCGCCCAGTTGGCAGGAAGAGAGCCATTTTTTGTAAATACAAATTTTGCTGGACCATTTTCAGAAATTTAAATTTTTATAGGATCAATTTCAAAAAAAGCCCAGAAGTAAAATTTAAAATTACGATAATATTCATCACATAGTCAAATTTAGTAAGCTACGTAGATTCGTAGAATATAATAAAATTTCATCTGATTCAATAAAATAATATGAGTTTTAAAAATGTCTCTAAAATAAGAATATATGATTTCAAATTGGTTTTCAAAATTAGATGGAGACTAGATTTTTATTTTTTAGATAATAAAATTTTCGAGCCATTTCAGCTCATTTTCTATCCAAAATGTCAAGATTTACTATCAATTCAAATTTGACATAAATGATCGCTGCTTCGGATTCAGCTATAGAAATCATAATCATTTTTTTATGGGATAAGAATATGGGATAAAAAAATTTTCATGGGATAAAGAACATGAGATAAAGAAAGCGTTTGTTTCAAGAAATGCTGGATTGAGTTTCTTCTCTCTATTGAGTTTCTTCTCTTCATCTCGATCTAACTAGGGTTTGCGTATAGAGTTTCTTCTCTCCATCGGAGTTGTAACTAGGGTTTGCGTGCGTGAGATCGAATAAGAAACAACGAGGAGGATTCTCTCCATCGGATCGAGTTGCTGTAACTAGGGTTTGCGTGCGTGAGATCGAATAAGAAACAACGAGGAGGATTGTAACTAGGGTTTGCGTGAGTGCGATCGAATAAGAAACAACAAGGAGGATTGCATGTGTGAGATCGAATAAGAAACAACGAGGAGTAGGAATCAACATAATTCTAAAATTAACGTCGCCCTTTAGGATTTACTCTTCGTTGGTGAAGAGAACGTTGGTGAAGAGAGAGAAGACTTTTCGTAGCGTGAACACGTGAAGTTTTTACCGTTATAAATAGGTCGAGCGAGATTGTAGGATGCTGAGGAAGAAAAAGAGGAGACAGTACTTTTCGTAGTGCGAATGCTTAAAGTTTTCATTGCTCTAAATAGGTTGAGCGAGATGGAAAAAAAATTATAGAATAAATCGGATACAGAGTGCACTATCGATTATTATTATTATTATTTATTTTTAAATAATTTGATAAATTTAAACTAATTTAAAGTAAATTTTAATTTAATTTAGTTTTAAATAAAAATTTAATTTATTGAGAAGTGCTAGGTGTACACCCTAAATGGGGTGTACATCCTACACCCACCCATCCTAGGGTGGGTATTCATTCACTCGTCACTCGATGTGACGAGTGGAATTCACCCACCCCTAGGATGGGGTGGGTGTAAGATGTACACCCCATTTGGGGTGTACATCTAGCATTTTCCTTGGTGGAGTCATGACAAGTTAATTTTAGTTAGATTTCACTATTGGTGGAGTCATGACAAGTTAATTTTAGTTAGATTTTTTTGAATGAAGTGTGAAGGATAAAAAGAAGAAAATTAAATTTTAATTAGATTTTTTTTTAATGAAGCGAAATGGATAAAAAGAAGAAAAGAATCTCCCACCTTCTTTACTTGCAAATGGGAAAGGAATAAGTTATATTTTTTTATATTTTTTAGTTTCAATTATCACCTCATTCGATATAAATTATATTTTTTTATATTTTTTATTCTTAATTATCACCTCATTCGAGATATATCAAAGTGAAAACTCCACAAACCTGAATCGTGAATCCATTTGCATCTTGATCGAAATCATATAAAAATATCAAAGTGAAAACTCCACAAACCTGAATCGTGAATCCATTTGCATCTTGATCGAAATCATATAAAATCCGTGAGGATTGAAGTAAGGAATGGTAGAGTAATAACTGTAATATGTATATTAAGAAATATTATATTTTTTATTTTTTTTAAGAGAAGATATTATATGTTTTTATTAAAAATTTAAATATAGTGGAATGAGATTATGATAAAAATTTATTATATATATATATATATATATATATATATATATATATATATATATATATATATATATATATATATATATATATATATATATATATATTTTGAGAGAAGGCAGCATGCTGCCGCTTCATTCATTGGGAAATTGAATTTAGCTACAAACCAGAGGCAACAGGGCCTCGAACCCAAAAAAAAGAAAAGAAAAAAAGGGGGAAGGTGAGGGAGAGAGAGAGAGCAGGGAAGAGGAGGGACACGGAAATCAACCACCCTAGGGGCAGAACGCGGACCACTGCGATCGGCAGAGCCGGATCGCAGCGATCAACTCCCTAGGGGAACGGGACCTAGTATCGAAGACTCGGCGATTCCTTTCGAGCCAGACTTCCCACCAGGTGGCCGCGATGGTGGTTAGGGCCTTCTTACCCCAAGCCCCTCTCTTGAGCGCAAAGGTCCCCCACAGGCAGGTGGCGGTCGTCAGAGTCCGGATCTCCCTCTTGTTGGGGAGAAGGGTTTCAAGCAAGGGAAGAGTGCCAGCACATGAGAGGAAGAGATGATCGGCGGTTTCAGCGGGTCCAAGGCAGATCGGGCAGTGGTTCGGTCCGGTCCAGTTCCTTTTCAGAAGAATGTCCCTGGTCAGTACCCGCCCTCGGAGCACCAGCCAGATGAAGATTCTGACTTTCAAGGGCATTTTAGTTCTCCAGATCGAGTTGAACCGGTCTACGACAACCCCACCGTTCTGCAGGAAACGGTACGCGGACCTTACGGAGAAAGTCCCAGAGCTGTTCCAACGCCACTTGAACTCGTCCTTGTTGTCGGTTAGGTGAAGATGGGCAGTCGCCTCTAACAGGGCCGGGAGGGCCTCCTCCCAGCCTGCAGGTCCCCCCTCTAGGCCCTCAAGGATTCTCCCCCAGTTCCAGCCATCCGGGCCCAGGCAGTCGGCCACCCGCAGTTGCTTGTTGGTAACCCACTCGTAGATCTGCGGGAACTAGGTTGAGAGGGGTGAGCTCCCAGACCAGATGTTACCCCAGAAGCCAGTCCTCGCACCATTGCCTACCAAAAGGGTCGTGCCGCATTTGAAGAGATCCCGCGTGTGCATCACACTTTTCCACCACGGGGAGAGCGGTCGAAACGAGGACCCTTCGCTCAGCGGTTCCCTGCGGCGATAGTAGAGCCAGTTGACAAGGGGTTCCCAGGGCGGTGGTTCCGGGGAGAAGAACCTCCACCACCACTTAGCGAGCAAAGCCAGGTTGAAAGTTTGGAGGTTCAAGATGCCCAGTCCCCCGTCTGTTTTGGGCCTGCAGACGACCTTCCAGCTGACCAGACAGTGACCCCCCATCACCGAGGTCTGCCCTTTCCAGAAGAAAGCTCGACGAAGCGAGTCGATTCTGTTGGTGACCCAGACCGGCGCTTTAAAGACGGAGAAGAGGTAGAGGGGCATACTCGAGAGCACCGAGTTAACAAGAGTAAGCCTGCCCCCGTACGACAGCAGTTTGGCTTGCCATCCCCTGATTCGGTGCTCGATCCTGGAGATAGCTAGATGCCAGGCCTCCTTGGGAAGGCGGCCCTTGACTAGCGGTAGGCCGAGGTATTTGATCGGGAGCGATCCCAGCTTGCAGTTAAGTGTTGCTGCTAGTCGTTCGCCTTTGGTGCTTGAGTTGCCTAGGTAGAGCAATTCCGACTTCAAATTGTTGATCTTGAGCCCCGAGGCCCACTCGAAGATTCGCCAAAGCGAGCGGAGGTTGGTAATCTGCCGTTGCTTCGCTTGACAGAAGAAGAGCGTGTCGTCTGCAAATTGAATGAGTGTAGTTCTCGTGTCCCTAGAAGGTCCGACACCAGTGATGAGCTTGCTTCGGACAGCTCTACTTGTCATACGGGCAAGGCCTTCTGCCACCAAAAGGTAGAGGAAGGGGGATAGGGGGTCCCCTTGGCGCAGGCCCCGCTTCAATCTAAACCATTTCGTGACATTCCCATTGACGAGAATGGCGGCCTTGCCGTTGGTAGTGCATTGGTCAATCCACCCGCACCAGCGCAGGTTGGCCCCCAGGCAGCGGAGGATATGCTTGAGATAGACCCAGCTGACACAGTCAAACGCCTTCTCAAAGTCCGCCTTGACCCCCACACAGTCTACTTGCCTGCTGGCGCCCCAGCTGATAAGCTCGTCGGCAGTAACAAAGGAGTCAAGGATGAGCCTGCCTTTTAGGAAGGCAGTCTGGGTCGGGGAGATGATCTTGTCCAGAACGGTGCAGAGTCTGTTCGTTAACACCTTGGAGATGATCTTCTGGACACAGTTGAGAAGGCTGATAGGCCGAAAATCGCTAGCCGTAGCCGCTCCCTCTATCTTCGGCACAAGGCAAATATGCGAGTAGTCAATGGGCCCCGTGTCAAGGGAGCCCTCGAAGAGATCATCGAAGATTCCGAGGAGGTCGCCCTTGATAACGTCCCAAAACTTCTGGTAGAAGGCCATGCTGAATCCATCAGGACCAGGCGCCTTGTCCCCAGACATCTGGAACGTCGCTCTTTTGATTTCCTCTTGGGTGAAGGGCGCGGTGAGGTGCTCTGAGCTCAGCGCGGTGTTGTCCGGGAAGAGGTCACTCCAATCCCCACAATGAGAGCCAGGGGGGCAGTCGGGCGCGAGCCGTGCCTTGAACTTGCGGAAGAAATAGGCGGCCTTGTCTTCTTCCCTAGTCAACGTTAGGTCCTCGTCCACGATGTTCCCGATCCTGTTTGCTCTCAACCTCCCGTTAGCCATAGCATGGAAGAAGCTGGTGTTGCCGTCCCCCTCCTTGAGCCAGTGCTGCTTAGCTCTCGAACTCCAGAGGATCTCTTCTTCGGCGATTAAGTCGTTCAGTTGGCCTCGGAGATTGGCTCTAAGTGCTTGGTCCCTAGCGGGTAGGCATTGAGTTTCCTCGAGGGAGTCAAGTCTCTGAACGTCCTCCATGAGTGCCCGCTTGGTACTGCAGATGTCATGAAAGTTTGATAACCGCCAGGCGGTAATACGCTTGCGGCAATGCCTAAGCCTGGCAGTGAAGGTAAGAATGCTCCATTGCCTCCCCGTTTTGGGCTCGATTTCCTGCCACCAAATTGGTACAAGCAAGTTGAAGTCGGTCCTGGTGAGCCAGACCTTCTCGAACCTGAAGGGGCGGGGGCCTTGCTTCCTCAGGGTCTGAAGTAGGATGGGACAGTGATCCGAAGTGATCCTCGGGAGCGCCGAGACCGAGGAGAGCGGGAAGGCTAGGTCCCAATCGGTGGAGATCAGGAAGCGGTCAAGCTTGGCGAGGGTGGGGGGAGATTGCATGCTGGACCACGTGAAGCTCTGGTTGAGCATCGGGAGGTCCACGAGATCCAACTCGTTGATAAGGTCCGAGAATAAAGCTGATAAGCGGTTGCTCCAGCACCGGCCCTGTCTCTCTGCCTGGGAGCGCGTGAGGTTGAAGTCCCCGCAGATGACCCAGGGGCCAGGGCAGTCAGCTTTGAGAGCTGCGAGCTCCCTGCAGAAGTCCTCCTTACCCTCCCAAGTCGGCGGCCCATATACGTTGGTGAGGTAGAAAGAAGACCCGCAGGCCACCCTGGACAGGCGCAGCGTGAGGGAGCGGTCACGAACAATGACATCAGAGCAGGAGAAGAGCTTGGAGTTCCAGCAGGTGACAAGCCCTCCAGATGCCCCCACAGAAGGGATGAAGTGGCACTTGTCAAAGAACCGCCCAGCGAAGGAGGGGAGGAAGGAGCGAGAGAGGGAGGACACTTTGGTTTCTTGGATGCAAAGGATAGAAGCCTTAAACCCATTCGCAACAGATTTGACAATTGCACGTTTGGAAGGGTCGTTAAGCCCACGAACGTTCCAGGAGCAAATTTTAAACATAAGGAAAGCAGAAAACATCATAAAGCAGAGCGGAAGGAGCCTGGCGCTCAGAGCCCTGGTCCCGCGAAGCCGAGGAGCGAGGCAGCTTCCACCTCAGAGAGCTTGACGCCAAACTTCGAAGTCAAGCGGATGATCCTCTTGGCGTCAGCGGCAGCATCGGGGGTGGTAGGGAGGATGGTGCTCGCCCGCTCGCCCGAAAGCCGAGTCTTCCTTGCCACGGCGCGTTCCATCACTTGGGTGCCTGCCAGCTTCGCGAGCCTGGGGCTCCTCCGCGAGGCGTGTGGTCGCACGAGCTCACCTCCCGGGGGGGAGCAAGAAAGGTGCAGACACAGCTGCTCAACCCCCGGGTTGGCGATCGTGATGGCCGGGGTGAGTTGCGGGGCAGTGGCGAACGGGTGGGCGATTCCCAGCGGATCCGCAGGGAGGGGGTCGGTCATCGCCGCTGCGAGTGGCTGGCCCGCGCATGGGGCAGTGCTGCCCAGAAGGTCGGTGAGGAGGAAGCTGTTAGTGGCGGTCCCCAATGGCGTAACATCCCCGGGAGGAAGCAGGGGGCCAGCGGAGGTCGGTGGGACGGCCGACGGCAGATCCAGCAGTTGGTGGTGGGCCCGGTGGGGCACGTAGGCCTCGGCCGGTGGTGGGTGCCCCAAGCGCACGCCCAAAGTGAGGACGGGGGGCCAGGTCCTCTGGTCGTCCAGCCGACCCACGGGGAGAGGGTGGCCCAGAGACACCCCCGGGGCGGCCAGGAGGGGCGGGCCAGGCTGTGGCCCCGACAGCTCGGGAAGGCCCCAGCCGTTGTTCGGATTCTCCACCGTAAGGGCGGCCCGCCTGGCGGGGCTACCCTGGCGGCCCACCCGGGGCCCCTGGGGCAGCCCTGGGCCCAGCCAAGGAGGGCCGGTTGTGGGCCGAGCACCAGCCAGTGGGTGTGGCGACGGCCCCAGGGTCAGGACAGGGTGGGGCGGGCTGGGCCGGGCCGCGGAGGGAGGCCCAGGGGAAGGCCACCTCAGTGTGGCCTGCAAGGCGGGCCCATTGGACTGGGGGGAGAGCAGAGGCTTAAAGGGATCGGGAAGGGGCCCACAAAGGGGGAGCTTACAGTATGCTAGGAGAGGATCGCACAGCAGTCGAGGGGGGGCACTCAGCGGATGATGCATCGGGGGGAGAAGGCGACACACCACCTCGACCACCACCATTGGTAGCCGGGCGTCACCTGGCAGGTCGCCCACAATCACTAGTTCCCACAGGCCCTTAACAAGGTAAGTTTTTGAAAGGGAAGCTGAGAGGGGCAAGCTGCGCTCCCCGAGGGGTCGAGGGCGGTCGTTGACATCGCCTAGGAACAGAGGGTTGGAATTCCGAGGATTGGAGGTAGCATCGCGGCGGGGGTCCAGCGGGCAAAGAGGAGTACATGCAAGGGGTTTGACCAGTGGTCCGACGGGTGGCGGCGCGGCGGGGTCCGCTGCTCTCGGCGGCGTATGATCGCCCCCGGGGCGACGCCCGGGGCGACGCCTCCTTCCACGGGTCACCGAGGCGTCAGACGAGCCGGCCCTGGTTGCATCCCTCGAGCTACTGCCGTCGTCGCGGAGGTCAACAAGGGGGATTCTTCTGGCTATCCGGCGGCCCCGGGGGTCCGTTTGGTCGCCCCCCTCCTCTGGCCCGCCCCCGACAAAGGGTGTACCGAGGTCGTCTCCCCCGAAAGGCGCGGTGCTCTCGATCGTGATCGGCACAGTCACAACAATGGACCCCATCGAGATGGCTAGCGCTTCCGGGATGTCCTCCACGGCATCAACCGCCACCCGACACCGGTAGGCGAACAAGTTCGCCATGTCGATGCTTGCGATGTCGGCCTCGATGAAGCGGCCGAAGCCGCCAACCAGGGCGGTTACCCGCTGCGTCGACCAGCATTCAAACGGAAGCCTGGCGATTCTGATCCATACTTTGTAGGACAGACGCGATGGGGCGGCGCCGTGGTAGGGATCCCAGGCCAGACAGCGGAGCTGGCAGTTTCGCAGTTGGAGGAGTCCGTTGTTGCAGAGGTCTTCGGGCAGGACCCATTCCGGAAGGAAGATTACAAACTCTCGGTCTTGATGTTCGGCCACTATGAAGCTCTCGGGGATGCCGCCGAACCGCTCAGCCATGTCGGCCGCGACTGTGACGGTAGGGCAGTGGCCGAGAGTGCAACTGCCAATGCAGTCCGCCAGAATTGCATTCTGGCGCTTTAGCTCTCGGTTGCGAAAGTCCTCCGTGATGGGGACGAACGCCTTCAACAGTTCTGGTCGGAAGCCGACGCCTCTCTGCATCTTAGGGTGGGAGCGGGTGGCGGTACAGCTTCGGGCCTTATGGCCAGTCCGGCGGCACGAGGCGCAGCGCACCGGGTCTCGGCAGTGCTTCACCAGATGGTCGGGAGCGAGACAGCGAAAGCACTTCTTGGCTTCCGACAGGTAGGAGGGCCGACTTGGTACCCTGAGGCGGGGGCAGGGCTTGGTGGAGTGAGGTGGTGGGGTAGAAGTTGGGGGGAGGAGCAGAGCTTCTTTATAGGAGTGGGGACCCAGCAAAGCAGAGTTGCCCGGTTCCAACGAGGGGGACCAAAGGGGGGGAGGCCGAGGACAAGGAGGCGTGTGGCAGGAGGATAGCCCCAGCAGGGGAGATGACGCGGAGACAGTGGGGGGGGGATTCCCTGCTGGTCCGCCCAGTTGACCCTGAAGCGTGAATGCGCCCTGGTCTTGATGGAACTGCGATGCGGGGTGAGGGACAGCAGGGAGATCACGTGGCCCCGAAGCGACGAAGATGCTCGGTAGCGGGATTCCTCCGTACCAGGGTTATGTCCGATGGGGGCCCGACGGCGACCCGACTGTGGCCCACAGCTTGACGAGCAGGGACCCGCGGTCGAAGGAGTGTGCAGGTGGCCAAATCGCTTGGTCCCTTGGGGCCCGGACGCGGTCCTTGGCCTGCTCCGCTTAGGGACTCGGCTCCACGGATGCACGGCCACCGCCGGGTCACGAGGCAGAGGATAAGGCAACCAGGGAAGGTCCCGCCGGGTAGAAGTGCTCCTCCCGCTACAATCCCTGCGCCGCTCTCCCCCTGGAGCGAGACCGCGGGGAGGTGAGGGGCTCCTCCTCCTCGTGCGTCGTTTCCCCTCAGCAAAGTCTCGCTCCGAGTCATGTCTCCCTACAATCCGAGCCTTTCTCCTCCCCTCCAGAGAGTCGCGCGTGCGGCCGACGCCCCTCCAGCGCTGAGGGGTTCTCTCTCGCGCTCTGACCCGACCCCGAACTCTCGCTCTTCCTCGCTCTCCCTCTCGTTCTCCCTCCCTCATCTAAAAAGGAAAAATTGTGAGACAATTTCATATATATATATATATATATATATATATATATATATATATATATATATATATAGTTCGGCTATTATATTATTAATACTCTTAAATCAATCTCTTTGATTATTTTCATCTATTATATTTTACTATTTCTCCAACCACCTATTAAACCAAATAACCCACTATCATTTCAACCACACATCTTTTAATTCAAAAATTAAAAATTTAATGGCACAAATGACTTAATACTATTAATTGTATTCCAGCCTATCTCTATATATATATAGAGTCCGACTACTATACTATTAATAGTATTAAGTTATTGGCGCTATCAAGTTTTCTTTCCTCAGATCATTCGTTACATTTTATTATTTTCTAACCACCTATTAAACCCAAGGGGCTCACTATCATCTCAACCACACATCTTTTAATTCAATGATTAAAAACTTAATAACACCAATGACTTGATACTATTAATAGTATTCCGACTGATATACTATTAATAGTATTTCAGTCTAGCTCTCTCTCTCTCTCTATATATATATATATATATATATATATAGAGGCATCTAGATGCTCTAATTGTTTATAATTTATATTTTAATGAGATACTATTTGATAATTTTTTTTTTAAGAATCTGTGCTGTGCCTTCGACCGGACCTTCGACCGGACCAATAGAATATTTATTTATTTATTTATTTATTTATTTTTTTAAGAAAAAAATAATATGTCATTCGTTTCGTTTATTTTTGAAATAAACTTAGTTAGAAATATGAAGCAACTAGACTTCAAACTCGAATCACGAATATCAATCACCGAATCTTTTGTCACTTGCACTAAGGACCGGACCAATAGTTGATTAAACATGTGATAATTTTTTTTTAAAAAAAAGAAAAAAAAAAAAAAACTACGCAGTCCTCAAAAAGCACCATGATCTGTTATTCGAAGCAGTTAAGAAGAATCACAGCTTAAACTTCAGGATTTGCGCATCGTCAAGAATATTCCAAAAACTTAAAATGAGACAGAACAGATAAACGAAGCAACCACAATAAACATTATTTATTTATCTTCATCTTTTCAAGAACTGCAAAAACTATTCGAAAATAAAATTCGAAAATAAAATTCTCAAATCACCGAAAAAGAACTGCAAAAACTATTCGAAAATAAAATTCGAAAATAAAATTCTCAAATCACCGAAAAAAAAAAACAAAAAACAAATCTAAAGAAAAAAAAAATTAAGCTCAATTAGATCTCTGAGAATCAAATTTTGGCCAAAGTCGAAAGGAGAGCAAATCATCAGCATCAGTATCTTTCCTCTCTGTCTCCGGCTGCGGCGGCGCGTTCTCGCGCTCCTCCTCGGACTCTGCCGGCTCATTAAGGTCGAAATCATGTGGATGGCGGGCTCCGTTGGCTGCCGATGGCCCCTCGAGTTGTTGTTCGGATTGCAGCAGAAGCGCAGGATTATGCGATTCCAAAGGCGCATTGCAGGAACTCGCTGTCCTCTCTTCCTGAATCTTCGTCATCGGTGCCACTGCATGGCCGGTTAGCTCGGCCTGTTCTTGAACTCTGCGCTCAGTTTCCTTTTGCTTCTTGCGAGCTCTTTTGTTGTCTATAATCTTCTGGGTATCGTAGTGCTTCCTCTTGTGGCCGCCGAGCGATTGCCCCTTCGCGAACGTTTCGCCGCACACCTCGCACGTGTGTGCAGAGCTGCTGCTGCCGCGGCTACTCTTCTTTTTTGAGCTCTTTTCCTCCTTCTCGTCAGAAACAGCTTCATTGCGCGCTGGGATGATCGCGTCCACCATCACCACCCCTCCTGCAGCGACAGCGCCGACGACAGTACTATTGTTACCGCCATCGTTACCTTGCCGCCTATGAGCTGAATTTCCAATAAGAAACACGAGTTGATCCACAGCAGCCTCCATATTCGACCACTTTACACCCTCGGTATCCTCGGCACTCTGATCTGTCGGAACCGATTCTCGAACAGGGCCGCTCTGTTCTGCTGCAGCAGCAGATTCTCGAACATGAACATGCGCATTAGCCTCCTCTCCGGCGACTGCAACCGTGGATGAAGCTACGGATGAGGAGGGTTCACCGGCGCCGCTGCAACAACTACGATTACTGGAGATCTCTCTCTCCATCGAGTTTCTCCTCTCCTCGCCGGTCATGTGTGTGTGATTGTGTGTGAGATAACGGTGTTTTTATAGTTTATTACCATGATTATAGTACGATTCCTAATCCTAATAGGAATCAATGTAATCAAATAATATAATATATATAAATTTGGATTTGAATTGTAAATCCTAGTAGAACTAGGAGATACGAGAATTTAAAGAGATTTACCTCCCAATTTTAAATCTGGAAATCTTCGTCTTCGTCCTCGTCTTCTCGATGCTCCATCGATCCTTCTCCTCCTGCTCCTCCTCCATCGCCACTTCCTAAGGTAAGGGTTAGGGTTTGGCTCCGCGGCTCCGTCGCCATTAACGTCAAAAGCTAGGGCTTCTCTCTTCTTCGGTGGAGAGAGAGAGAGAGAAAGGGAGAGAGAGAGAGAGACAAAGCTTTTCACCGCTATAAAGGACTCGAGCGAGGAAAAGGGTGCGGAGGAGAAATTGTTGCATGCACCAGAGTGCATCTCTCTGTTTTTTTTTTTTTTTTTTTTTTTTTTTTTTTGAAGAAGGTGCAAGAAGAACGAAGTACCATCATTGTTTTAGATTTTTTTTTTTTTTTTTTTTTAAGTCTATATTAAAAAAAAAAATACAAATTAATTTTATTTGAAAAAATTAATTTTGGTTTTTTTTTTTTAAAGTCTATATTAAAAAAAAATACAAATTAATTTTATTTGAAAAAATTAATTTTGGTTAAAAACGGTAGATTGTTTAGCTGAGTTTAAATAGAAAATAAATTTTCTGAAATAATTTTATAAAACTATTTGATAAAAAAAATTTAGCACCTGCAAATAATAATTTTTTTTGCTAAATTCTATTTTAAAATGATTTAAATTTAAATTTAAATCAAAATTTTAAATTTTAAATTTAAACAAATATTTAATATTTAATATTTTAATGTAAAATATAAATTTAAAATTTAAAATTTAAAATTTAAAATTTAAAATTTGAAATTTGAATATTTAAATTTTAAAACTTAAAATTAAAAAATTTAAAATTTGAATTTTAAAAATTTGAATTTTATAACTTTAAAATTAAAACTTAAAATTTTAAATTTTTAATTCAATTTTTAAAATTTAAAATTTAAAATTTTATTTTTAAATTTTTAAATTTTTAAATTTTAAATTTTCACATTTTTAAATTTTATCTTAGATTTGAAAATTGAAATTTAAAATTTTGAATTTTTAAATTTGAAATTTTAATATATTTTTTGTATTATATGTTAATTAAATAATATTTGATTGTTGTATACTCTTAGTAATTTGATATGTTGCACTTAATAATTTAAAAATAAATTAATAAATTAATAATTTAATAAATTTAAATTAATTTAAAGTAAATTTTAAATAAAAAATTAATTTATTAATGTCTAAGAAAATTTATAAATCCTCACGAAGCTGGCTAGGAAAGCAAACCAAACGAATCCCGCTTTATTACTTATAGGATAGAGTCATGACAAGTTAATTTTAATTAGATTTTTTTTTTTTTGTTGAAACATGAAGGATGAAATGAAGAAAAGAATCTTTCACCTTCGTTCTATTTACTTGGCGAATCGTGACGATACAAATTATATTTTTTTATATTTTTTATTTTCAATTATTGCTTCATTCGAGATAGATCGAAATGAAAGCTCCACCAACCTGAATTCATTTGTATCCCTTGTTGAGACGAAGATCATATAAAACCCACAGAAATTGAAATAGGGGAATGATAGAGTAATAACTGTAATATGTATATTATGTAATATTATATTTTTTTTTATCAAGAATTTAAGTGTTGTGGAATCTGATAAAATAAAATTGCTTATTATATACAATTATACATTTATCAAAATTTTGGACTTTAGTGAGATACTATTTGATAATTTTGAAAAAATCTTAAAAAAAAATATACATGTACCGTCGTTACACGTGTATACACGGGCGCGTACGTACGCAAACGCATCTTAGATAGGAAAAGTATTGATTCAGTAGAGCAGTTCACGAAGTTACAACAATTCTTCTACGTAAGGACCTACTCAAACTCTACTCTATCTAAGATGCGTTGTTGTTCGATAAAGAGTAATCTGATTATTAATGTTATTAAAAAAAAAAAAAAGAAGACTATCTTAATGTATCCACAAAAGCTCTTTTTTTTTTGCAGCAGAATCAGAAGTACTGCAATTAGAGCTTTTATTTTTGAAAATCAAAATCACATAACTGCTACTATCTGCTGCATACATACCTAAAACTTTACCAGAGAATGCTGAATGCTAACAGCAGGAGTAGAAACAGCTTTTAGTTAAAAGCTAGAAGCAGAAAGTTTAAGAAAAAAAAAATTTTACAGAATAAAGAAAGATGTCTGATTGTGATACAACAAGACGCCAAATAATGCGACATATCCAAAGCATTGAATCTGTCGATTTGTTTCGAAAGCAAATTAAAGTATCTACTAAGAAACAAGGTAAGATGTGTAAAAGATATCCATACTTCAGAGAAGAGACAAGCATTTGTTCTATTCAAGATGAAGAACTTTAACCTGGAAAACTCGGAAACATTAATCATCAACAAAAAATCCTTCATCTGATGTTCGAAACATAAACCGTACGCGAGTGGTCCGGAATTTTGTTTTACTTAACTAGCTTTCTCAACACTTGTTCCGCACGCTGCTCCATCTTCGAAAGTGTCCATTCATGCTGAATGATATCGAGGCTGTCCTTTTCCGCAGCCAAGCTCTGAAAGACAGCAAAGAGATGCAAAAGTTGTGAACGTACTGCATTCGATTTGTATTGCGCATGAGACGAAACAAAAGTTTTTTCATAATACTTTCGGTGAGTAATGCAGCGAGAATACAGCGGCAGTTTTAGAGAAGACTGAAAGTGGAATATGAACCAGTGATGATTTTAACTTCTAGAGAACCAGACAAAACTGTGCAGAAAAAAAGCTTAGATGTCCTAATTTAGATAATTTTAGAGGGGGTAATTTGTGCAACATTCCAAGCACAATGGATGTATCACAAGCAAATCAAACAATGGTGTGTCCCAATCATGAGGTTTAGGGCATATCTCAGTAAATTCAATAAATCTTTTTTATGGGTCTGGTAGAAAGGGAAAGTTCAGGAACTGGCAGCCCATATACCACCATAAAAAATTTGCTTTTTATTTTTGGTTCTCTGATGGAGGGTTGAGCAGTTTGTTATGATATAAGGATCGTTGGCGCTAACCATTAATTCCAAAAGCTCGAGCTGTTAGAAATACGCAACCAATTCACTTAAAGCGTACAGACACAGCGCCCACGGGTCTCGACCGGACTCAACCCACCTGAACGTTGGGTCTATTGTTGGGCCTCTTGCCGTTAGGTCTATTGTGGACAGCAGCCCCACTCAACTTATTGGGCTCACCCAACTCAACTTATTAGTCTCCTGGGCCTATTGTCACGGGCAGGAGTTGGACCTATTTTTAACCCATAAATAAATAAGCCAACAATCCCCTCCCCAACACCTGCACTGTGTGGGAATCGAACCCGTGCCACTGACTCTGATACCACTTGTAGGATCATTGGCGCTAACCAATAAAGCATCAAAGAGAGCCAATCCTGCTTTTTTATTAGCTTAGAGGTCTCCTAAGGGTTTTACTAAGATCTAAATGCCCAACTTTCTAGTTGTCTATTTTTCCAAGAAGAAAACGTGAATATTATCAAGAATTTGTTTATCTTTATTTACAGGAGTTAATGCTAAGAGCTGCTTACCATAATAATAAAGAGAGTGATAGATAAATATTCGATAAAAGTTTCGAAATGGAATGTATAGAATTTAAAGGAGATATCGAGAAATTTCTTCTTCCAGAGATAAGCATGGCTGTTAAAAGAAAACTGGAAACCAACCAATTATCTTACTTCAATGTGAAATTGTGAATGATAGCTTAAAAACCATTTTGAGAAATTCTTATTAAAAGAATGGATTTGTATTGGATCACAACACAATGTTGAGCGCGATAAAATTTAATTTTTACTATTGCACATAGTTTTTGCAGTTACGAGCACCATACCCTTGTCGGATCGAAGCCAAATCCACCCATTTGCATCATTTTCTGGGTGTCATCCACAGCTGCACAGAATGAAAATTATATTATATAGAATTTTAGGGATAATAATGAAAATTATAAAATTGCTTAGCCCAATTATCACGCACATATATATTTTTTTTTAAAAAAAAAACACAACAGTGAGGTTAACTACTGACCATTTTCTTCACCAAGGATGAGGCTGAATAGGCCCCTCAACCCAAATAAATTAAGGAAGTACCTAATGAAAACAAAGATGAATTATGAATAATAACCGAGGCTTTAAAAAAAATTTAAGAAATTACTTGAGGTAACCAGAGAAATTTATTCGTGCAAAAAGACGCACCAGGAACGACTGCTGACATAGCTCACATCGACAGTGCTCAGATCGATACCATTCTGTAGCATTCCCCTAAATCTTTGTGTCAAAGGAAACGGTATTTTTGCTGAAAAGTGACGCATGCACAAAACAGTCACAACAGTAATCCAGATGCATCGCCTAAAAGTCTTGTGTCAGTTATTGAGGAATGCAAACTAAGTGAAATCTGCAACTAGATAGCAGTTTTCTTTATTTATTAAAGTAACATGATGTTTTGAAAAGTGGTACAACCAGAAGCCAGCAGTTTTTGGAGGTTTCAAAATGTATACGACTTAAACTGTGCTTCCAAACAGAGAAAAGAAAAGGGCGACAAAATAAAGAACAAAAGAACATACAAAATAACAAGATTCAACCAACGGGCCTACTCTGCAAGTAACAACTATCCAGGGGGAATCTCCACGCTATCAGCACAATTAAGATATAAACGTTAGAAAATTATCTAGAGTAATTAGATGGATAAATGTGGTCTAGTCTTTTAGTAAACTTACTATTAGAAAGGGATATAGATGAGTATGTTCTTGGCTACGTTTTACCAGCCTTCCAAAACACGAGTTTTACAGAGTATATTTTGCACGTGTATTAAGAAGCAAATGGACATAGAGTGGCTATCACTGCCATAAACAGATGCAGCATTTTCCCATAAAATCAAACTAGATTTTGAAATGCAAAGAAATGCCTGAATGGAGAAAATATTTCCTTCCTTGAATAACAGCTAGGATATTATATTGACCCACAATGAGCACAAAAATCAAATCCTAAATGCAGATATCTATTTGCTGAGGTACAATCCATTGGTAAATATATCTATTTACCAACAAAGAAGTACAATTTTCTAGCAGTGACTGAGAAAGGTCAGCACAACATAAAAGATCCAAAAGAACTATAGTTAACATAATCGATGAAGGTTTCACCTTGTCACAATGATAAGGCAAAAACATACCTGCGACAAAACCAGAGAAGAAGAAGTTCACCCATGCAAATGTGAGAGTCTGAAAGAGAATGATGCAAAATTTAGGTTATAGAAGATAAGCAAGTTAGTAAGTGAAATATTAATGGCGTACCTGCGGTATAATCATCGAGAGGTTCTTCTTCATCATGTCCATCGCCATGTTTGGATCTGAGAACATTTGTGCTTGTGCATTTTGCACTTGGTCTTTCGGAACATGCAGTAAGCCATTCTCCTACAATAGCCCAACACTTTTTACTGTCAATTAACAGTGTGTGGCTATAAAAGGTCTTTTAGTGGCGGGTGATGTATCTAGGATGTTTTGTTCCCGTTGGTTAGCACTTTACATTACCAGGATGGTAGGAAAACGAATCACTAAAGTTACAAAGATAAGATTGAGAAAGAATAGTGTTCAATAGCATTTATGCTTAAGTACAGATTTCAAGGTGTAAGTGGTATATTGTTAAGCTACATAGAAATGAACAACTTATTATATTTTATGAAATAAACTTCAATCAGATTTTAAATGCAACATGGATATCTGATAACTTGTCAGTAGCATCCGATAACATAAGGTCAGATCACAAGTAGCAGATTGTATCTTTTCATACTGGTCATCATGGGTTCAGTTTGCCCGGAAATGAATCAAAAATTTATAAGATGAACCAACTGAAACAAAAATTGAACTGAAGAGAACAAAAAAAATGATTTGAAGTGAATTACCTCGTTGGTGAAATAAATCCTTCGAGCCCGAAATGCCTTTGCCGGGATGAAACCCGCCGCCGCCCTCAAGTTCCTCGCCCTAATAATCATCTGCCTGAAACCGATGCAACACCAGGTCAATCACCGCCATGAAAAAGAGATCACTTGGTCCAATCCTAGAGAATTATTCTTAGGCTAGTAACACCAGCCAAAAATAAGGGTTTTGCAACAGGTCCCGAAATTCAGCCCCTTTGTCCCAAAACTAAGATCTTTTCTTCTATCGAGAGCATTAGAATCAAAATTTACTTCTAATTTGATAGCAAAACCTACAAACTATGTACCATGAACACTTCTATAAGCTTCGTGTGTCAGTGTCAGACTCGCGCCCGATACGGACACTCCATGAGCATGCGTTCGACGCAGGTTTGTAGCGCATCCTGTTAAAAATAATATATATCTACTTTTATTTTACCTTTTCTCATACATAAATAATATAAGATAATAAACATTTTGACTTTTTGATGAATACATACAATTTTTTTTTGACAATAAAAATAAATTATATATGGTAGATAATTTCTTTCCTTAAAATATATGAACCATCAATGAGAATTTTATTAACTTTTATTCATATAAAAAATATAATAATATTTTAATAAAATTAACTATTTATATATAATAAATATATATTATTATATTATTAATATTATGTTTTATTAGTAGGGCTCACAAATGAGCGACTCAGCTCGTGTTCGGCTCGCATTCGGCTCGGTATTCATCTCGCTCGAACTCGACTCGAAATTAAATTAGCCGAGCTTGAATAGGGGAAAAAAAAAACTCGAAAATTATTTCAAGCCAAGCTTGACTATAATTGGGCTCGCTCGAATTAGGCTCGAAAAGCTCAAATATATAAATTAAAAATATTTATAAATATATATAATTATATATAATAATATATATTATGTATTTTAATTATATGCACATAGAGTTTAGGTTATTGGGCCATATTTGCTAGCTTACAAAACCAAACCAATAAAACCCTACCCTAATTACTCTCTCTCCCCCTCTCTTATTTTCGTAAAATTTTGGCTAGATATTGACTTTTCTTTTACAAATATTGCATACTTACTTTGAAAATATATATTAAATTAAGCAGCCATGAAAATTCAAAAGTACTTTACTTATCTTAAATATGCTTAACTTTGTAATATCGAAGAATTCTAATTTGATATGATTTTGTTACATTATAGTAAAAAGGAGTATAATTGGTTGTATGCTTAAGAAAATATGCATATATATTCTTTAGGTAAAAAATTATTATGTTTATACAAAATTTTGATTTTAGTTATATATGACGAAAGAGAAGACATGCGGGGCTAGAACAAAAATACAAATAAAAATGGACATCCGTTACAAGATTAGATATATCAACTCATAAACCATTTTTCTTAATATTATCATACTGTATTTTATGCATTTGTTTAGTATTTTAAACTACTATGCATGGTTTTGTATCAAATTCTAGGTAATGTTCTATGAAAATTAAATTATAGATTATATGATGTTAAGAATTTCACAGGCTCGTTTAGACTTCGAGCTCGCTCGAATTAATTTCAAGCCGAGCTTGACCCTAAATTTAGGCTCGAAATTAATTTCAAGCCAAATTTGAGTTGAGGTAAACTCGCTTGAGCTCAGCTCGTTTCCACCCCTATTAATTAGGGAAGTCCATGCTGTATTCGTGTTATGATTTTTTGAAAACTATCGAGCCGCCGTATTCGAGTCTTGTGGTGTCTCGTGTTTGGTGTCAGTGTCTGTGACGCCTAGCCTGCACTTTTGCGATCAATCTACCCAAAAACTACCTAAAAGTTTCACCTTAGGGCAGAATCAAGATGCCGAACCAGAACCGCGAGAGAAAGAGAGCCACCATAAACACTAAACTCTTACCTTCGATCGAGATCGTTAGGATCAAAATTTACACTTAATTCGACTTTGTGCCCTAGAAATAACTTCCGTGATCAATCCCAGCCAAAAAACCACCCAAAATCCCACCTTCAGGGCAGAATCGAGATCCAGTGACCACGAAAGAGATAACCACCACCAACACTGAAATCCGAACTTTGATCGAGATTAAACCCTACAGACCTCTTCCATGATTCCAAAACTACCCAAAATTCCCACTTTTCTAGCAAAATCGAGATCCAGAGACCTAAAGAGAGAGAGAAATAGGGAGGAACGTACCCTTCCTTGACGACCTTGGCATCGGGGATCTGGGTGGATCGCATGAGCTTGGAGACGAAGTAGCGGAGGATGCCGATGAGTACCATCACCACGGAGAGGGGGACGAGGACCCAATCTCTTATCGCCGTATCGAGAACCAGGTCCTCCGCCATCGCCGCTGCCGACGAAACCCTAACCCTAACCCTAGGCCGGAGAGATCGAGATCGGGTACGAAGAAGACGCGGGACACAACTCCCTCCTTCGGAGGTCGACGAGCAATGTAGGGCCTGTTCAGCGTAGGAAATAATTTTTAGGGTTAATCCTGTAAATGAATAGCAAATTTATTTTTATAAAATTTAATTTTTTATATTTATTTTTTAAAAAAAAATATTAAATTATTTATATATATTTTTCTAATTTATTATCATTAATTTATTATTTATTTTTTAACAAAATATAAATAAAATATTAATTTTATCTTTGAAAATATATTATTTCAAAAGTTCCGTCAAAAATATATCTATGGGTTAGTATATTATTTAAAGAATAAAAAAATAAATTTATCTCCCTCATTAACTAAAGTTAAATATTTAATTTATAATTAATTATATTTTTCTAACGAATATTGACGGTAAGAATATATATAAAAAAAAAAATTAAACTTTGTAGTAATATATCTATATATTTATAAAAGACTGTTATTACATCTATATCTATACTACTTATAAAAAGCTAAAGTTTTGAAGAATGTGAGTGCCCACAATTATTTATAAAATTTATTTTATTCATTCATATAATTTATTTTATCACAAATTATAAGAACTTATGAATTGGGAACCGGGAGAGCTCTCTCCGAGTTTGGCGGGTACAGCTGGGTCTTATATAATATACATACAGACATACATTCGTTGCATTTTCGTCAAATCCGGGTGTATTTAATGTGGGTTACTGTGGGTGTACATACATACATACATTCGGTGCATTTTCGTCAAACCCGGGTGCATTTAATGTGGGTTACTGTGGGTGCATTTAATGCGGGGTTAAAAAAACTATTTGGTGTCCATTCTGGGCCGTGTGGGTTACTATGTGGGTGCATTTAAAGCGGGGTTAAAAAACTCTTTTCTGCTGTTTGGCCTTCCGGTCTCCGCGTCGGTTTTCCCTCTTTTCTTCCTCTCGCGATCGTTGTCCCGTTTTCTCCTCGGTTTCTTTTCCTCTCTCTCTCTCGCTCTCGCTACCGTCGCCGTGCCGCTTCACAGTTTCCTCCGTCTTTTCCAGGACGATTGCGGGATGGTGCTGTCGTTGTCTCCGCTGTGGCCTAGCGGAGCAGTTGTACGCCGGCTTCGTCCTTTGGTTTTGGCCGGCGACTTTTGGTGGCGCGGTTGGTGGATCTGCAGTGCTTTGCTGCCGCGTGTCCTCCAGCAACTCGTCGGGGCATCGTCGGATGCGGTCGGATCTCCTGTGGCCTGGCGGAGCAGTTGTACGCCGCCTTCGTCCTTTGGTTTGGGGCTGCGACTTTTGGTGGCGCGGTTGGTGTATCTGCTGTGCTTTGCTGCCACGTGCCCTCCAGCAACTCGCTTGGGCACCGTGAGATGCGGGTGGTGGTGTAGATGGCTGGGAGGGCACCGAAGCCTGCTCCTCTATATGATCCGAGGCGATCTCCGGTCCGATTTATTATAAATAGCGTATTACATGCTGTGTTCCGATCTTTCTTGCTGCTCTACTATTCCTCCTTTGTTTTCTCTTCTCTTTTTGTCCCTGTCGTGGATGAGATTGTTCCGATCTGCTAGCTTACAGCGGTTCCTGATGTCACGCCCCGGGTGTAAACCAGAACCCCGGGCCTGTCTACAAATCCGCCGTGCACATGGAATTTTTCGCGTACACGAAGCGCTGGTAACCTGCTTAGATATAAGAGATATATAAAAAGAGCAATAAAAACAGAGCTGAACTAAAACTACTATATCTCAGACTAAAGCTGGAAGTAAAAATATAGTACATCGGGAAATAATAGTACAAGTGTCTCTCCCAGCTCACCAAAATGATACAACTAGCTGGCTAAAGCCAGACCCAAAAGATAAAAGTACAACCATCTGAGAAAAAAAGTGATACACCACTAATCCAGGTAACTCGCTCATCCTGCCTCGAGATCTATCTACTCAGCCGTCCTCTCTCCTCGACTCGCCGCTGAAAACCCATCAGCACCCGCAGAAGACACTGCAAAACAAAGGAGAAGAAAAAGAGGAAAGAAGAATGGGGTGAGAACTACTAGTAAACCAGTAGCCTCCCCTAGTGGGTAAATCCTCAAACTCCGACGCACCCACTAGATCTACCAGAGGCAAAAGGGAAAGAAGAGTGGTAAGTAAAAGAGACTGCTGAAGAAAAGAAACTACCACTACTATGCCTCTAAATGCAATCCCAAAAATGAAATAACCATATGCATCAGTAACCAACCGACCCAAATAAACCTAATCTATGCCGCCCTCATCGTCGGGCAAGTAAGCCGCGCCGATATGATAGTAAAAATTCCTGCTGCCGCCCTCATCATCGGACAAGTAAACCGCGTCGATGTGATAGCAAAAACTCAAGGCCTGTTTGATCCCCACGCTCCGGAGGGGAACTCGAGGGGAGCTACCCACACGAGGAAAATAACCATGTCACAGGTATCATAAAAGCAGGACTGGATCACTACAATGCCTAAGTGGAACAAATCCCTCCACTAAAGAAAACCCCGATCCTCAATCTGATGCATAAGTAACCATCCGGTCAACCGCCCAATATCCGCGGTCGCCGCGATACCCACCGTCAACAATCAAGCCCAACAACCGACACCCGGTCAACCGCCCAATATCCGCGGTCACCGAAATAGCCCCCAATCCACAATCGGGTAAAATAATCAATATCCGGTCAACCGCCTACTATCCACGGTAGCCGCAGTACCCCTCAACCCATAATCAAGTACCACCTGTCCCCGACCCCAAGGTCCCTGCTACACTATCCCGAACCCCTGCTCAAACCCGAGCAACAAGAACCACCTGACTAAAGAATAAGGAGAAAGAAGCAAACATGGTTTCTCCTAAATCAAGTTCCAGCATGATAATGTAGCGATAAGAAATGGCCTAACTAGATGTCCATACAAGCATGCAAAAGTCCCGAGAAGATAGAAAGAGTAAAGATATCATTTTCTGACTTATATTTTAGCATGATAACAGTTCCTGACATTCAATATAGCATGATATCCTAGGTCCCATACCGTTACCATATGAATAGCAAATATTAAACATATAAACCGCTATTCGTCTACAAATAACTATCCACATATGCATGTCCAAAAATATCCCCAAGTGGTACCCACCATCGAGATAAATTACATGGCCTCAATATCATAACCAAATCCACATGCAAGGTTATGTGCTAACATAGCAATCCACATGTCCAAACCCACATGCATAATCCCAACCACGAGTGTTGGTCAATCAATAAGTCCAAAAAAAAAAGATCTCTCTAATATTCCTAGTGAGTATGTCAGAAATAGAGGGATATAGCAACCACCCACCTGGAAAAGCGCAACCCACAGCTGTAAAAGTCTCCTCGCTGTCCAACACTCTTTTCTCCGCAAGACACCTAAAACTACGAACCACAACACCACAACACACACGGCGTACAATTAATCCAAATAATGTACAATAACTCGCAGTCCATACAATCAGTCCCGAAAATGGCCAAATTTTACCTACGAAAAGAACTCAAAAAAATCCAGAAAAATAACCGCTGCGATCCTCACGGCGAGCCGATCGAAATGAGTACTTGCACGTCCAAATCCGATACCTGTAAGTCAAGATGCAAAATGAACACCGCGGTACCCGCTAAACTCCCAAAACACAAATCTGTAATAATCTGCCCAGAAAAAGTAGGATTTTCACCTTTGTGACAACCTCCAAAAATTCTAGAAAAATCACAGTGATCTTCCTTTCGAAGAGTAGATCCAAAACGAGTATTTATACGTCCTGATCCGATGCTCCTAGGCCAAAATATAAATCGAACCAGCCGGTGCTATCTAGAATTCATCACAGAAAAAGAGGGTCAAAAATGCCTCGGGAACTATGCCAAAAGTGAGAAACGGGGCGAAGTGGTCAACACGAAAATCGAAGCCTTACCTCTTAGGAACGCGCTGTCGTAGAAATCGTCCAAATATTCCTCCTAGTTTGCGCACAGGAAAATCCCGACTGAAATGCGACGGAAACGGGCCGAAATGGAGAAAAGTCGAGGCGGACTGTAAAATCGAGATCGCCGTTGTCAAGCCTCCAAAAATTCTGGGAATCCACCACAAGATCAAAAACATCAAGGGGAACAACTTTTGTAAAGAACTCTCCCTCTCATTCCCTCTATAAAGCTCGAAAAAAGGAGAGAAAGAGAGAGAGATGGAGGTATTTATAGGCCCACAGAACAATTGGGAAAATTCCCTCTGTATCCTCACTTTCGGGCGCCCGAATAATTCGGGCCCCGCATAGTGCGGCCCAAAAGCCCGGCCCAGCCCGCGCCCGGAAGAACCTGGGCGCGACACGTGTCCGCAAAACAGCGGACAGCGGCGCCCGCGAATCGGGCGCCGCCACGCTTCCAGCCCCCGGCTCGGCGCCCGCCGCTGGCGTGGCACCACGTGGCGCGACACCGCCCCGCCCGACACGCCAGCCGGCGCGGCATCGCGCCGCCCGCGCACCTGCGCCCGCGTGCGCGTACGGCTGCAGCCGCGCGCCCGCGGATGCACCGCGCGCACATGCGCCATCCAATCCGGGGCCGCCACGTGGCGCGCCCCGGTGCACGCGCCAGCCGCGCGGTCCCGTGGACCGCGCAGCGCAGACCTGCCAATGGGCGGTTGCCACGCGTCCCCGACGGTCCACCGTGCACCAGCGCCATTTCCCGTGGACTAGGCATCGTGCGCCGGCCAATACGGCCCTGCAACGTGGCACTTGGCAGTCCACGGTGCCCCCCGTGCGCCAGAAAACATCAAAAACTTCCGGGTGTTCGTTTTTGGGCGTCCGAACTCAGAAAAATATAAATAAATAGCCGTTTTCAAGCGTTTTTCCGCGCTGAATCCAAATACGGCCTCCGGTCAGCATAAAACCACTCCCAAAATTCAGCAAAAATCCGCCGAAAGACAGGCTTGATCCAAAACCTCACTGAGTCCATCTAATGCGTCCATTTGATGTGTTACAAGCCCGACACACCAATAATAGGTGTCTCACACCACGGATCCCAGGGGAAAATCCACACCAAAGTCTAGGTCACTACACCTGATCTTTCCGGCTCGGTTCTCCGCTATCTTTCCGGCTCGGCTCGGTTACTGATCGTTCCGATCTGGTGCGGAGTGCTGATAAAGGAAGTTTTCGCTTCGACTGCGTAAGTTTTCGGTTCGAAACTTAATTGTCTGAGCTTTAGCGACTATTGGATTTTTCCTTTTTCCCGTTGGGTTACAAATTTTTTTTTTCTAAAATATTTTTTTCTAAAATTTGATCGCCTTCTGAAAACTTCGGTTTTTTTCCATGTGGTTCTGGGAGTTTGTTATGCTTTTTCTTAAGTTAAACTTAATTGGTGTTTTGTTGCTGATTGTTTAATTGGGTACTGTACTTAGGGTTCTGTACTTAATATTGGATTTTCCCTTTTTTTCGTCGGATTTTTCCTTTTTCCACTTAATACTTAATTGGGGTTTCGTAGGGTTTATTACTAATTGTTTAATTGGGTTCTGTAGTTAGGGTTCTGTACTTAAAACTTAATTGGGGTTTCTTCCATATGGTTTTGGGAGTTAGGGTTTATTACTAATTGTTTAATTGGGTTCTGTAGTTAGGGATCTGTACTTAAACTTAATTGGTGTTTTGTTACTGATTGTTTAATTGGGTACTGTACTTAGGGTTCTGTACTTAATAGTTAATTGGGATTTCGTAGGGTTTATTACTGATTGTTTAATTAGGTTCTGCAGTTAGGGTTCTGTACTTAAAACTTAATTGGGGTTTCGCATTTATTACTGATTGTTTAATTAGGTTATGTAATTAGGTTTCTGTACTTAAGCTTAATTGGGGTTTTGTATTGGGTTCTGTACTTAAACTTAATTTTCTTATTATATTGGGTTCTGTGCTTAAACCTAATTTTCTTAATTGAGTTTTGTGACGTGCCTGTTTGTTTTCTGTGTGGTTTTTAATTGGGTTCTGCACTTACACTTAATTGGGGTTTTGTATTGTGTTCTGTACTTATACTTAATTGTGGTTTTGTATTTAGTTGTGATGTGTCTGTTTGTTCTCTGTGTGGTTCTTGATTGGATTCTGTACTTAAACTTAATTTGTGACTGTTTTTCTCTGAACGTCTAAAATCTGATTGTGCCTGTTTGTTCTCTGTGTAGTTTTTTATTGGGTTCTCACTTTATTAGAAGATTGTAGGATTCTTAATTAGTTCTTAATTGGGTTTTGTGATGTGCCTGTTTGTTTTCTGTGTGGTTCTTAATTGGGTTATGTTCTTAATTGGGTTCTGTAATTAAACTTAATTGTTACTTAATTGTTCCCTACGTGGTGGTTAATTAGTTTTTAATTGGGTTTTGTGATGTGCCTGTTTGTTTTCTGTGTGGTTCTTAATTGGGCTCTCTACTTAAACTTAATTGGGTTCTGTACTTAAACTTAATTGGGTTTTGTTAACTGTTTTCCTCTAAAATCTTATTGTTTTAGCTGTTTGATATTTAATTTGGGTCCTGTATTTAGTGTGTGTTTTCCACCTATAGCCGTAGGTTTTCGAGTGCAGTCATGGCTACTGTCTCTGTTACTATTTGTTTCCGAGAGTTGCTGCGTGATGTGTGTCACCGCTTTTCCCTTGCGTCGGCGATCTATGGTGTCCCGGTTCAAGATGAAGAGGGTTTGGTAAGTGTTCGTGTTGATGTAGAGTTTGTTGGGGAGGACGCGGAGGTGCAGCCTGTGACGTGTTGGGGTAGGCCGTGTGTGAGTGTTGATCAGGCTGAGGAGGATGCCGCGCGTCGGGTTGTTGGGAAGCTGCGTGACGGCGTGTTGTTTGAAGTTGTGGATTTTAATTTGGAGGACAAGAAATTTTTCGAAAATTTATATACCCGTCTTTGTCTGGATCATACTGAGCTTCAAAAAAAATATAAACGACTTAAAACCGACTACAATCTTCTGCGAGGTTACTACAATGATCTGCTTGCTGAGAAGGAACGCTACGTTGTTGAACGGAAAAAAATTAAACAGGGTATAGATAGGTGCAGTACCTTGCTTAACCGTTCGAATGCTAAGACACATGTTCGGAATAGTTCTGGTACAAATTCGGAGGCGGAGGATCCCGCGGTTCCTCCTGGTTTTGGAGTTTAATAGCCTTTGGTGAATTCATGTTTTTTGGGTTTGATATTTTATCTTTATGTTTTCTCTTTCTTAGAAAGTTGTGGGAAGAATTCGGGGTGCCTACTGGTTATGGAGTTTAGTAACCTGCGGTGGATCATCCTTTTTTGGATTATGGTTATATTGTTTTGTTCTCACTTTATTATAAGATTGTAGGATGAAATATTCTGGTCTCTTGTGTGAAATATCGCATCTGTTTGTTTTACTATGTTTTTCTTTAAAAGAGTTTAGTAACCTGCAGTGGATTCTCGCTTTTGGGATTATGGTTATATTGTTTTGTTCTGATTTGACTGTGTCACGCCCCGGGGTTGAACTGCGACCCGGGCTCGCCAACAGATCCGCCACCTATACGAAAACCCCGCATAGGCGAAGCGTCCAACCTGCAAATAAAGATCTACTACAGTTAAACAGATATCAGAGCCGTAAAATAAAAAGTTGTAAAACTCTATCAAACACTGTACAACTAAAAATAAAAATACAATATCCATCTCCCAAAAAAAATTAAATCAAATACAAAATCTTCGGATACAATAATCCACACTTAAATAGAAGGACAAAAGAAATAACCAAGAGAGAAGGGAAAGAGTAAAGAAAGAAAGAAAGAGAATTTGAGAGGTCTAATTATCAAAATAAAAAAAGTTTAGGAGCCTTTTGAAAAATAGATAAATTTCATGGGTCTTTGTACATTTTTCTCTAAGTATATACTGTGAGGGTGTGAGCGAAAGTGTCGGAAAATTTGAGGTTTTTTTTTTGTTTTCTTTTGCGCTCTCGTGGTTTTGAGGGTTTTCGCTCCGCGCCATGGTCTCTGACCAGGAGATCGCGAGCTGCGTCGAGTCCCTCCTCCGCCCCTCCTCCTCCTCCTCCTCCTCGGCCGCCGCCGCCTCAGGGGGCGGCCCCGCCACCTCCGCCGCCGCACCCGGCGCCGCGTCCCTGGGCGCGGTGGTGCGCCATGTGGAGGCCAAGCTAGGGCTCGACCTCTCCCACAAGGCCGCGTTCATCCAGGACCAAATCGACCTCCTCCTCGGCCCCCGCCGCCACCCTCCTCCTCCCCCCTCCCCCAACCCCCCTCCTCACCCTTCGCCGCTGCCGCCTCCTCCGTCGCAGCCCCATTTCCTCTTCCACCAGCTCCCCCCCTCCTCCTCCGCCGCCGCCGCCGCCGCCGCCGCCGCCGGAGGGCCCTACCAGTACGCCTACCCCACTCCCCCGCCCTTGCCCGCCGCCGCCGTCGTCGCCGCCTACCACCTGCAGCAGCAGCTTCAGCAACCGCAGCCGCAACCGCCCCCTTTCACCGCCGCCGTAAGGCCTGCTGACCCCAGAGAAAGGTGATTCCTTTTTTTCCCATCAATTCTTTATTCTAGTTTGGGTATATAAGGTTTTTATGTGTTTTTTTTTTGTTTTTTTGAGAGAGAGAGAGAGAAAGGTAGGATGCCCTTTATTTTTGAAATAAACTTAACTGAAAATGTGGAGTAATTTCGAATTCGGGACCTTGAATATCAACCACTATGTTCTTTGCCACTTGCGCTAGGGACGGTAGATAAGGTTTTTATGTGTTATTTAGCGGAAATGAGATTCCTTTCTCATTCAAACCCTTCTTTGGGATGTGTTTATGTTTTTATTCAGTTATATAGTTGTAAATTCAGTATAATTAGAGTTGCATTCAGTATACTTTGGGATGTGTTTATGTAGTTGTAAATTTGGTGTAGTTAGAGTTGCATCCAGAGAAAGGTACCTCCTTTTTGGAAAGATTTGTTATTTATCTTATTTTCAGTTAATTACTTAATTTGCGGTGTTAGTTTAGGATTACAAGGTTTTAATTTTTTATTTGAAATAAAAATGAGGCTTCTTACTTATTCATCCTTACTTATGTTTTTATTTTTAATTCTTGATGCTTATCTGAGATACAAGGTTTTAATTTGATATTTGAAGGAAAGGTGGCTCCCTTCTCATTCAAACTCTTATCTTGGACATGTTTATGTTTTTATTTGTTGCAAGGGGCTAAGAGCTGTTTTTGTTTGATTTTGTTATAAATTCAGTGTAAGTAGAGAGATGCATCCATGGAAACGCGGTTTCTTTTTTCAGGATGTGTGCTCACTTTTTCTCTCCTTTTTTTTTAAAAAAAAATCTTCTCAGTTAAATTTCAATGCTATTTTGGGTATATAAGGGTTATTTAGTTTGTTATATTTGTTGCTGAAACTTAGTTCTTTCAGTAGATACTAAAAGTTAAGGTTTTTATCATTTGATAGCCGAGAGGATGTGGGTTAAACTGCAATAGGCCGTACAACATATAGTCATGGATAAGAGCTGGTAAATCAATAAGGAGCTATAAAGAAAATTGAATTTGGCATTTGGTCAAATAATTAAGAAGGTCAAAGCATATATAAGGGCCTTTAGGTTCAAACAAGGATTTAAGTGCCGTGGCACGAGGTTGTGCCGAAAACTTGCCGGCACGGTACGGCACGGTGCGTGCCGAGCCGTGCCGATGAGTGCCGGTCACAAAAAATACATGCGTGCCGACACATAATGGCATGAAATATTTAATTTCTTTAGCAACAAAATTTTTTAATTGCTTATTATGTATCTTTATCAAATATTTTGAACTTTATTAAGAAAATTATTTAGTAATTTTAAGAAAAAAGGGTTTTGAACTGTGTCATCGGCACGGGAGCTGTATCGTGCCGATATCTTGTTGGCACGGTACGGCACGGTAGATACGGCCCGTGCCGATGGATACTTAAATCCTTGGGTTCAAACTAATATGGGGCGTAAGCTTCAGGGCTAGTAGGAGCCTCGTTGACAAACATCAAGGGGAAAAAAAAAGGGGTAAATATACAAACCATGTCCTTTTTCTTAGCATGCAAATCTTACGTTAAACTCGGGTTTGTCATATATAGACATCTTTTATTAGATTTAGAAGCTGTTTCTTCAAAAATTGCCGGCATATTAACTAGTTATGAAGCTCTCAATCAAATTGGTCTTTTTCATGTCAATTTGAAGGTTGTCGAATTCCTTTTTAGCTGACTAAACTGTTTAATTGCTACCAAGATGCAATTTCTTACGTAAGGCCCCGAACAAATTTAGCCGTTGCCTTGGTATATCTAAGTGGTGCTGGGCTGAAAATCTAAAAATGAGCTTTTCTTGCTTCTATTTGAAACTTATACTTTTTCTGCAGCCTTGGGGGGTCATATGTGTTAGTGAACAGATTTCTTACTGCTTTTCTGAAGGGTTTTCCTCAAACTGCTCTTCTATAGAAGCTTCAGCTGTGCCAAGCAGACCCTATATATAATACTTAAGAGATAGAAGAACATCTATCCAGGCTTTTATAACTAGCTGGGGGATTGTACTAGTTCTGAGATGTTAAATTCACATAATCATCTGATGGTTTTGTAAAAAATGACATATATAGCCTCAAAGCATTTAGATGAGCCTCACATTGAGGCACGAGGCTCAACGATTTTCATTTAAGTTGCTCTAGAGTCGAGACAATGCAATCAGCAGGGACATTAAACAACTTATGTTATAGCTATTTTGGGAAAGCTTATAGATGTTTATATAATTATATGACTTCTCTGTGCTGTTGTCGCCCTGACTAATGAAGGTCCTACTTTACAGTCGATTCTTTTTCTATTTTTAATTTCAAACTGCATTCGAAAAGTTCTTATGCTCAACATTTTTTATTGCATAAGCCACCCTTGTAAAATTGTAATTCTTCTTTGTTTTCACAGTCAACTTGTCCATTATGTTATGCGTAAAACTCATAGTGGCAGCAGTGTGTGGCGGTGGTGATGGTACTGAGACTAAAGCCGCAACAGCGGTGATGGCGATGGTGATCATGGTGGTGGTGGGGAAGTATAATGATTGATGTTGGTGTTGATAGTTGTGGGGGATGATCCCCTTTTCATTTGTCTGAAATAAGTTGATTGTTTCTTCGGTGGTGGGATTTGTTTTAGGGGATATGATTTCTCCCTAAAATGGGAATTAGAATGACAATCCATCTACCCGAGCAGCAAGAATGGGTATCACTTATTTCTTTTCCCTTTCCAGGCTCAATTTCCCCTACAACATGCCTTTAGAGTACAAAAAAAATATTCGATAAAATCATAAGAATGTTTCTTCTTTTATCCTATTTTCATTGCTATCTTATTTATTTTCTTGTTATCGCTTCTTTCTTTTCCTCTTAAACTTTGCGACATGAAAGACGAGCTATTAGAAATGAAAGTGAAGAAAAATGAATTTTATTTGGCAATTCACATGCTATGCTACAATTCATAGTGCCTTGCAGGGAGGCTGTCAAGGCTTATGTCGTAGTCTTGAGTGGATGATTTTGTTTTTAATCTTGATATTGATTTACTGCCAATAATTCTTTCGTAAAGTATAAGACAAGTTTCGTGAAATTTATCATCGTACTAAAATCGCATTAAAGACCTTAAACACCATGAAAAGTATGGAATGTATCAAAGTATGCCTTTGTTTTATCCTTCTTATAAATTGGTGGTTTAAATCATCTTGTGAACATCTGTTTTAACATGCATGCCACTTCATTTACTCTTCTTTATCTTTCTAGTTCCTAAGTTTCTAAGCTTTTTACTGAAAATTTCATCTAAATCACTGCAGTGCTTCCACTGGGGCTAAAAGAAGAACTGGTGCCGGGGGCCTGAATAAAGTTTGTGGAGTTTCGCCCGAACTTCAGGCCGTTGTTGGCGAGGCTGCCATGCCAAGAACTGAGGTTCCTCTTTCAACCATCACTTCCCATGCCATTTTTCGCTACTTAGGGCTTGTTTAGACCTGTTCGGGTTTAGTATTGTTCCATAAAACATGACTAGATAGGCACTGAGCGCATATGACAGTATATAGAGCATTAGTTATTTCTTCTTTCTATTTAAACCCCCCCTCTTTTGGTTAAAGTAATGTGGCATTCCTGTTCAGATCGTGAAGCAGCTGTGGGCGTATATCCGGAAAAACAATCTCCAAGATCCTAGCAACAAGAGGAAGATCATCTGCAATGACGAATTGCGTGCGGTTTTTGAGACAGACTGTACTGACATGTTTAAGATGAACAAGTTGCTATCTAAGCATATAACAGCACTTGATCCTAGTGCGTAAACCATTTTAGGTCATTTGATTCCATACAAATGTGTTTCAGTATACGGCTGCTTTTATTGGCTAATTTTCTATCGGTTGCAGAGGATGGGGCTCCAGATTTTAAGAGGTTAAAAACTGTTGATGCTTCTGATTCTAAGGCTGATTCTGGTCAATTTCCTGTAATCATTTCTGATGCATTGGCCAAGTTTTTTGGAACTCAAGAACGAGAAATGCTGCAAGCTGATGCTCTGAGGCGTGTAGGGGATTACATAAATGCCAACAAGCTGGAGGTAAATCTATCAACTACTGTTTGTATCTGAATTAGTTCCATTTTTTGTTTTTTTTTTTTTTTTTTTGGCCAAGTTGTTTTAACAGAGATTTGAGTTGATGCCGTACTCGACCCAAGGCATTAAGTTTGGCCGTTCCGCTTTGTTCAAATGTTTTAAGCATAACTGTAGGAGTATCACTTGCCGTAAAGTACTAGTATGATAGATTCGCATGAAGTATTTCAATCGCAACATGTAGATGCAAAAGAATGCATACTGCAGTTATATCGAGATATTTTCCTCATTATGTTTCAGAAGTCCTGATGGCAACTTCTCAAATCTTGCTATTACTCGGGATTATACGAATCATTTCCTTGCTAATCATATAGTTTATTTCCAATCGAGGCTGACATTACTCCCTTTAACTTCTTTTAGGATGCCAGGAGCAAGTCAATACTATGCGACTCGAAACTTCAACTGGTTTTCGGTGTTGAAAGAATCCCTTCTGCCGTGTTACCTGAGATGCTTGCGCCGCATTTAGTCAAGAAATCATGATATGCATCTCATACAACTGGTTAGTTTATCTTCACATCCTTTCCACGCCTTAATGTGGTAGTTCTGCCGATTTTAGCTTTTGCTGTTTTCCATGCAGGTACAGTAAATGTATATCAAGTAGCTCTGACAATATAGTTTAGGGTGCTTGTAGCAGGAACCAACTGTCTAACTGCTTTACTTTTGAGACAGCGAACAACGAAAGCAGATACTTTCGAATTTCGCCTGTAACTAATTTAGGTAGTGGTGACAAATAGTGAATAGTTGTATAATGTTCTCAGGATGTTAGCCTTTAGCTTATCTGAAAGCCTTCTAGTTTTACTAGCTGTTGTAAAGGTGATAACATTGGAAGCAATTAGCAATGCCAGAGTGCGACTTTCGACGCTCTTGTTCTTCGCGTCATTATGCATGATCGGTGCGAGTCGTTGTCGGAGATTGCACCAGGGATTTCAATTATGTGATGTGAAATTTTGGCTCCTCAGGTCTGCTGTAAGATTCAGATCAGGCAAGAAGTCTGAAAGTTGGTGATTCTGCTGTCCTCTGTTGCCAGTGAAGAAATTGTTGATTGAATGCTCAGATTTTAACTGAAGAGGTGAATTCCCCTGGTGCAGTTTACAGCCTTTCATTATATTTCTTGAATAGAAACTCTCATTAATATCTGCATGAATCTCAGATCAGATCATAAATCAAAATGTGAGTTTTCAAAACCACCCGGATTTTGAAAATTCATATCCAAATTCGAACATGGCAAAAAATTTGAATCCGGAACAGTCATTTTTTTTAACGTGTTTTAAGATATGTTATATTAAAATTTAAAATTTTAAAATGCAAGTTAAATATAATATTTAATATTTATATATGTTATATAATGTAAAATTAATTTGGGTTCATGTCAATTTAAATATGTATCCATTAACATCACTATATATATATATATATATATATATATATATATATATATATATATATATATATATATATATATATATATATTTTGAAATTAAAATTAATTTTTTTTTTTTTGAATTACAGGATGGCAAAATAAAAATAAGCTAAATCAGAGGGGTTAAATAAAAGTTTACTCTAAAACCAACCAAGCATTAGATAATTCCACATCATCAAGAGTGGGGTCCAGTAAGCGAGCGTAGGATACGATGCCACGTCAGCACCCGGCTCCGTTCCTCGCACGCTGATTGGTTGGAAATCGAACCCCGGCCATTCCCGCGAATTTTTATTTTCCTTTTCCTTTTTTTTTACGTCCTCTCCTGAAAACCCCACAAATTTGAGAAATTTTTTTCTTAATAATTCTTAAAAATTTTATAATTAGCGAAATGACCCTTCAAAAATTATATTTGGTAAATTAACCTCTTTTTTTTTTGTTTTACCAAATCAACGTCAGATAAAAATTTTCTTTCCAAATGCGATAAATCATTCCAAAAAAAAAAAAAAAATCATCAGATGCTGATTTGGCAAAAGAAAAATTATTTTGTCAAATAAAAATTTTGTGGGATCATTTTGCCAATTATAAAATCTTTAGTAATAATTTTAAAAAAGTCCTAATAATTCATTAGTTTTCAAGTTTTTCCTAATAAATACACAAATATATACATAATTATTTGAATGATAAAGTATGAAATAGAACAATGAATTTGTTTCCAGCAGCTATAATATTATATTTCATGATTCTCCCTCTCGAAAAATAATTTACAATTAAGCCACATAAAATATACATTTTGACCAACAGCTGCGAAAACATATACTATATTTTATTTTTTTACTTTTTTTTTTTCTTAATTGAGAATAACAAGTAGGATAATTTATGTACTATTTACTTTTTAAAATTATAAATTTATTTATTTATTTTGTTTATGAATAGTATTTGTTTTGAGTTGTTACAATATATAAAAATATATTTAGTGTATTGATTATTTGTAGTTACTTGTATTTGGTTATTGTTGTTATTTGTGAAAAGTAATTATTGATTTATTTTTTAAATTTTTGTTGGCTATTGGTATATGCCAAATTTTGCAAATAAATATATGAAAAAAATATATATTTGACAATGTTAACGATTTTGTGTTATATATATCAAATGCTCTGTGTCTAAGAAAAGTAGCATTGCCCTTTGTACGATTTTGTGTTATGTAGTGATTTTAGGTCAAACTATATTTAAGCTAGTAGTGACTACTTGGTGCTATGCAGTGCTTTTAGTAGTTTATTTCTTGTTGTCTATGATCTAATGAATGTGTTGCATTTGGAGGTTTGATATTTAGGAATAATCAAGCTAGGTTAATCTTGGTGATTTGGTGTTGTAACTTCCAAGCAAGGCACTCTATTTACATTGAAAATAAAATAAGCACAAAAAGAATGTGCAAAAATGGTTATCTAAACCAATTTGCTTGTTCTACTAGCTATAGTGAGCTACTATAGATTATATTCAAAAATTATAACTATCGATCGTAACCATCACCGTATAGAATAGCTGGTTTGTTAGTTATTCGGAGTGCTATCTACGAGATTTGAGGTTCGAACTCTCTCAACAGATTAGATTGAATCAAAAACTAAGTTTTTGCCTACCTAAGGACGGTTATCTAAACTCCAAAATTTTAAAATTCGACACCTAAACTTTCATATTATTAACATATTGTTGGTGCAAAGAAAATAATACCAAATGGCAGACGGCTCAGTCCACGTAACTAGTTTACATGGACAAATAGAAGAATAACATATGATACTCCAGGAGCCAAAAAAAGATATGTATGAAGATGAAAGGGCTTTGGGTGGGAACGGTCGAGATCGTGGGAATAATTTTTGTAGCTAATAAAGACATGACTGTAGTGCTCTCCCACAACGAGCCATTTGGTAACAACAGGATGACAGAATTAGTACTATAAATAGTACAAAAATGCCTATTATAAATATTTCTCTTCAATTCCAACATTTTACTATTTTTCAAGAATAGCGTAGTCAGTAATCTTTTCATTTTCAATACTTAAAAGTTTAATTTCTAAAAGTAGTTTTACTTATAATCCTTATAATTTTGTAAGTTAGTGAAATACAATCAGCTCGGCTCTTTTAGCCAAGTCTTTTCTGTCAAGCTTTTCAAATTCGGTTCCTTCTGCGTATTGAGAAAGAACACGGCTGAGTCAATCCCTTCTCAACCAAATCGCTTGATTGTGGCGCATTCGAGGGTCCATCCAAAAACCGATCCCCACTCGTAATGCGCACTTGACTCGGTCAATCATGACTTGGCCTAGTCACCATCCCCAAAAGTTCAAATCGCAATCAAACACATATAAACTTATCATTTACATATACAAGTCTTTTTGCTTGTGAAAAAAATACATTTTGGCTTCAAGAAGATCCTTTTATATAATAATGTGTGTGTTTTATTGTTTCTGGATCACTGGCTAACATTAGTCACGCTAAATTGGCAGAATGTAGAGTTAGGTGCTTAATTGCAAAAAAAATTTGAAGTTTCGGTGTCAAATGTGAAACATTTAAAGTTTAGTTGACTAGCTACAAAATGGCATTTAAATCATGTGGCTTTAGAGCATTTGTCCCTTGTTAATATTAATGTTCTTGTGTCTATATAGTTAAGCACTTGCCCATAATATTTTGACATGAGATGATTCAGGATATAATGCTAAGAAATTGGCATTAACATTTCCTTTTCATAGAAAAGTAATTTGTAATTATAAGCATGGACTTAATTAGTTAATTGCAGCATACAACTAATGTAATTAGTTAAGGGCTTCATATTTGGTATCTGGAGTTTCAAATTCGAAGCCTAATTGATTTATATTTTTAGCTGAGTTGAATGAAGCAGATAGCAAAAATTTTAATTTGATAGTTCTTCCTAAAAGTACTATTTAATTAACACTTCATTTGACCATACTAATAAACCATAAAATTAACAAAGCACCCAACCAAGAGTAGATGATTACAAAGGAAAGAAAAGTTTCTCTTTTTCCTTTTCTTTTCTTTTTCACTTTTTAAGAATACAACCAATGCATCAAAATGTTGGGAATCAAACTTCTAAGCTCTGACATGAGAGAAAGGCCAGTGGAAGTTCTGTTAGAAAAATAAACGTACTAAATCTGATTGTGATTAAATTATCTAATTACTTTTATGATTAAATTGAATAACGTAACTTATCTTTAATCGCTATGAAAATTTCAAAAATTGTAAAAGAAAGAAACCGAAATAAGATTGATCCGGAAGCGTGCAAGGTACTGCCCTAAGACGTATTTCTGTCATTCGTGCGGATTAATCGGAGATACCACCCCAAGCTACGACCGGAACTCCCCTCCCTACGAACACGACCGCGGAAGAGATTTGGCGAAGTTCCTTTCAACACCCAATAAATAAAAATATTTTTTAAAAAATAAAATAAATTAAAATAGAATTTAAACAAATTTTTTTCCTCTCTTTTTTTTCTTTTTCACTTGTCTAAAAAAAAACTTCTCTACCCTACTCTACACCATACTCTATAGTATAATATTTATAAGTGTGCATGGGAGTACGTTGCATCACCAACGGCTCCATTCCTTTTGATTAAGGAGAGAGAGATTAGGGAAAAAGAAACATATAAAAAATTAAATAAAATTAAATGACAATGAATGAAAATCAATAAAATTATATAAAATTAAAATTAATAATAAAAATTGATTATTGAGGGTTTTGAATTTTATTCCAACAAGTTCCTCTTTTCACCTATATATATATATATATATGTATACAAACATAAATAATGCTAATTCCACTCCTAGAACAAGATGAAAAATAAAATTTGGACAGAGCTGATCAGTTCTTTTGGTCATTGTGTGGAACCCACCATCCCACCATTTCATAACTTGTGCACATTTCTTGATAATATAATTCTCACTGTTCATATTCTGCTACTCTCCATCTGAGATTGAGGATGTTAAAAACACGAACGAGCTCACGAGCAGAGGTGGAAGATTAAGACATCCAAGTAGAGATAAGAGAGCATCATTCTTCGTAATTGCACATGATTACCAAATACAATCTTTTCCCTTATCTTATTAGGGTCTGTTTGGCTCTGCTTTTACTTTTGCTTTCAGTAACAGCTTACCTCCGTTAGAGAGTTTGGCGGAGAAAAACGACTTCTCAGCATCAGAAGCAGAAATTCCAGTTTGCTGCTCCTGACTCTGCTGCAGAAAGAAGGAACTGAGGTAATTTTATTATAACACTTAATAGAACTGAGAAAGTACTTGTCAAACTACAGTACTACCTAGGGCCAAACAAGCACATCATATTATTAGGAAAAAGTTATGTTCCATTGATGTCAATAAGAAAGAAATATTTGAACTCAAAAAGCTGAAAAATCGGGCAAACTTGACCTGGATAAGATGATGCTGAATCAGAAAAACAAAGACAAATAAATAATCACTTGAAAGGAGTCACCAACCTGAAAAGAAGCGATTCGAGGGGATCGAATCTGAGATAATCCAACTCTAGCTCAAAAAACGAATCTTGACTTGAACCTGAGCCCCAACTCGCGGGATTGCAATGCTAAGTCACAACCTCTGAACCATTCAACAGCTAAGAAGAGAATAAAAAGCATAATTTACCGCAAGGAGCTAGTTGGTATTTAAATTTGGAACTTACAATAAAAGTTTATTTGCATATATCGCACTTTTAGTCCCTAATCACAAGGAAAAATTAATTCTCCCTGCGGTAACATGCCTAACTTATTTCACTTTAATTGATGCAGAATTAAAATGCTATTTTACAGAGAAAAAACAACCAAGATTACTCTTGACGATCGGGCACTAAAGCGGAGCATATTTGGAAGTTCAGAAGCTATAATGTTTAAAGTGGAACGTATTTGTCTATCAAGCAGTCAAAAAAAACTATGTACAAATTCCTCTTTCGCAGTTTTGCCTGAAAAACACAAAACTTGACAATCTCCCTTTTTTTCCTTCCTAAAATTATTTTCTCAATTCTATTCTACTTGAAAAACATGTTGTCGAATCTACGTCTACACAATATAAAGAAACCCATTCAAAAGTATAACCTTGAACTCTTCATCAGCTAGGCCACTCCAAAACTGCAGCTAACATGTTCTTGTATGATAAAATGAAGGCGATCGCGCATGGTAGATTCGGAATTGTAGGCAGGGATCGAAAGGCGATAGAAGCACGTTTGGGAGACAGGTAGAGCAGTGTTAGGGAAAGATGCTCTATGTATTTTCAGTTTTGAATTTAGGCCTTTAAATCCCTCGGCCGGCAAGTACTTTACAGCTGTCCAGAAGAAAAGCAATAATCTTTGCTGCTCGTCTGACATCTCCTCAACGATCTGAAAGGGAGTCACAGGATCACTTCTCAGCATATAAAAAGTTTTTTGAAATGAAGTACCAAGTAATTCCAAAGCAGTTTCGAAATGCACGATGATAAACTAAAGATGATTAGAAAAAAGAAATGTACACATTTAACGGCCATTTTGGATGCCAAAACAAGCTACATGGGGATTCTCTTTTGTGACTGTAATGTAGGAGTTTGTTTTTTTCTTTAGCCAGTGTGGACTCTTAATGATTCCAGCTTTTCAAGAGCGTATGTTTCGCCTGCAAGGTAATTTGTTATGATCCAGTAAAATAATTTAGAGGCCATATATATTCGACCTCAAAATGTTTTTCCCAATAAAATCAGATAAATCACCTTATAGGCGAAAAACAATATCCTATCAAATCATGGATGCCTTCCAAGGAGCTGATATTAAACTCCTAGCATGCAATCACAAAAGAATATCCACATAGGGCGTAAATTATCACCGAATGACTTATTCTGACATTTAAATAGGGTCTAAATAAAAGAGATTATCCTAAACGAGATATTTATGCATCCAAACAAGCTTGTTTGGATCTTAAGATAACTTATACGACACTTCTTCCAACATCCAAACAGGCCTAGAAGAGCTCAATTGAATGCTAGAATAACTTGTATGGCATTTCTCCTTTTATTTTCTTAAGATATTATCTTAAGAACCGTTCGTTAATTGGCTTGTTGAAATGCAAAAAAGTTGTCTAAGGACCTGTTCAAATGTCAGAGCATGTCATCCGGTGATAACTTGTACTAACGGAATTTTCTTTTGTAATGGGAACACAGAAGCTTGATTATAGTCCTTTGCAAGTTCCTTACAATCACGACTTTTCAGGAGATGGTATTTAACCAATATGGTGATTTATCCTGCAGCAAGAAAAAATTATTAAGAGGCCATACGTATTATGCAACAGTACAAACCTTTTCAAACTAACCACCAACCAATAACCCACATGCCCTTCGAGCAAAGAAAAGAGATGCGCTGAGCAAGAAGTTGATGAAAATTGAAAAAGGTGCTGAAAGTCTCTAAGAAGGTATAAGGAATCCTAATGTTCCAGACTACGGTAAATCAGCTCGCAAATTGCTGTTCGGACTTTGAAGTGAACTAATTTCAAGTTGTCATGTTATCATCATGATAAAAAATACAAAATAAAAAGGAAACATCAAACACATGTATCACTGTATAACTAGTTCTGACGTCCAAACAGGCCCTATGCCAACAATTGCATTGTCTATAACATTATGTCGTTTACAAAGAAAACATAAAATGCATATGCTAGTTGGTTGTTTGCCTCTCATAATAATGTTATTTGCATAAAGCAGAATTAAATCATCTCCATGAGATTTTCCTCGCCCTACAACGCTCTGAGAATGTTTTCCTAGTCTTCGGATTCTCACAGGTTTCATCTCAACGAATATTGTCTAACTTAAAAGAATTAGACAAAAAAAAATGTATCAATAATAATATAGAAGAAACTTCTTCATATGATAAATAGATGATTGGTAGGGGTCAAAATAGGATCAAAAGACAAATAAAAACATGGATAAATTCCAGAGAGTTTCCGTTGCATGTCGGTCTAGGCATAACTGCTCTTTGTTCTCAGTCACATGGCAGGTCATTTTAAAATATTTTTGTAATGTTCCAATAGTCACACATCAGGTGCGAAAGAGGTTATGATTGGGAATACAAGAGGCCACACACTATAATAATAATAACTGGGCTTATGCATTTTGGGCCGGTGGTTTGGTCTCAATGAATTATTATTGTTAGTGGGTCGGGTTGTTACAATTGGTATTAGAGACGAAAACCAACCGGAAGTGTGAGAGCTAAGTACTATGCGGGGCAAAATGCTACACCACAGTTTGGTGGAAGCCACCATTGGAACTCGCAGGAGCCACTTCTAGAATCTCACATTGCCTGGTAGTTCTAATCTATATGTTTGTGATCTAGATTTGGACCTGACAAGGACGTAAGGGTTTAAACGAAAGGAGTCTGTAACATTCCAATAATCCCACATCAGATAAAAAAGAGGTTCTGATTGTGAATATAAGAGGCCGCGCACCCTAATGATAATAACTGGAGTTAAACATTTTGGGCCGGTGGTTTAGGCCCAACGAGTTATTATTACTAACAGGTCAGGTCGTTACAATTTTGAGTAAAGAAGATATTTTTGAGAGAAGCTCATAGAAGAAATATCAAGAAACATTGAGTTGTAAAAAAGAGATGTTCAAAAGAATGAACATTGTTTGAAATAAGCTGCCATGGTATAGTAATATTCTTAAAGTAGAACTAAAACTAATTTCTTGGTCAATGGTGTGAATATAAGAAAAAAAGAAAAAAAGAAGAAAAAAGTCAAGTGCCTTCACCTTCCAGAACCACTGTATCTGATCATCTTCCTTCTTGTAGTATTCATACTCTGTATGCTCTTTCCAGTCGGTCAAGCTGATGGCACCATCGCTTCCACGTAACAAACGGTCGAGATCTTCGAGTTCCAAACAATCAAAGAACAACTGTCCGTGCGTCCGATCATAAGGAATATCAGCGAAACCTGAGGCAAACTGCTCAACCTGACAAGCGACTGAAGTGACAAAAGAATGTTGAACAAGGGCGTCGATGTAAATCTCTCTATTCCTACTGTTTACAACCATATCCTTTCCTCCGGTACAAAGCTCAACATTCTTTATAGATCCCAACACTTCAACATTTCTAGAAAATGTCAGGCTTAAAGTGTCCGAATCAACAAGGTCGGGATCCATATCTAAAATCCATTTACAGCTCAAGTATAAAAATGGATCAGCATCCTTTATATCCTCCACCGTAACAGGTTTGCCCGCTAGTTGCAAGAAGAATGTCCGGTCGAACGTAATACCTACTTGAACTTTATTCATCAGAGCCAATGCAATCAACCGTCCGCTAAACTTAAAGTATTCAAGTTTCATAGAATCTGCAGAAGATGCTGCAAAAGTACAAAAAAGAGGAAGAATTATTTTCCTTTAGAAAAACACTCTTTTATGAACGAATCAACTAAATTTCTCTATTCTCCTTTTCTCATCGCTCTTCCATCTTTAGCTGCTGCAAAAGTATTACTATGCTATGCCTATAAACAAGGTTTGAAATGCCGTGCCCGCAGCACATTTTTACATTGCTTGAGAAAACTGCAAGGGAGGTCTCGCGGAAAAATAGCTCGACAGCAGAATGATAAAAAGCTTAGCGCATCTTTGCAAAGGTCGTCTTATTCAAAACCTCAATTATCGCATCTCTTTTCTCCCAATTCAATAACGTCGACGTCTTGTAGATATGTTATCTCCACGAGAATGGTTCCTAAAGCACAATGCCGATAGTTTCTAGATCTCAAATTTTCAATACGAACTATGTTAAACCTTTATCACAACTTCTCCTCACTCTTTCACATTATCTATGTCTACAAAACAAATCTGGCCATTCACATTCGATCTCACTCTATCCGCCTAGTTCTCTACGTAGACAACATACAAATTTCATATTTCAACCGATATCCTAATAAACAATCGGTACGTATACAAGCGTAAATCCTAGGATATATACCACATTTCATCGAAGAAAGAGTTGCGACGCGAATTTTTGGGGGAATCAAGGGATGTGCGAATTCGATATATACTACATTCTCGAGAGGCGAAGGGAAGGAGCTTACCAGGATTCGGAAAGAAGCGCCGACGATCGCCCGGGCACGGCAAGAAGAGCACATTCTCCGGATTGAAAATCTCTCCGCAGACCAAACAAAGCCACTCCCTGGTCACGCCAGGACCGTCGGCCAGCTCATTCATGAACTCCGTAATGAGCCCGTCGCGCAGGTCCGAGGGGCTAGCACGCGAGATATATTCGAAAGAATCTGCGAGCAGGTTCGACCGATCGATGAGCATCTCGTTCCCCTCGTTGAGAGCCCAGCTCGCCAACAGCGGGAGCAACATGAGCGCCAAATTCCTCCTCGTCTCGAAGGAGAGCACCACATCCTTACACTTGAGAAACCAGTGGAGGGTGCTGCTCCACCCGGCATTCCGGAGCAGGAGATCCAGCGGCTCCGTCGCCGCCGAGAGCGCCGCGCGCAGCACCGGCCTGAAATCGGGGAAAATCTCCGCGAAATTGTTTACGATCGTGAGAATTTCGACGGTCCGGTGCAGCAGCGACAGCTTCTGGTCCTGCCTGCCGGGGCGCCCGGCCTGCTGCTTCAGGGCGCGGCCGACTGCCGATAAAATCGCGATGAACGAACCCATCAATCTGGTCAAGAATCCGAGAAATACTCGAAAGCTGCCGTCAGTTATCAGGCTGAAAAGGCCGGTGAGGGACCGATCGGCGCAGTGGGACGCCGTCAAAGCCTCTTGGAGCAAGCTCACTAAGTCGGAGAGCCGGTCGAGGAATATCGGAGGCAGGGGCGGGGGCGGGAACGGGGACAGGGGCGGGGGCGGGGCGTCGTCTAAAAGAATTGTTAAATTTTCGAGCACGAAAGCCGCGGTTCTCGTGATGAGGGGAATGAGGGCCTTGAAAGAAAACGGCGCGTCCAACTTCTTGAGGAGGTCCAGGACGACCGACCGCGACTCGCGGTATAGCTCGTCGTCCGTGTCGACGGCGGGGGGGGCGGCGGCGAGCTGGCGGAGGAAGATAAAGGGGGCGGGGCCGGGGCCGCGGATGAATTTACGGATGACGGAGTGGGCGGCGCGGCGAACGTCGGGGCAGGTGGAATTATTGTACAACCTCACGAGCGCGGCGACGATGCCGGAGTGGAAGAGGTCGTCGAAGTCGCCGCCGATGTCGGGGTTGTCGGCGAGGCGGGAGAAGGCGTCGGAGAAGGCGGGGCCGGAGTCGTCGTTGTCGGTGGCGGTGATGGCGGTGGCGAGGTGCCAGGCGAGGGGGCGGCGGGTGCTGAGGAGGCGGGCGGAGAGGTGGATGGTGTCGCCGGACACGACGCCGGCGCCGGCGAGGGTGGCGTCGGGGGAGAGCTGGCGCCCGCCGTGGAGGAAGCGTACGTCGGAGCTGGGCACGCCGGTGGCGCGCTCGACGCGCCTGTGCAACGCCGCCACCGTCGCCGACGCCGGAGCACGTACGACCAGCGTCCCGTGCGACAGCGTGCGCACAAATATCTGAACCGCGTCGCCGTCGCCGTCGTCGTCGCCGTCGCCGTCGCCGTCGCCGTCGGCGGCGGCGGAGGAGGAGGGCCGGTGATCGTCGCGGAGGCGGAGAAGGCAGCGGCGGTGTAGCGCGATGCCGTCGATCTGGCGGCGGAGGTCGGCGACGGCGGCCTGAAAAGAGGCGTCGGAGAAGACTGCCGTCGGCTCGACCTCCGCCGACGCCGCCTGCTGAGAGGCGTCGGATAAGACTGCCATCGACGATAAAGAGATGATTAGTTTTGTTGCTGCTGCTGTTGCTGTTTGGGATTTGGTGGGATTTATATAAGATTCAAATTTTTGTGTACTAGAATTAATAATAATATATTAAGCGGATATTATTATAAAAATTCAGAGGATTTGGGTTTGGATTAGTATTAGTATTAGTATTAGAATTAGAATTAGAATTAGAATGGGTCGGATTCAAATTTGGATTCGGATTTGGATGGACGGAACCCAACATTTTATCCCATTAGAAACACAGATTTTGATTTTGGGGCATGCTTAATAGGAGTTAAAATTATAATAAAGAAAAAAAAATAATTTATTCAGCTTTTAATAAATCTATCTAATAGAAAATATATTTTTGTAAGAGTTTTAACGGCTTCAAATATACTTCTATTAAATCGTTAAAAATTTATAATTAATCATAGATAAAATACTTAATTATGATTAGTAACTAAGAAATTTTGATATTTTGATATTTTTCTTTATATTATGAGGAAGAAGCTAATCTTGATTAATAAGTAAATAAATTAATTTTTTTATATTTTTTTTGAATATTATGAGAGAGAAGATGACTGTTGGTGATTTTTGGAAGGATATTTTTTTTATTATTCTAATAATTGTGGCTTTATGAACGTGAATATATTTTTAAAAGAATAAATATAAAAATTTAAATTTTGTAAAAATATATCTGATATTGGAAATATTTATAAAAAGCTATATGAAATTATTCCAAAAAGAATGATGAGTTTTTTTTTTTTTGTTTAATTCATATAGTGGAATCATAAACCAAATCAGAATTATATTTAAATTAAAATTTTAAAAAATTAAATTTTATTAAACTTATATAAGAATTTAAATTCAAACTTAAAAAATAAAAAAAAATTTGAATTTAAATTCATAATTTAAATTAAAATTTAAAGTTATGATGCATTCTAAAATTAAATATAATTTACTATTTGAGTTTAAATAACGTCGGTAATAATGAGTTTTTCTCTTCATTTCTTTCAAAATCAAAGTTGATTATTGTTTCAAAGGGACGCAATTTTCTCCCAATTATAAATCAAAATGTTAATCTCTCAAACCAAACACCAATAATATTAGAAAAAAATTATTTTAATTTTTATTTCAAATTTTATGTTATTCAAACCAAACTTGGTCTCTCTCTCTCTCTTTTCCCACCCATCCCATTATATTTCTCTGTCTTTCTCAAGCACCAAGTGCCTTCATCTACTCTCTCTCCCTCATTAATTATAATTGAAAATCCAAATGGGGATTAAAAAAATTTAGAATACTCAAGTTATGAATTCAAAAAAATAAAACGATACAAAAATATTATTTTTTATTTAACGTCGGATTTTTTTTCACATCTTTCTCTTTCTTTATTGTCTTCTTCTTCTTCCCCTTCCAATCACTTTATTATTATGTTAAATGTTGAATCTAATCCTAGCGGCGGCGAAGGAGCCCAAGCTCTTTTCGGTGCTTACCTTCAACGTCTCCAACTTCGTCGACATCATCTCCAATCATACCTTTGTCGTCGTTGAGTTCTATGTTCCTAGTAATTTTCCCTCCGATTCCCTCGATCTCATCCTATATTTTCAATTTCTATATTTTTATGTATAAATCCTTCATTCGATAGGATTTTTGACATTATCGTGCTGTTTGCTGAAGAAAAATTGTAATTTTTATTATGTATTTGGGTGATTTAAAAGGAACTTGTTACTTGGTGGCATCTTTGATCCATAATTAGATTCTTATCTTATCAATTTTTGATTTTTTTTTTATTGAATTTGATTGATTCGGCAATATCTATTCACCGCAATGCTAACTCATTAAGAGAAACAAAAAAAAAAAAAAAAAACAAACATTTGTTTGGAACCTCGGTATTGTTCGCAAATCAAACGGTGTCTTAGTTTCTCAAATTTTAATCTATTATAATTTCTAACTTGAAACTTGTACATTATTACAATTAAATTCTATTCCTTAATTTAAGCTTTTTTTAGTTAATATATCGCTAATATAAAAATAATGTGATAGTGTTATGATGAGCAATACGATAACGATTAAAATGACACATCATTTTTATATTTGTAATTACATTACATTTGTTGTATCCATTCTAATGCTAATGGCAGATGTATTAGATGCAAGAGGCAGGTTTTACATTGCCATTGGAAGTCCCTCTAACATTAACACAAGTTGTTGTGGACACTTTCATTTCTGGATCTTCATCTCTGCTGCCACTGTAGTCCAGACTGATGTCGCCGAGCTCGACTCCTTCGCACGGCTCGGCGTCGCTGCACACCATCTTGATCGCCTCCGGCGATGCAGACGTACCTTTGATGGTGCGATATACTACGTGACGAATCTTCACCTGAGACGGCGCCTAAAACAGAACAAAAAAAAAACAAAAACAGGAAGTAAGACCGTACAGAACTTTCATGAACTATGAACTATTTCGAATCAGCTATCCAACATTTCAAATTTTTAATTTTACTATCACCGAATCTTTCAGTTTATTTGATTTGAATCAGTCAACGATATTTCGACTTTAAAAATTTAGCTCGTGTTCCACGAACTGGCTTGCGAACAGCAAGTTAAATTATCAGCCATAATACTCAGAAAAAAATTGAAAGAAAATTAAAAAATATATGTCTCTTTATATTTCGATTGGCCTAAAATTCAGATGATAGTGCGATATACTACGTGACGAATCTTCACCTGAGACTGCGCCTAAAACAGAACAAAAAAAAAAACAAGAAAAGAAAGTAAGACCGTACAGAACTTTCATGAACTATGAACTATTTCGAATCAGCTATCCAACATTTCAAATTTTTAATTCTACTACCGAATCTTTCAGTTTATTTGATTTGAATCAATCAACGATATTTCGACTTTAAAAATTTAGCTCGTGTTCCACGAACTGGCTCGCGAACAGCAAGTTAAATTATCAGCCATAATACTCAGAAAAAAGTTGAAAGAAAATTTAAAAATATATGTCTCTTTATATTTCGATTGGCCTAAAATCCAGATAGTATCGAGTGGAACACAAGCAGGCTGACCCTTGCTCGTGTTCGGCTCGCTAAGATTTTAAGCTCGTATTCGGCTCGTTTATTAAACGAGTGATCGATCTTGAATTCATATCGAGCAAAATATGAGCCAGCTTGCGAACAACGAGCTGAATTGCCAACATAACTGATTCGCGGATAAGAAAAGGCGAAAAACAAGAGGTGTAGAGTTGCATGTTACTGTTTCGGAACAAGCTGAAAATGGGCAGTATTTCTGGTCTATGATGATGGGGTTGTACACATTGTTCATGACAATGTCTTCAAAATGGAAGTCGGAGGCCGACGACGGGGACGGGGCCGACTGCCATGTCTTTATTCTGAGCCCGTTTGTCGTGCCGGTGAGAGTGCAGTTCCTGACGGTGAGTCCGACGACGTCCTTCTCACCCGGATACTTCCCTAAGCTTCCGACGCTGATCCCGTGGCCTGGCCCGCAGAACACGTTGGAGATGGTTACGTTGACGCTCCCCGGGCCGACCGACACGCAGTCGTCCCCCGTGCCGATGATCGAGTTCGCGATGACGACGTTTGTCGAGTCGCCAATGTGGACACCGTCGGTGTTCGGGCTGTCTCCCGGCGCGCTGATCTTGATCGAGTCGAGCGCGATGTTGCTCGACGAGAAGATGTTCATGTGGAAGAATTTGCTGTCCACCGAAGAAATGCCGCTGATGGTCGCATCCGCGACGAAGCTGAACACCAAGGACTGCATTGTTCGAGTGGTGGCTGAATTAGCTGTCACAACTATCGGTTTACAACTATATATATATTCTGGACCCATGATCACTTACCATAGGCAGAAGCCTGCAGTGAGACTGCTTGGGGCAGTGGTTGTGAGGCCAAGCCGAAGCGCCGCGACCATCGAGCTTGCCACCGCCGGAGACGAGCAGCCCGGAGATGTACTGGAACTCGATCCAGTTCTTCGAGTACGCGTCGAGATCGGTCGAGGCTAATAGCTGGCCTCTCAACTGCACCACCATGAACCCCTTGCATGGCCCTTTGAACATCAATGGGCCGACCGCGTAGGCGCCCTCGGGGATCGCAAGGCTCGGGTTCCCCTCCGCCGCGCACGCCTCATTCCACGCCGCTTGAAATGCCTTCAGAAAAACAAAAACAAACAAAAAAAAACTAGTCATTAATCCCGCACGATGTTAGACGAATTTGTCTACGCGACGAAAGTTTCGAAGATATTAATTTTTTTCGTTAGCCTGCCATTTTAATTCTGTCAAACATTCATTTTTAACTATATTAATTTTCGCCATGAATCGCCATTCTAAGAATCAACACAGTGCTGCTTACCTGTGTGCTGTCGGTTACGCCGTCAGCGACTGCACCGAAATCGTTCACATTGAATCGCAGGCTAGAGTCTTGCGCATTCGCAGCCAATGCAAGCAGAAGCAGTGAGCAGACTCTGGAAATGCTGTTGTATCCACAACCCATCTGTAATCAATCACAATGCTGTCTTCTCTCCTAATCTGATGTCTGTCTTAATCTGCTGTTAATTCTGTCAGCTATTAATTCTGCAGGCTTTTATAGAGGGAAGGTATTAGAGACTTGTTTGCACTCAACTTCTTCTGTTATTTTTTGGGTGTGTTTGCTAAACAAAAACACTGCCTAAGTTTAGAAATGTTCTAAATATTACACTATAAGTTAACGAATTTCACTTAGCCAATTACCAGCAAAAGATTAAATTAGTAACTTGTAGAGCAGTTTATTTTATGTAGGGTGTTAGCTGCAAGTGTTTTAATCTGTTTATGAGTTTCTCAAGCAATGAAAATTAAAATTAAGAAAAATTGCGGATACTGTGTTCTTTAAGGGAACTGTTCTGTTAATATAGATAAAAGCCAATAAAAAGAAGAAAAAAAAAAAAAAAAACAAAGTTTAGCAATTTGAAAATTAGTAACATGAAACAGAACGGTACAGAATCATGACAGTGGAACAAAATGTTAATTTTAGTATCCAACCTTTCAATTTATTTAATTTGAGCCGATCAAGGACACTTCGATTTCAAAGTTTATATACAGAGTTTATCTTTATACGTTTAATTAGTATACTCTAAGGGCCTGTTTGGATGTGGGCTAGAACCGGGAATAACAGATTTATCCCTCTTATTCTACTAAACGCACTTGGAACTATCTGGTATTGCTTATCCCAGAACAACTAGAATAAGCTGGAACAACCGTTCTTACCCATTATTTTATAATTTTTTTTTTTAGCAAACTACCCTTCCTCCCCTCCTTTCTCTCTTCCCAATACACTCTCATCATCACAAATCCTTCTCTCTCCTCTCTCTCTTTTCCTTATTCCCAATACACTCTCATCATCACAAATCCCTCTCTCTCCTCTCTCTTTCTTTATCACATATTAACTCTTGAGGGCAAAAAGGTAATTTATCCAACTTATCCTCTTTATTCCTTCTATTCCTCATTATTAAACCAAACACAAAATCTCTTATCCCTGGGACCATCCCAAACGCCTTTTCGCTCTAGTTCCGTACTTTATACTTATCCCCGATTTAGCTAATTTTACCTTAACCCGATTCCAAACGCAGCCTAAGAACATTCCTCTGTACTCCCACGTCATTTTTCAACACTGTTCAACATCATTTACGTCTCAAAAACTTCCTAAGAACCAAATTTTATGATGTTTTTAGCATTATTTACCTAGTAATAAAGTGGTCTCAAATGCACCTTATATATGTCGTTAAAATTTGCTGATTACGAGACCACTTGAACAATAGATAAATAACGTTGAAAATTCATCAATTTGTTTTCTAGAAAATTCATGATGCTTACGTAGATCATGTTTAATAGTGTCAATCGTAGATTCACTTACTTCATCATAGGATTCGACATAGAAGCACTAAGAGGTTGGTACTTCCAAAAGTATTTTTACTCAGCTCTAGATTTTTGTCATAAACAAAGGCAACTTGAGATGCCAAACAAAAGATTGGTGAAGTCAATGGATCACCAAAACAAAATTGGTTACCAATCGCAAAAATTTTTCGATTAAGAAATATTTTTATGAAAAACTTTTAAAAGAAGAAAATATGATAGAATTAATCATGAGTATTTCAGAGCATAAAACATCCAAAAAAAATTTTATGTAATCCATATCTAGAACATGTTTGCTACCTGCATTGATTTATCAGCTAGTTGCAAGCAAAATACACTGCAACGTTTCAATAGTCCCATATTGGATGGAAAAAATTGATGAAAAAATATGAGATTAACTGGGCTTTAAGTATTTTGGGCCAGTGGTTTGGGCTCATCAAATTATTATTGCTAGCGTGTCGGATCGTTAAAATTGATATCAAAGATGAATACTAGCCGAAAATGTGAGAGCTAAGTGCTATGCGGGACAAAGTGCTACACTACGGATTTAGTGGGAGCCATCTTTTGAACCCGCGGAAGTCATTTCTAGAATCTGATCACATCGTCTGGTAATTCTTATCTATAACTGTTATCGGATTTGAACCTAAAGATGACATCAGGATTCCGTCGGAGTTCTGATTGAGAATATAATAGACCATACATACTATTAATAATAATTAGGCTTAAGCATTTTGGGCCGATGGTTTGCGTCCAACGAGATATTATTTCTAACGGATCAGGTCGTTACATACACAATTTAACATAATACCTACTTGAACTTAAAATTATTGAAGCCAATGTAAACACTTGTCTAGAAAAGATGTATTTACATGCATAAGGTCAAAAGGAGAAAATTAGTTATTCTTTTGGAAAAAAAAAAGAAAAAGAAAAAAAAGAGGTAGCATACTATTTGTTCCGTTTATTATTTTTTTTAAAATAAATTTAACTGAAAATATAAAACGACTAGGCTTCGAACTTGAGACATCGAGTACCAACCATTAAATCCTTTGTCAGCTGCGATAGCTAGGAACTATCTGTAGTTTTGATTGAATTTTAATTCTAAAAACCATCCTTATTTTCCCCGGTCAATAAACACTTGGGAAGTATTTGTATTGACATAATTGTAATTTGATTGAAAATTTTGGTGTTAGCATCAACTAGTATAATAATAGAAGATTCACCATCTAATCATAAACTATCGACTTTGGACCGCTTCAAAATGGATTGTTTTCGAAAATTTTATCTTATGACTATCTAACGGATCTTCTCGATGTCTTCCCAATAGATTACAAGATTAATATTTCTACTATTAATAAACTTAATTTACAGCCAAATCACAACTTCAACGATATTCCAAACACTACTTTAGTCGATCCTAAATTCAAGTTATTTCCAATCTAGTATTGATACATATAGATAACATTGCTCGATGAATTAATGTCTTTAGTATATATGCTCTGTTCTTTATTCTACATATTGCCTCTGATTATCATTTGTTGCAATTTCAGGCTCAAACGTTTTAGATTATTACAATCAAGTGCCACAGAATAATATAATTTACTGGGTGATAATGTGTCTTTGATGTGGTAGTAATATAACAATATTATTATTAATGATATGATAATAATTAAGATATCATATTACTACCATCGAATGGAGTACAAAGTGTTTTTTTAGAGAGAGTTTTAAGTGTCGAGACAACAACATTTGGTTACCGTAAATCTTAGTTACAATCCCCCGTGTGTGTGTGTCTCTCTCTAAAAAATTTATCAATGACAAATATTTATGAGAACTGATCGTATCTAATACAGTTAGCTAAAGATTTTATAATTGATATTCGAGATTTAAAAAACGAAGCATAATTACTTTACATTTCTAGCTGAATATTATTTAAAAAAAATAAATGGATAGCTTATTTACTCTCTCTCTCTCTCTCTATGTCCAAAAAAAAAAAAAAAAAAAAAAAAAGGGAAAATGAACCATCTATGAGGCCCTAACCAATGGCTACAAAAAGTACCACACCAACTGCAACAGGAGAGAAAATTTAGGCACCCAGGAAGGGAAAAATGTGGGTACATGACAAGAGTACATCCTATGAATAGCCAAAAATTGGGAGTAGTAATTAGTTTAAAAAAAAAAAAACAAAGGAAAAAAAAACAATACACCAAAAGAGTGCACCCCTTAACCAACATCAGTTGAGAAACTCCCCTCTCTCACCAACTATAAAAAGAAACCCAAAAATGGAGGAGAGTCTCCATTAGCTATTTGATCTCTTGTGGTTTCAATTAGAATTGGAGCTTGAATTACAAGACCAAGAGAGAGAGAGAGAGAGAGAGAGAGAGAGAGAGAGATGACATTGCCTTTGTTGCTGCTCCTGCTGTTCATATGTAATGTTGGTGCAACTCATGCTAACAATGTTTTTAATGTAAAAGATTTCGGAGCCGTCGCCGACGGCGAATCGGATAGTTCTCAGGTAAGCAAATTAAAAAGTTTAGTTTAAGTTTCAATCTCCAATACTAGAATATATGGGGTGAATTTCTTTTCTCATTTGAGTACATTGTAATCTTGTTTTTTAAGAAAATTTCATATAACATTTGATCTAAAAGTTTGGTTCAAATTAAGAACAAAAGATTGATTGATTGAGTTAACCTAACACACGCAATGCCTTGGAATTTATTTCGACTTTACCCCACAACAGAAGCTCGAAACTATTTATAGTCAAAAACTTAATTGCTACAATTGCAACGTCATGGCGGATTATATAGATGGAGAAGAATAAGAGAATTTTCGACAAAAAAAAGACCATCACTAATTTTCTATTAACGGATATCCGCTCGCTGATAAGTTTTTGAAATACTTTCTGCATATAGTAGTAGCTCCTCCGGCTTCTTTTTTTTTTTGTACCTTCTTGCGAGGCCCAGTTGACTCTTTTGATTACTGAATTCAATCTCTAGACGAATGAAGCAGCAGCATACTGTCTTCCCCCCAAAAAAAGATCACCTTAATTGTTATCTCTGGAAATGAAGAAGCGATTAAATAACTTCAAAACATCTTGCTAAACATTTTATTATTAAGATGATTTAGGGAGATGAATTCATTTATTACAAAAATGAGTTGTTTTGTTTTGTTTTGTTTTTATTCAAATCATTTTTGTAAGGCCTTACTTGGAGCATGGGAGAAGGCATGCACACAAGAAGGGAAAGCTAGGGTTTATGTTCCAACAGGAGTGTACATGATAAAGCCATTGGTGTTCAAGGGGCCATGCAAGGGTGTTGTGGTGGTGCAAATCAAAGGGGTGTTAAAAGCCCCAAAGGATTTGAGCCTCTTCAATGATGACCAATGGATCAAGTTTGAGCAAATTGATGGGCTGCTTCTCACTGGGGGTGGCACATTTGATGGGCAGGGTGCATTGGCCTGGCCTCATGACAAGTGCCCACAAAAGAAAGATTGCAAGCCCCTCCCTATTGTAAGATTTGCTTGCCTTTTTAAACCCCCTTTTATTTATATATATATATATATATATATATATATATATATATATATATATATATATATATATATATATATATATATATATATATATATATGGCTAAATTACAGAAAATCTTTCTAATATTCTATTTTTTCACTTTGCCCTCCTGTCTTTTAAAAAGCCTACATTTTGCCCCCTCATAAGTGAACCGTCAATTTTTTAAAAAATATTATTAAATATATCCAAAATACCCTTCAAAAATGGCGGGAAATAAACTAAAACTCATTCTCTCTCCAATATAAGGTAAGGGCATTTTCATCAATTTACCTCATCCGTTAACGTCGTTGCCCCCTAAAGATAATTCGGTAATTACGAGAGGGCAAAATATAGACTTTTAAAAGATAGGGGGGCAAAGTGAAAAAGCGGAATATTACAGAAATTTTTTTTGTAATTTAGCATATATATATATATATATATATATATATATATATATATATATATATATATATATATATATATATATATATATATATATATATATATATATTACCCTTCAATTTTTTTATTATTATTATTTTTTTGTGTGTTATATTTGAAGGTGGTATATATTTATTATTATGTGCATTATATTATTTTTTTTTGTATTTGTTATCTTAAAAATATGATTCTAATTTGATTGACTGAAATAACTCAAATAAAAAAGAAGCAAACATTCAGAAACTAAATTCACGACAATAAATCATTACTTTTCCATTTTCTTTAGGAATGGAAATGTAATGATCCAACCCAATAATAATTTATTGAGTTCAAATTATCAACTCAAAATTAGTAAGCATAATTATTATTACTAGACTTCCAGATTATTATATTTTCATTCACAAATTTGTTTTTATCCGATGTGGAATTATTCGGTATAACAGACTCTTTCCGTTTAGATCATAATGTTTTTATCAGTCTAATCACATGTATAACTCAAAATCACCGGGCGATGTGAGATCTTTCTCACATTTTCAACTAGTGAACTAGCTTCAACTAGTGAACTAGCTCTCATACCAAATATAACGACTCGATACATCAGCAACAATAACTAATTAAATCGAAAACCAGTAACCCAAAATACTTAAGTCTAGTTATTACTATAAAAAATTCTATGAACTCTAATAATAATAACTAAAGTTAGGTGTTTTAGGTCGATAGTTTGAAATCAATGAGTTATTACTGTTAGGGGGTTTGATTTTTATAAAAGAGCTCGATACCTGATACTTCTAGACGAGAATCGGAGTACCACTAGATCCCCCACTTTTCTCCTGTTAATGTCTTACAACTAAAAATCCTAGTAGGTTAACAATGAAGTGACACTATATATAATTCTCATTATTATTTTTGTTTAGCCATTTTTTTTTTTTAAAAAAAAAAAAAGAAAAGAAAAGAAAATTTGTATTTCATTATTTTATAGATATATAGAAGTACCCTCCAATGCAAAACTATAGTTCAAAAGATAAGGAGACACCAACAAAGAACTCAAAGTGTGAATTATTTATTGAATTAGTATTTTTAGTAAATAAAAGACTCACCTCACTTTCATAACCAACAACAACAACAAAAACAAATTACCCAAAATTCAATCTTTTTTTTTAGTATTAATTTTTCACATTCCTTGTTTAAAAATTTATAAAAACCACCACACATGGAGAACTAACTAACAAATAAACCTACCTTTGTTTTTAACATCCAGTCCATAAAATTTGGGCATGTCACAAATGCAACCATCAGGAGGCTCACATCCCTGAACAGCAAATTCTTCCACATGATCATCTTCAAGTGCAGCAACATCAACCTGCACCACATCAAGATCAAAGCCCCAGAAAACAGCCCCAACACCGACGGCATCCACATCGGCGGATCGACGAAGGTCACCATCGCGAACTCGAACATAGCGACTGGCGACGACTGCATCTCGATCGGCCCCGGCAACAGGAACATCTCGATATCCAAAGTGTTCTGCGGCCCGGGCCACGGCATAAGCGTAGGAAGCCTCGGGAAGTACGCGGGCGAGGACGACGTCTCCGGCCTCCGCGTGAAGAACTGCACCCTCACGGGCACGGCCAACGGCGTCCGGATCAAGACGTGGCAGAACTCGCCGTGCAGCTCCGCCTCCAACTTCGTGTTCGAGGACATCGTGATGAGGAACGTGCGCAACCCCATCATCATTGACCAGAAGTACTGTCCTTACGAATCTTGCGATGCGACGGTGAGCTATACAAACCGCCACTGATCCAAAATACTTAAATTTAGTTATTATTATCACAAATACAGAACCGATTCAAAAAATAGCTTCCACCAAATTCGTGGTCTAGCACTTTACACTTCAGGCTGGTATATCATTTGTAACGTTTCGACCCACAAACAATAATAACTCGTTGGGTCCAAACTACGACCCAAAATACTCAAACTCTATTATTATTACTAGCGTGCATGATCTTATATATTTAATCAGAACTATTTTTTCATCCGATATGAAATTATTGGAACGTTACAGTATATATATATATAATTGAACTCCTATACTTTTAAAAATACCTTATAGATTTTTAACCTTTAGATGAAAGCATGTGCCGTTAGGATGATAGTGGATCATTTGGATTTAGTGAGTGGTTGGTGGAATAGTATGATCTAAAAAGTAAAATTAGTGAAAGAGATACATCGAAAATTTATAAATATCAATTACTTGGTACTTTTATAAGTATAGTAGCCGGACTCTCTCTTTCTATATATATATAGAATTAGAGAGAGTCCGGCTAGAATACTATCGATAGCACCAAACAATTGGTGCTATTAAGTTTTCAGTCGTTGGATGAAAAGATATGCGGTTGGGATTATAGTGGTCTCCTAAGATTTTTACTACTCAACCAACCACCTAGTAAACCCTAGGGGACCACTATAATCCCAACCGCATATTTTTTCATCTAACGGTTAAAAATTTGATAGCACCAATGACTTAGTGCTATCGATAGTATTCTAACCTAATTCTCTCTATATATATATATATATATATATATATATATATATATATATATATATATATATATATATATATATATATATATATATATATATATATATAGAGAGTTGGGCTGGAATGCTATTGATAGCACCAACCCAACTTTGCCATCCATTTTTTAGCCTTTAGATCGCATTGAGATTTGTGCATGCTCTTTAATGAAAAAAAGAAAAAAGAAAAAGTAAAAAGAAAAAGTAAAAAGTAAAAAGCTTTTCTTTTTCATTAAAGAGCATGCACAAATCTCAATGCGATCTAAAGGCTAAAAAATGGGTGGCAAAGTTGGGTTGGTGCTATCAATAGCATTCCAGCCCAACTCTATATATATATATATATATATATATATATATATATATATATATATATATATATATATATATATATATATATATATATATATATATATATATATATATATATATATATATATATATATATATATATATATATATATATATATATATATAGTAGAGCTTATATTTTTTTAAAAGTACAAATTCATTCATACTTATAAATTTTTCACACTATAAAATTTGTATTGAGATACATGTTATTGTAAAAATAACTAAGGAGAGAGAAAAAAAAAAAAAAAAAAAAAATACAGTGACATAAATTTCAATACAAATTCTATGGTAATTAAATGAATGCTTAATGATAATTGCAGTTCCCCTCAAGGGTTAAGTTGAGCAACATAAAATTCAGAGACATAAGAGGGATCTCAACATCAAAGGTTGCAGTAAAGCTCTTGTGCAGCAAAGCTGTGCCATGCCAAAATGTGGAGCTGACAGACATCAATTTGAAGTACGTCGAGCAGGGCGTGCCCGCGTCGGCTTTCTGCTCCAACGTCGTCGATGGGGTCTCGGGCGGCCTCGTCGTTCCTCCTCCCTGCATCTGATTGGTCTTGTTTGTTTCAGTTTGATCCGCAGCCTTTCAATTTTCGCAATCAAATCCCCAACCTCCGGATTTCATTAGAATTTTAGTCCTTTCGTTGAAAATTTCGTTACAAAGGACGAAAAAATTGAAACACGAACGATAACCACGACCCAAATCGTAAGAATTGAAAGATTGAGGACCAAAAGAAAAGTTTGCTGAAAAGAGTGGAGGACTTTGGGGTGCAATTTACCCCTTCTTGATGGGTTTAATGACACATTGTAAAGTGTACCCCACATGTAAAGATGTAGAAGAGCAAATTCTCAAATGGTTATGTGTAAGAAGAGCAAATGATTATTACAATAGGAAGAGAAAAAAAAAAGTAGTTCCTATTTTAAAAATGAGATAATTGTTTGTGTACCTCCGAAATTTGAAAAAATATCTGATTTAGTTCTCTTATTTTTTTTCTTTTTAATATATCCTTCATGCGTTCCACCGTTATTAAGTTAACTAGGATTAAACTAGAGTTAAATAATAATCGGAGTTGAAAACTATCAGATATACCTATTTTGTTCCTATCTATCAAAACTATTGAAAATTTTAAGGATATATAAGAAAAATTGGTTATAGCAGAGAGGTATATTTGAAAGGACAAAATGGTAATTTCACACAAATAACGGCAGCTCTTTAACTTCATGAGAAGTTGGAACGTAAGAAGGGTAGTTTTAATATTAACCTTCTAAGAGGGATAAATTTAAAAACAGAAAATTTTTTAGAAATATATAAAAAATTGCCCCTTTAAAAAAAATTTACTATTTCTTCAGCACTTATTCATCTGATCAGAGAAAAAGATTATTTTTACAAATAATAGTTTACGTACGACAAAATATCATAATATTATACACATGACAGCTAATAATTAATTTAGGACATATTTGTCGATCGAACTTAATTAACAAGTCCCAGGGGCTCGATTAGATTTTAAAGCTTTGAACATAATAATTGACATTAGCATCAACCCTATAAAGTGAATATAATTATTAAGTATTATGTGTTTAAAACTGGCTCATCAAAATAATTTTTTAAAAATACATTTAGATAGTATTACTATTCTTTCATCTGACCACATATCATTCATATGGTGCAAATTTACGATACAAATTATGAATTTAGAGTCGACAACAAATCCAAGTATGTATACAAACCATTAAAAGATGTAACATTAATTGTTACCCACCATAATCATTCAACAAAACTTACCTGACCTATGGATAGTTTTGATTTGGTTAATTTTATAATTTAATCTTTTAATTTATTTGATTTGAATCAGTCAATGGTATTTTGATTTTAAAATTTAAGCTAATTATTTATTTTAATAAATTTATAGTTATAAAAATTATATAAAATATACTAACTAATTCTGTAAAGTATCGTTGACTGATTCAAATTAAACAAATTAAAAAATTAAATAATAAAATTAAAATTTTGAAAAATTGTATACAATTGTCCATAATTGCTCGCTCTATAAATAAATAAAATAAAATAAAAAATCAAATCGCTCAAAAAAAATTTCTCTCACCGTCTATTTTATTTTATAACTCTCTATATTTATATTCTTAAAAGTAATAACTATTTATACTAGTATTATAAATCTAAAAAAATAATAATCTAATAATCTAATTTTTTATACTAAATTTTTTAAGAAATTTAAAAATTGAGGTACAAATTTTATTCGTGTTACATCTTATCCATAATCCAATCCGAGTTAACTATACAATTTTACCAATACAGCTGTCTCCCACCACAAAAATCCATCATCCTAACCCGACCCGAAACTAATCCTCATAATAATTTTTATTATATAAATAAATTTATAAAAAATATTAGGCTAAATTATAAAAAAATTTTCTGTAATATTTCGTTTTTTTATTTTATCCCCCATTTTGTTCCATCGTAATTACCGAAATATGCATTTACCTCCGCCGTCACCATTCCGTGAGTGAACCGTCAATTTTTAAAAAAATATTATTAAATATACCTAAAATATCCTTTAAAAATGACAGAAAATAAGCTAAAATACATTCTCTCCAATATAAGGTAAAGACATTTTCGTTAATTTATCTCCTCCGTTAACGCCGTTGCCCCCTAAAGACAATTCGGTAATTACGAGGGGATAAAATGTAGGCTTTTAAAAGACAGAGGAACAAAGTGAAAAAACGGAATATTACAGAAATTTTTTTTATAATTTAGCCAAAATATTATTTACAAAAATAAGCTCGAACAGGTTAGGTGTTCTAAATGCAGGCCCACATCTAGCTCCCATCTATTCAATGAGGCCCACACAAAATTCCTCAAGTACCAGATTTAACACCAAATAAATATGTATGCAGCACAGCTCAGAGTGGTATGTTTGTTCCTTAACTTCTAAAGTACCTTTAAACAAACACAAAAGAAGGATAAAAATGCGGAAAAGCGAAAAATAAGAAACTTTTAGTGCCGATCTAAGTAATTGCAATTCGTTCGTTAATCAAATTTAGTGAGAACAGAAACATTAGTTCTGCTACCGAGATGACAACGCCGAAGAGATCCTTTATAGTTTTAAGAAACTGAAGCTCATGACTAAGTAGTAGATCTTGGTATCATCGCGATCGATAAGCTCCAATTAAGTTCGATTTACGATCAAATTACAGGAACATCTTTCTCAAGCAAGCATAATTCTCCATCCCATGAGTTAAGCTCATCCCATCATCTAACACAATAAACAATCTAAAGGCCCACTTATCCTATTCACTGAATTTGCCACCCTAGTGCACAAAAATGTAGAATGCTTCATCCTCTCTACTTTTTCTGTGCTTCCCAAAACTCTACACCAGAAGCTTCATCATGGTCACCACCTTTCCCATCCTCTCTTAAATATACCACACCATTCATTTCCCCACCAACAGGAGTTTCATTCTATACTTACTTCTTTCTCCTGATCTCTATCCCCATGGCTACTGCTCAACTCATTCTACTTACTCTTCTCTTAGCTTTCTCTTTTACTCTCCGCCGTCTCGCCGTTGAAGCACATGAAGAAGTTGAGCATCAACTGGTTAGTATGTGAGAGAATTATAATTCAAAAACTATTTCAACTTCTATATACTGGAGATCACTCCTGCATGGAAGATGAGAGTAACTTTGAAGGATTTTCTTTTTCTGTATTACAAACCAAAATTACTTCAACAGTTCAACTAATTCGAGTCGAGCTGGATTCGATCCGCTTTCGCTCGTCCTCGACTCTTCTTAAAGTAGTTGCAGAATTTTTTTCCATAACTAAACACTACTGTTTTAGTTACATATGGATTAGCAGCTACTTAGCTAGTTAATCTAATTATTTCTATTTCATGTAGGTTAAACTTATCTTAACATGTAGACAAACTCGTGCATCGCACGGGAACCATTACGAGTATACGAAAAAGATCATAATTTTATTTGCAGACCTTTTATGTTATTTCCTTTGCTCATGTGTCAATGTACATTTGTTTATTCATGATTATTTCATGTGATTCATTTCAGGTAACAAGCAAAGGGGTCAGGACACTCCTAGCAACAATAGGTTTGAATTCATCTTTTTTATATCCTAATTCACCTTCTTAAGGTTTACCTTTCAGTTTTTGTGTTTTTTTTTTTTTTTTTTTTTTTTTTTTTTTTTTTTTTTTTTTTTTTTTTTTTTTTTTTTTGTGAGATTAAGATAGCATGCTACCGCTTTATTTATGAGGGAAGTGAACTTGGCAATGAAATTAGGCAACTAGGCTTTAAAAAAAAAAAAAACAAAAAAAGAAACAATTTCAACAATACAACAACCAGTTATCCTTGAGGGAGCGGATCTCCGTCGCCAGGAAGCTAAGCAAGCGTTTAGAGTTTTCAAAGATTCTCCTATTCCGCTCAAACCAAAAGACCTACCAAGTGGCAGCAAGCGTAGTTAACTCCCTCTTCCCTAGCGCCCCACCTTTAAGTCTGCTCTCGTTCCAAAGTTGCCCGACTGTTTGACAGGACCTCGTAAGTTGTTTGTTCGGTAGGAGACCCTTCAATAAGCTTTAATAGCTAAGTAATTCGCGAAAAGGTGGTCCACCGACTCCGACGTGTCAGAACAGAATACACAGCTTTCCTCACCGCTCCAACCCCTTTTCAGCCGGTTATCCACAGTGAGAACTTTTCTCTTCAGCACGAGCCAAGCGAAGATCTTGACTTTCGGGGGGCTTTTGATCGTCCAGAGTTGGGTGAAGCTCCTGTCAATAAGTCCGCCATCCTGTAGGAAATTATATGTTGATTTGACCGAGAATTCTTCAGATCGAACCCATCTCCACCCAGCCTTGTCTTTTCTATTGCAAAAGGAGACCCCAGAGATCGAGTCCTTTAGTAATTGAACCAAAACGGAGTTAGTCCGGGAACATGGCGTGAAGCCTGATAAAATTTTACGCAAAATCCGCCCATTTCTTCCCCAGAACTCCTTTACCCCGTGGTTTTTCAGAGCTACATTGTCAAAAATACGGTGGAAAGAGGTCCGTAGCGGGGCGTGGCCCGCCCAAATGTCGTTCCAGAACCGTGCAGTTTGCCCGTCGCTGATTGAAAATGACACGCCGCATTTAAAGATGTCCCTGGTTGATAGTACACTCCACTATTGAGAGTGTGGTCTAAACGACGTCCCTTCGTACAGTGGTTTTCTTCTATTGTAGTAAATATTGTAAATAAAGAGACTCCACTGTAGATTGGCGTTAGAGAAGTACCTCCACCACCACTTACACAGAAGGGCCAGATTCATGTTTCCGAGGTCCTTTACACCTAAGCCTCCCTCCGATCTACTCTTGCAGACTGCCTTCCAGCTTATGAGGCAATGGCCCCCCGCAATGCTTACACCTCCTCTCCAGAAAAATGCTCGTCGCAAGGCTTCTAAACATCTTAAAGCCTATTTTGGCGCCTTGAAAATTGACAGGAAGTAGAGCTGTAAATTCGAAAGCACGGAATTCACAAGAACTAATCTGCCTCTCTGCGAGAGGAGTTTAGCTTGCCAGCCTTCGATTTACCTTTCAGATTCTAAACACCACAATTCGCTACTAAATAAACACCACAATTCGCTACTAAATGCGCTCCAACTAATCCACTAACAACTTGAATATCAGGTTCTTAATCATGCAGCTCAGACTACTAAGCTCTTTAGATTCCAATATTAGTGTTGTAATCACAGATTAGGCACACAAATGTTCTAATCAAACATGCGATTCGCACGCACATGAAGATGCAAACACATACACAAACTCATGCAGACGCACAAGGCAGCAAAACGTATATAGCTGAGGCATCCTCAATAAATGATACTTTAAAATGCCTTCAATAACATGCATTGTCATTTGTAGCTACGTAACGAGAAAAATTAACTTTATCACCCTCTCTATTTTCTAGAAAATAGGAGTAATTGCAACTATAACCGACAAACATTAGAACCTGGAGAAACAAGAGCCAAATCCTCTTGCAATATCTACCAAAATTTAAGACTAATTTTGCGTTTACTCTCATTAACGTACGACCTAATCCTTCTCATTCTAAGCATAATAATTATACAAACCTAAATACTTGATTTTCTAGAATTTGAATATCAGCCAAAAGGTATATTACCTACTGTTAAGTTATGCAAGCATAATAATGATGGAAGAGTTTAATGTCTACCTGATGGCATTTTCAGACTGCAATTCAGCATGCGGCGGGCGGTGCCAGCTATCATCGAGGCCGAATTACTGCATGAGAGCCTGTAAAACATGCTGCGCGCGCTGCAGCTGCGTCCCCCCCGGCACTTCGGGGAATTACGATCAGTGTCCCTGCTATGCCAGCTTGACCACCCGCGGCGGCAAGAGAAAGTGCCCTTAGACCCCCATCAAACACCTGTAGAAAAAGCTTCAAAATGTGCTGCTGCTTATGTATGGTGTGATGGATAACAATAAGAAAGGTGCTACTCGTGTACACATAGATAGTTTTGTGTATGCTTCGATTGTGAATAATAATGTTCGAAGTGAATAACTTTTGTATCTTGAATGGTAATATCTGCTTCGCCTCAGCAAATAGAAGGAACTATTATGAGATGATTGAATGTTAGAGAAAAGAATGAAAAGTACAGGAAGCCCAAACTATAGTATCTGTTTTGTTGCAGAAAAACTCACTAATTTTTGTTCATTTCAAATTGACATAACAAAATTTACTTTGGTGCAATGTAAACCCTCTTAACTGTATTGTTACTAACCTTGATTTGTCTCAAAAAAAAATGTTTGTAAAAAAGTAGAACTCACCTCATCATCAATAGTTGGTCAGTCTTTGTATCAAATTCAGTGAAGTGGCCCTGTTAAAATTTTGCAGACTGGGAATCTTCATCATAAGTACAAGATTTAAATGCCCAAGAAACTATTAAATCATTTGAAATGGATACATGAACTCTGAAAGTTTTGATTTCAATTTCAATACCTAACATTTACTTATTTCTTATTGAAATACCACTCAATTACGCAGGTCAGCTGGTCAGGCTCAGTTCACTATTTGCAAAAACCAAAACTGAAACCATAATCGTTCGGTTTTAAAACCCCAAACGATAAATATATCTCCCAAAAAGCTCAGACTCGAAACAAAACTGTAAACCCAAAACCGGATCACAACTCTATCAATAAGCAAAATTATACTTAAGTTCAGAACAAAATTTGAATCATTAATAAGTAGATGATATTATAACTAATATTTTGATACAAAGCCTATTAAATTAAGGGTGACTTTGTGTGTATCTATATACACACAACCATATCCATATCCATAATTGTTCGATTTTGAATTTCTTCCTGCAACACCAAACCATCCCTGTTTAGATTCGATTAAAACCTCCCCATTCAAGTTTGTTTTCAGATGAAAGTTCAGGTATCACCCACAGACATCTCCACACTCAGTCAGAATGTGACAATACTTGTAACTTTGCCGATGGAATATTTTAAATCCCAATCAGTGTTTGAAAAGGCGCGCCTCAGAGCCTCAGGTTGGCGTGCCTCGTGATATTTACATTTAATGGGTCTAGGGTTTGGGTTTTTTGGTCTTGGTTCTAAAATATTAAGGGATCGAAAAAAAAAAATCCTAATTTGCACGCTTTCTTTATCTTTTCTCTTGGTCATTCTCTCATCCACCCCCCAATGGCAACAAGCAGCAGCAACAAGAAGCAAGAAGCTGCAGCACTTTTAAGTTGAAAGTTGAAACATAATTTATTTCTTTTTAGTTCGAGAACATTTATATATGTGATTTCTTTGCTTTTTTATAGTTTTTATTTTTGAAGGCAACTTTGAAATTTTTTAATATAAAACATCTATTTAAACTAGACTTGTTAAGAATGTTTTATTTTTATTAGATGTGCGCCTCGCCTTCTTGAGGCGCGTGCCTCGCACCTAAACTCCAAAAGGCCTTTGCGCCTTTTTGCGCCTCGTACCTTCTCAAACACGGATCCTTATGGAATTTTCAGTTACTCAACAGAATAACTTTTACCTATTTGACGGAAACCATTAAGTTTCTAATAGGACTTAGTAGGTCCTGAAATAAAAGGTAACAAAACATAAGGTACTAAAAAGAAAGACTTTTAGGCCTCATTTGGCATTGTTGTCGACTTTCATTTTCACAAACAAAAATTCTATATGGTTGGATGTGTCAACAGATGGACTTCCCCATTATTGTCATCATTGGCTAAATGCAACCTAGCAGGATGCCAAAAGGCATCATCTTCAAACAATCCTAGAAGTAAAAGAAGATACTACTAAGTTCCAAATTTTTTTGTTGCCAAACAAACCTCTTAAATGTATGGACTAAGGCCACTATCCACCCGACATGCATAGAATTTGTATTTAAAAAATAAAGAGAAGGTGGTACATTTAGGAATTTACCGAACTCCAAACAGAATTGTGGGAAGCCTCAAAACTGGTTACTCGAAGAGACGAGTACATTACCGCCAAAATGGGTTCATATAATGGAATCATAAGGTGAACAGCTTATATAACTAGATATTGTCATTCACACTGCAAACCATCAAAATGAGATGATGCGAAAGCAGATAAGATGAATCTCACAAAAGCAAAGAGCATTACCAAAGGTACAAAAAGAATGATATGTGGTTCTTTCAAATTATCAAACTATCTTATTACAAACCTCAAAAGTTTATCCGCCTCCAAGAATACAGATTTATTGACAATCAAAACTAAACCATTAATGAGACAGCCTCCAAACAGACCTCGAACTATTTAATAACTTGAAGAATCTAGTCCCAAACCAATATTTCATCGATAACCAATATTGAATAGGGACATCTTGCCGACCCTCAATCAAATTACCAGATATCCTAATAATCAATATTCAGTATCTTCATGTACCGTTAATAAGAAGAGAAGAACGTCCTCCAATCTCACATTAAAAAAATCACAAATGAAATATCACAAAAAGAACGACAATCACATTAAAAAAATCCACTAGAATAGCAAGAAATCCTGTGGTGGGAGAATCTCTTCAAATGAACACAACTTAAAAGGCCACGATTAGTTGCATATTTGCAAAGAAGTTCCAAATAAATAGGAAAATTAATTGATTACACACAATCTAGGACTACATCAAACTAGGATACATACTAGAAAGTTAATGCCAGGGACAAAGTCACACAATTATAAGGAATTATTCTCTTAAAAAGCAGGTAGCAAGAAAGCAAATTACAAAATATATGGAGAAACATATAGGATAGTAGTCTTCTCACAAGTTGAAGATAAGCATCGTAATATAACAAACTTGTTCTGAAAGTTCTACTACAAGACAAGATCCGATCAATTAGGGCTGACTTCATCAGCGAAAATTTAGACCATTTCCGCTGAAATGATGATTTCAACACTCTGGCCATTGCTTCCCATCATATAAACAATGTAGCACATAAAATTGCAAGAATGGCTCCACATCTTGAATAATTTTACAGCAAAATTTTATATTTGAAGGAACTAGCAACAACTTTTTACAAGGCAACACAAACAGTGTCAGATGTAGTAAATAAAGGTCTATCCCTCCCCCGACTATTCAAAACACAACAATCTCAATAATTAAGGCAAGTCAAAAAGTTGCAGAGAAGGGAAAATCTTACTGAACCCTCCCCACCTCCATCCGATATCCGCCGACGGAAGCTTATTCCGGCTTCGAATTCGACTCAAACTCCTTCTGCCTCACCAGCATCAACATCCTCTCATTCTCCAACATCATCCTCTCGTTTTCCAATCTCAACCTCTCGAGCTCCCGATCCTTCTTGCTCTTAAACCTCTGCCACTTAAACCGCCGCTTCTCGATCTCGAAACCCTCAGCCTCAATCCCCACCCGCTCTTCAAGAAGCTCCAAAGCTCTCTTCTTGAACCACTCCCTCAGCTCCGGCGGGGGTATACCGCCCACATCAGCATCGAAGGCCTCAAACCCCCGCTTTCTATCCACATCATCCCCGTCCTCATTCTCCTCATCATCATCATCCTCATCCTCATCCTCATCCTCATCTTCGTTATTATCATCGTCGCGATCGTTTTCCTGCCCGTGATCATCATTGGAGGGTTTGGGGCTTTGGAAGAGGTCCGCGCCGTGGCAGGCGGAGGAGGGGATGCGCTGGCCGTTGTGGTAGGCGCACATCTCGCGGTAGAAGAGGTGCTTGGAGCTGAGGATCTTGCGGACGTCGTCTTTGCCCTTGGCGGTGACGTGGGGGAGGGAGTCGAGGAGGCTAGGGTTCTCGACAACGTGGCAACTGGTGCCGCGGCCGAGGATTTCGTTGAGGCGCTTGTAGCGCTTGTTGAGGTCGTTGAACTTGTCCTCGCACTGCTGGGGGGAAACACGGCACCCTCCGCGCTCGAGCATGAGGCGGGAGATGGTCTTCCACTTGCCCTTCTTCTGTAAGGCGGAGGACGACGAGGCGGCGGCGGCGGCGGCGGCGTTGGGCTTGCGGCGGGAGCAGGAGGCGCCGCCGCCGCCGCCTCCGTCGGACTCGGCGGCGACGGCGGGGTCGTCGCCGACGAGGGCGACGAGGCCGATGAGGAGGCGGACGACGTCGTCGGTCCACTTCATGCGCTGCCACGGCGCGGAGGAGGAGGACCCACCCTTCTTTGCTCCGCCCTCGGGGGCGGCGCCGCCGCCGTAGCCGTGGCCGTGGCCGTGGCCGTTCTCGTCGGCGGCGGCGGAGGCTGTGGGGTCGTCGTCGTCGCTGGGTGAGGCGGCGGAGGGGAGGAGGTGGGGGGCGAGGTGATGGAGGTGGTGGTGGTGGTGATGGTGGTGGGGATCGAAGTCGAGAATTCCTCCTCCGCCTCCTCCTCCGCCGCCGCAGCCGCCGCCGCCTCCTCCGCTCATCATCAGATTCTCCATGGATTCTAGGCCTTCGTCTTCGTCTAGCTCCTCCGAATTAGGGTTTCAAACCAATCCATCGCCCCCGCATCTCCAAAACCCTAAAAATCCGAAGAACACCTCATTCACGAACCCTACACGATCCCAATCAGGGCCGGAACAAGCGAAGATGAGATCGAAATGGTAGCTTTCGTAAACGAGAAATCGAATCGGGAACGGAGAAAGGGATTAGGGTTTGGGGGGGATCGATGAAGAGAATCGAATCGTAGGTCCGAGAGAGAGAGAGAGAGAGAGAGAGAGAGAGAGAGAGAGAGAGAGAGATGGCGATGTTCGAAGAGAACGATGATAGAGAGAGAGAGAGGGGTACGAAAACGTTGTTTTGATTTACGATAATGCCTCTGTGTATACATCGATATATAGTTTCGCGTACTGAACCGGACCGGATTATGTATCTTCCGGATGAACCGGACAGAGGTTTCGGTCCGATTAAACCGGTCGGTTTATACGATACAAGAGGAGTATGACTTTGTCCTCTGGCGAAAACAAATTATAAATAATTTTTTGTTTATTAGGTAAAAATGTACAAAACTACTTGATTTGATAGTTTTTTCGATATAAAATTTATATTAATTATTTATTTTAATAAATATAGATTTAAAATATATTAACTAAATCTATGAATATAAAGAACATATTCAAAACTTCTAAGTTAAAAAATTACTAGCTCAAATAAAAAGATCAGATTAACATTTAAAAATTTTCATTTTATCCAGCTACACAATTTTATTGTGTAGCTGGATAAAATGAAAATTTTTAAATGTTAGATAGTTAAATTCAAATAAATTATAATTAAAATAAATATGAAAAATATTATTTGTACATCTTATATGTCATTATCTAATTTTCTTTTGAAAATAAATTTTAATATTAAAAATAATCTTATACTTTTATAAACTAGTCACATGGTAACACCTAATTATATGGTAACAACTAACAAATAATCCCCCAAACAAGGAGTCAAGGATACATGTTCTCAGGGGATTCGTGCGTAGAATATTTTAATTATAAATTTTTATTCAAGTTTTATTTTGACCCTCGAATTTTTAAATTGAATATTAAAAATCTCTCTGTTCACTTCAAGTTCATATACGAGTAATAAGGGATCTGCATATGAAGATTTTGGACTACTATTAGACTTAAGTTTTTCGCCTAACAAAAGTTTCGGCGCCCGTCTTCCTGCTCGAAAAGGGCAAGTTTTGTTCTCTGTTTGCTAGTACGGACCTTCGCGCGCCTACGACTAAATATAAAAGTAGAGAAAAGAGAAAGGAGTAGTGGTTCCGCAAGTCTCTTCACCTCCCACAAATGATGTTGAAGTTGGGCCTCCTTGACAAGCCCACTTCGGTTTGGGCTAGAAAGTTAGACTGAAATTTTCTAAGTCCCTAACATAAGTCTCTGCAAAACTTTTTGAATATTTATTTTTCTACTTTTTCTTCTTACTTTAAATTAGTGACATCCTAATAGTCCCACATTGGATTGTGATTGAATTTATAAGAGATATAGATACTAGTAATAATAGTTGGGCTTAAATATTTTGGATTGTGGTTTAGGCCCAACGAGTTATTATTACTAGTGGGTCAGATCATTGTATTTGGTATCAAAACCAACCACCAACCGAAAGTGTGTGATCATTGTATTTGGTATCAAAACCAACCACCAACCGAAAGTGTGTGACGAGACTAGTGAGACAAATCTCACATCGCCTAGTTATCTTGGAATGTATGTGAACCAATGAGTTATTATTGCTAGTAAGTCGGATCGTTACAAACTATATTTTATCATCTCAAAATTTTAGGTTATACATTTAGCCCCATCTATTCCTTTCATTTCTTATAATTTATATTAAAAATATCAAACTATATTAGATTTTTTTTTTTTTTTTTCTACATTCAGCTATAAGTTAGAACTGCTTATTTTAAAAAAAAAAATGTATAAGTGTGACACCCCCGGAATTTGAATTAGTCCTCTATATAAATGATATAATAGGACTAAATCTCTAACCCGGCTATAGCATTTTGGATGGTAGCAAGATCCAAGAGGAACATGAGAGTTAAGCGTGCTAGAGCTAGAGTAGTTCTAGGATGGGTGACCCCCTGGGAAGTGGGGCGTCACAGTTGGTATCAGAGCCATTCACCAGCCGGAAATGTGAGATGAGTCTCGGCTGAGCCAGGGTTATATAGCGGGTAGAGCGAGGCTCCCCGGCTAATGACCGTTGTGAGTGGAGTGCAGCTCCTCACAAGGTCGGCTAAGGCTAGCGAGACGAGTCTCACATCGCCTGGTGCTTGTGAGTGTGCTTGAGCCTGACGTGGACGTCAGGGCTTAAAGGGGGGAAGAATGTGACACCCCCGGAATTTGAATTAGTCCTCTATATAAATGATATAATAGGACTAAATCTCTAACCCGGCTATAGCATTTTGGATGGTAGCAAGATCCAAGAGGAACATGAGAGTTAAGCGTGCTAGAGCTAGAGTAGTTCTAGGATGGGTGACCCCCTGGGAAGTGGGGCGTCACAATAAGTTCAAAAACAAGTAGGAATAAGACCAATTTTGCGTTTGGATAAAAATTGAATTATTCTGAGGATAAGAAATATAATATTTGAATAATTGGATTGGAATAGTGAGAATAAAAATAATTACAATTTTAAGATAAAAATATTATATCTTATTAATTAATATAAAAATATTAATTAAATGATAATTTAATTTATTTAATTAACTATTGCTAGACAATTCTAAATATTAATTTGATAAAATAATTAACAATGATGTGTATTGTTAATAAATAATTTAATTAACTACAAATAATTTAATAATGTAATAAATTAATTAGTTAATTATTTAATAATTAAATAATTAGTTAATAAAATAATTAGATTAACCAAAATATTAAATTAATTAAAATATTAATATAATAATTAAAATTATATTTACTTTAATTAAGCTTATTCTTAAGTAGAAACAAGTTTGTTTTAAGATAAAAAAACTGGAACAGTAGTTAAAGTCTTATACCAACTTATTCCAAAGAGAAGAGAACTATTGTTTCCATCCAAATCAAACGCGACCTTATTCCTGATCTAAACAGTGAATAAGTAGGTACAATTTAGTCAAATATTTTTAAAATTTTAAAAAGGCAAAATATTGATTTTTTGCAAATAAGGAGAAAGTAAAAAAATAAATATTTATATAAAAATTTTCTACATTTTATTCTAGAGCTATGCTACTTGTGCACGTGTAGATCCTACATCTAGCCCATTCCATATGGATATTCATCCGAATAAAATTTACCCCACCCTAAGATAAATGGGATGCAAGATATACATCCCATTTAGGATGTACATGTAGTATTTTTCTTTTATCCTATAAAAAAAAGTCATCTAAAATTTTATTTATAAAATTTGGTCCATGATAAATAATTTATTACTTTTAGAAAGCAGTGAATCAACTCATTTATATATTTTCTATATTAAAACATTAAAAATAATATTAATGCTTTAAAGAAAACGACGAACGATTAACAGTATTTCAAAATCGATGATTAATTCACTGCATAGGCTTAGTTTTATAAATAAATATTTAGAAAATTTATTTTTATAATTATAATAGTTTTTTAAGCCTATTAATAAAAAAAAATAAAAGAGATCAGCATACATTTTTTTTACCAACTTAAATATGGACAAAATTCAGATATTCCACCAGCAGTTGCAGTTGAATTAAACTTGATCCAGCTACATTAGAAGATCCAATAATATACAATTGTAGAAAATCATCCAATTCAGGAAGAGTAGAGAATTTTCTACCACTTTTATTGAAAACCAGAAAAAGGGTAAATTACACCATTTGTTCCTAAATTATTGCTCCAATTTCATTCTAATCCCTAAAACTTTGATTTGTAGCATTACGGTGCTCTACTCGAACTACTAGAAATTCTCAATCTTAGTCCTAAAACTTTGACTCCTAAACTTTGAACTGAGATTTAAGGTTTTACGATAGAAGTTTCCAGCTCAGGGTTTAGAAATAGTAACTTGGCATGTTGTTATATATCAAATTGATAGTTCGAACCTCCTTACGCAATAACTCGAAGTTTTGGGACCGGACTGTAACGAGAATAACGAGAATAACACGGTGTAATTTACCCCCAAAAAAAAGAGAAAAAAAAAAAGATGATTAAAATTATAATGAAAGATTAAAATTCATACCGAATCTGAGTACTCATAAGAGCTTTTCTGATCTTCATGAACTTGCAATGGCTTCTTATAAGACTGAAGCAACAGAGAGGAGCAGACAACACTAACCGACGAGGCCGCCATGCAGACGCCGGCTAGCCACGGGGGCAGGCGGATTCCAGTGAAGGGGAAAAGGATGCCGGCGGCGATCGGCATGCCGAGCACATTGTAGCCTAAGGCCCAGACGTAGTTCATCCGGATTCTAGAGAGTGTTTTTCGCGAGAGATCGATGGCCGTGATCACGTCCTCGAGGCTGCTCCTCATCAGTACGATGTCTGCAGCCTCGATCGCGACGTCTGTCCCCGCGCCGATCGCCATGCCCACGTCGGCTGCGACCAGCGCGGGGGAGTCGTTGATCCCGTCGCCCACCATCGCCACCGTCAATCCTTCCATCTGTAGAACAAAAAAAAAAAAACTTTGAAAAAAGACAGACGAAAACTTCGAATTGTGTGGATGTCTACACTACAACTACACAAGAAAGCTTTATCCGGAAGGATTCAAATAAGAGAAAAGATATCAACGATTGCGACACAATTAATATGTAATTGAAAGGACACACAACGGATTCCTTGGTGACAGCGTGATCGAATTCACTACCACTACAAAAAAAGAGAAACGAAAAGTGAAAGCGAAAAAGAACGAGTATGATTTTTGCGTCTTAACAAAGCATAAATTTGTCTTCCACCAGAGAAAAAAGAAAGCACTGGAGAATCCCAAGTTTGCTAAAGCAAGGTGGATCAAGTTAAGTGCAAATCACCATGTCGCTGAAATTTAAACGCTGATAGAAAATGGATTAATGAATAAGACAAAAGAGAGCAGTAATAACTTGTTAACAATTTAACATTTGCGATTAAAGAGGCATATACGGCAAAATCCTATGAGTCCTTTGGCTCAGTCTTTTTGATAGGTCGAGAGAGGTGCAAAATAGTTGATAATCAAAAGTTAAACCACTCGGCATCCTCTCAAAAAGAACTATGTTGAATTTTGAGTTAAAAAAAATAAAAGAGAAAAAACCACATCAAGATATAGAAAGGACAACAAGGACAAAATAGCAAATGATAGAGTGTTTGAGGTGATAAGAATTTTCGATAGCCAAATTAAACATCGTAAAAACAAGTTACCTGCAAATCTTTGATCTTTTGAGCTTTGCCCGCCGGATCGGTTTCAGCGAACACAGTGCTTATCCCAACCTCCCTAGCTATGGCAGTGGCAGTAGCCCAATTATCACCAGTTACCATGATGCTCGAGATACCCATCGAACTTAAAAATGAAACAACGCGCCCAGCTTCGGGCTTCAGAGGATCGGACACAGCAAAAGCTCCACAAATTTCACCTTCAATCGCAACTAGCACGCATGTCCGTGCTTGTTGCTCGGTCTCTGCTACGGAATTTTCAATCTCCGGGCTCAAAAACACTTTAAAGGAAAGCATTAGCTTCTTGTTACCAACCAAAACTTGTTTGTCCCCTATATTTGCACTTACTCCAGCACCTGGGTGCACCTCAAATTCCTTCAATTCTGCGATTTGATCAGTGTTTGAGCCATATTGCTCGTGGAGCTTCTTGGCATATTCCACAATGGCCTTTGCTAAAGGGTGCTCGCTGTTACTCTGATAGCAACAATAAAAAGCTAAGCAAGCTAAAAATCAAGGGGCTTAATATAGATACATATAAATATGTAGCATTTAAAAATCTTTTTTAAAGGAGGGTATTTGTAAGAACAAGGGTACATATATAAGAAATTGGCATAAATAAAATTTCAAATTAAACAAGCGTATATGTGTATAATGTATATAGATATTTTTTTCGGGGGTATGAATGTAAATATCATAAAAATAAAGACCTGGAGAATTTAAGCTCAGCTATGCAACAATACAGTATAAATGCAAGAACATTATCAAATTCATTTCTTGAGTAATGGCGGGAATATTTTGGTTTTAGGGCTAACCTCTGCAACAGCAGCCAAATCACAAAGTTCATGCAACGGCATCTTTGAGAACAGCATGGTTTGAACCACAGAAGGTTTGCCGATAGTTAGTGTTCCAGTCTTATCAAATACGACTGCTTTCACCTACGTTAACAAATTAAATATAACTGAGTAGAGCACAATCAGAACAAAATGCCAAAAAAAAAATACTTCTAGTAACATGCATGCCCTTTGGAGGTGTGTATTTGTGCGGATATCCTCCAAAGTATATTGTACTCGCATATATGCCACTCCATATGTACAAAATGAATTCATTATATATTTGACAGAAGTTAAACCCCCCAATAATATTAAAATGACAAAAACGCCCTTAATTTTTCATAAATACTTCTAATATTAAAATGACCAAATTTTATAAATTAAGGGCGTTTTTGTCATTTTAATATTATTCGGGCGTTTTTGCAATTTGGCATCTCAGTGTTACTAATTTTTCATAAATAGAAATCAACCATTAGGCGCCACATCGGCCGTTAAATAGTCACTTTTGAGACCCTTTGATCACTTAGTAAATGATGTCGAAAATTTATAAAATTTGGTTTTTAAATAATTCTAATAACGTAGATCATGTCTAACAGAGCCGATCGTCGAATCGAATGTCCCATCATCGAAAACAACTTACAAACACGGAGGCCTTCGTGCTTTCGAAAGTACAGGAGATGTACTGTAATTATATATATGCAAATTTTCGATAATAACGATCTGCTACTTACGTTATGAGCTTTCTCAAGAGCATAGCCGCCTTTGATTAGGACCCCCTGAGAAGCTCCTTTTCCTGTGGCAACCATAACAGCTGTTGGCGTTGCTAGCCCCAAAGCACATGGGCAAGCAATAACTAACACTGAGATGCCAAATTGCAAAGCTAGCTCAAACTCATCCATGGCCTTAGGTATCCAATGCCTTGGATAAAGATTGGCTTTTCCACATATGAACCAGCTGAGCCAAGTAATGAAGGCAGCTATCACAACCTGCCAAAGAAATGACGAAAAAATGAAAGAGAGTCTAGATTGTTCATCTACTTAAAAAGTAAACTCTTCCTCCACCACCTTCCCTCTGCAAAAGAATAGAAGCTCCAAGTTGGAGATTTCACTTTTGGGGCCGAGTCTCAAACCAAGGTAGAATCTCCACAGTCAAGTACAACTAGGGGTGGCTAGGGGGAAAATAGAAGCAAAAGTTGGGCCAAATAGACTTATTTCCGTTGCATGTCTTACCAACAAATGCATGTTTATCTAGAAGATCTACACAGACAACGAAGAGAAAAACAAATAAAACGCAAGGAAAACAGCAGAAAACTCACAGTTGGAACAAAAAACCTTGATATCCTGTCCGCTATCTTCTGAACTGGAGCTCTTGCAAGTTGAGCAGCTTCCACTAGCTGAACTATCTGTGACAAAGCAGTTTCTGACCCAACATGAGTGGCCTTAACTAATATCCATCCGCTCTCATTCACTGTACCACCAATAACCTGGTAGTGACAATTAAGCCAACAGAGTGCATTATGACACAGTAGTTCTACTGAACCAACAAACAATGACAAAATTGCTACATTTAAATTTTAATCAATAGCAGCAATAAGTTTAAGATAAATATAGATATTATAATATAAGCTCATAGTAGATAACGTATAAGCATTTGATCGCCTTCCCATCACATTTTCCATCCAGGAATTCTTTAAAAAATCTTTAAATATAATCTTTCCTGACAAAAACAGGGTACAATGGGTACTAACAGAAGCAATAAGTTTAGATAAATATAGATATTATAATATAAGCCCATTGTAGATAAACATATAAGCATTTGATCACCTCCCCATCACATTTTCCATTCAGGAATTCTAAAAAAAATATTTAAATGTAATCTTTCCTTACATACAAAGGGTGCAATGAATAATTCAGAGAATATTTAAGACTACCTAAAAGTTCCTGAATAAAAAAATGTGATATGAAGAGGATAAAGCGATAAAGATCTAAATATTGAAGGATGTAAATTTAGGCCTGTAGTTTAGTCATAATAACAATAATAATAACATATCCTAAAACAAGCCATTATAACAGATTCTGAAACAACAAACAATGACAAAGATACTTTGATTAAACCTTGTCTCCTGGTCTCTTCGCAATCGGCCTTGCCTCTCCAGTTATCATGCTCTCATTCACATGACTCTGACCCTTTATAACTACCCCATCAACTGGAACTTTTGCACCTGGAACAATCTTGATCACATCATTTCTTTGAAGTAACTGAGTGCTAATCTCCATCTCAGAAATGACATTTCCATCCTTATCCATATTTAGCAAAAAAGCCGTATCAGGCGCAAGATCTGTTAACTTTGCCAGAGCATCTGACGTCTTCCCTTTTGCCATAACTTCCAAATACTTCCCGAGCAGAATAAAAGATATCAGCATAGCACTAGTTTCGAAGAAATCCTGTCCCTCAAATGTTTGTGATGGTAGTGCTTTTAACATGATATATACTGAGTAGAAATAGGCAGCGTTAGTTCCCAATGCCACCAGAACATCCATGTTAGATGATCCCCGTTTTAGTGCATGATAAGTTCCAATGTAGAATCTGAGTTGTATTTGAAAAAAAAATAAAAAAGGAAAAACCCAAGTATTAGGACATTCTATAAACTGATACATTAAACAAAACTGATTTAGTGATGGTTCATTCAGGCACCAACTACTAACATCGCAGATTCTGGGTAACACCATATATCATTAATCTGAAGAACCAGTAAATGCCATCAAATAACTAGTAATCATGATCATCTATTGAGTAATCCAAAACTGAACAAATAAGCGACTTTATGGCACTAATTATAAAAATAGTGTTTCATTGGATCAAATGCTAAATAGTGCAATGAGCTGGTAAGCCATGATTCTCCAATTTAACACCAACCAACAGAAGAGAGAGTCTTATAATATGTAATCAATTCAAAGAGTTAGTTATCATTCCATATCAGTAAGAGTCTTCTACATAAAAAAATGCCCCGATTTAAAATTCATTTTTCTAATGTAAGCCAACTCTCCTGCTGAATTGAATGATTCCCTAAGTTAAGATAAAGGTATTTTTTGTAAGAAAATGCAACTTAAAGGGGTAAGCATGAAATTTCAGGTTTAACAAAGAAGTTAAGCAGGGATATATACAAAAAAGGCCCCAATAAGTTATGCAGATTCCATACCTCCAGCCGATTATGAATTGCACTGGAGTGCAAAGGACCCATCTCAGCAGCATCCCAACAGTCAGATTGTTGTAAACTTTACTAGACAACCACCCCCCAACAGTAGAAAACATAGGCAAGACCATAGAGAACAAGAAAATGGGGACCGTAAACAGGCAGCTCCAAAGAAACTGGTTCCGATAAACCCTAATTTCATTATGCTGTTCTGTTTCTCTTTGCCTCGTAGGTGTGTACAAGGTCGCATGAAACGAAACCGCTTCTTCAATGCATTGAATAAGTGTTCTTGGGCCGGTCAGCTCGGGATCATAGGCTATAATCGCTTTCTGGCTCGATGGATCCAATTCAACAATATTCACACCCTCAGCAGCTTCAAGCACTGATTGAATGAGGTTGGCATCTTCCAAAGAACGAAGGCCATCAACCTTTAAATGAATTTTGTTCACATCATCACCTGAGCTTATTAAATCGGCTCCAAACCCAGCATCTTCAATAGCCTCAATGAGGCGATTAGAATTGGTAATATTGGGGTCAAAGTGGATTTTGGCTTCATGAAGGGCAAGGCCAACAACAGCTTTTTTGACCCCATCAGCCATCTGAAGTGCTTTTTCAACAGATTCAGAACAGCTTGTGCACGCCATTCCTTTAATTCGAAGGCGGCATACAGCAATTTCCTGCTCTGGGAACTCATCCACTTCATAGTTTAGGTCTTCAATGGCTTCTTTTATCATTTGCGCCTGAAGATAAAAAAAAGTAAGTTCTCAGTGCAAAGAAAGTGTGCAGGGAAGGTCCACAGGCGATTAGAAACTGAAACTAGCACCTTTTCTAAAAATGTAAAATATGTCAAATTAAAAAGATATTTTATTGTTAAAAAGAAGTGCATCTCTTGAAGAATTGAAATTGTACTAAACATGGCGTCAACCATTTTAGTTCGAGCTTTTAATGATGGTGATCTCATAATTCGTCTTCCAACTAATCGAGCTTCAGTATTGATGAAATCAACAAGAACCTCCATCAATTCATCCAAATCATTCAAAGCTATGAGAGTTTGTAAATAAAACAGGGATTGAGATGTACGACAAGAAACAACATAATGAATATACAGATTCCAGACAGGATTAATAAAAAAGAAGAAAAATAAAAAACAAAATCAGTATATAGACATTCTTAAAATGCCATATATGCATTACAAGTCGATAAATTAACACTAAACTGATGTTCAGTGAATCAGTGAACGGATTGAACTGATTAAATAACAAAGTAATATTCGTCCGAATGTGGAGGCTGTGGTCCCTAATGTAGACCTCTGCAACAGAAAAGATAGGCTTAGATGGAGGTGGTCTCGGTCAGATAGGTTTACTGTCAAGTCTACTTACAATTTTTTGGAGGATAGTGGTGTTAAGGATATAAGATTCGTCCGAATGTGGAGGATAAATGTCCCCCTAAAAGTGAAGATTTTTATTTGGCTTGTTCTTAGAGGGAGGGTACTCACTGTCGATAACCTACGCAAAAGAGGGTGGAGTGGGGAGGAGTGCTGTAGGTTCTGTCTGGAGGAGAAAGAATCAGTGGATCACCTCTTTATGGGATGTCCCAGTATCAAGACCATGCTGCAGGGTTTGTTTCCTAACAAAGCGTTGATTCGCCAATGCGCTTCCGCCGGTAGGTTTTGGGATTCTTGTAGTTCAAAAGGTGGAACACTGGGGAGGACTGACCTATCGACAATCGCTGCAACTTGGTGGGCTATTTGGTTGGAAAGGAACAAGAGAATTTTTCAGGGGAAAAAACAGTCACCGGACCGTATTTTGGTGGAGATTCGATCGGTTAGGGATCTCTGGGGTAGTTTTTGCTAGTCTTTTTTTTTTTTTTTAGAGACCCAGTTGTCTCTTGTTGTTGCCCAATTCACCTTCTAAATGAATGAAGCGGTAGCATGCTACCTTATTCTCAAAAAAAAAAAAAAAAAGTAATATTGTTTAGAACTGAATTCAAAGTCGGTTGACAAAAATTAAGAATGGCGATAAATAACAAAAGGACAGTTAAAATTTCCAAAGCAAATTTAGTTGATTATTTAAATCTATTATAATGATAATCAAGTAGAGTGAGATGACTAATTTGCAGAGAAAGAGCTCATATACTAGCCATAGTTTAATAACCTTACTTACATTGGTCTGTTCCGGCTTGTAAAAGACGACAGCTTGGCCTTGAAGTGGAGACACAGAGATGCTGTCCACCCCTTTCATGTTCGCCACCACAGATTCTATCGATACTGCACAAGAAGCGCATTTTATTCCTCGAATCCTGAACTTAACCTGCTTGGTCTTATTTTCATCTTTCTTTGATGCTCCAGGAGAAGCAACAGAAAAAATTTCCGAAGTTTGAAGTAGTGGTGCTTTCAGATTGTCTTTCCCATTGGGTTCCATTCTCTTATAAATGACACCACCCTCTTAACTCTGTAAACAAAAGAAAATAAAATAAATCAGGACTATTACCATAACAAGTAAAAACACAGTTCACATGCAGAAGGTAAAAACATATACCTGAACTTGAATAGTTTTGAGTACGCTACCTCACCTTGTATTACTCCATAATCTTCCAATATGTGTACCCTGCTATATCACTCGATAGTAGACCTAGCAAACGAACGGGTTGGGTAAACTGCGGGTGAGTTGTTGTATCCGCGGATCATATGGACATGAGTAGAATTTATTCGTAAATTTTGGATAGCCTACATCTTTATCCATATCCACCCGCCGGTGGACGGGTGGGTATGCGGGTTACCTGCAAAATATTCTTCTTTTTTTTTTGCTCCTATACTTTCCAAATGCAAAATATATATACATATTTTTTATAAGATAATAATATAACTTGTTGTTTGAAGTATCACAACATACAATAAATACTATAAATCTTAAAATGCATAAATTCTATGTAAAACTATTTTACATATAGGCCGGGCCGCCGGAGAATGGTTCAGGGTTTGGAGTTTTTAGGAATGGATAGACAAAAAGAATATATATTTATAAATTAAAAAATATATGCAGTATCCATAGGTACCCGTGGGTTGTCCAAAATGCCCACAATTTAACGGGTACCAATCCATTTTATACATAAATTTTTGGGTAAGAAGAATTAGTACCCATACACGCAAATTTGCAGATAATCCGTGGGTACCTGCGGATACAGGTAGAGATTGCCAAGTCTACTCGACAGTGTAGTCCATAGCATCTCCTATGGAGACTATAATTTACTCAAATCAAAATCAATGAAAGTCTATGTAGTAAAATTAAAATTTTAAGGCCTCATTTGGCATTGTTGCCAATTCTATGTTTTTTTAACACTAACCCTATATAATTTGATGTACCGGTAAAAGGATTTTTCTCTTGTTGTATGATTCGTTAGCTCGCGACGCATCTAGCCAAGTAAAAGATGGCAACTTCTTTAAAAAGCATCTTGCATGAAAGAATTGCAAACAATCCATTCACTAAAATGAAAAATAAGCATGATACCAAAAGAGGCCTTAAAGTTCAAGCACTGGTTTCAACATGCACTATAGATCAGGAAGAAATTATTGCATGCAACAGATGCTCCGCGCATCGCACCCCTGTAATCCCACCATAATGTCCTCAAAATGAGAATTCAACTTATTCGATGCATTCTATATCATTTCTATAAGTCAAAAATTTGAAAAGAGAAGCATGTAAGCTTCTAGCAGAGAATTTCCTCATACGGATTACGAGCACAACTATATGCACTAAAAACCAATTCAAATCGCGCATATATAACAACTACTATAAAAAAGGGATCAAAGAAAATGAAAAGAGGATCAAATCACATGCAAACCCCTATAAATCAACACACCACGATCGAATCACATCCAAACCCCTGTAATCCTACCATAATGTCCTCAAAATGAGAATTCAACTTATTCGATGCATTCTACATCATTTCTATGCATCAAAAATTTGAAAAGAGAAGCATGTAAGCTTCTAGCAGAGAATTTCCTCGTACGGATTACGAGCACAACTATATCCACTAAAAACCAATTCAAATCGCGCATATATAACAACTACTGTAAAAAAGTGATAAAAAAAAACAAAAAGAGGATCCAATCATATGCAAACCCCTATAAATCAGCACACCATTCGATCGAATCACATCCAAACCCCTGTAATCGTACCATAATGTCCTCAAAATGAGAATTCAACTTATTCGATGCATTCTACATCATTTCTATGCACCAAAAATTTGAAAAGAGAAGTTTCTAGCAGAGAATTTCCTCGTACTGGTTACGAGCACGACTATATCCACTAAAAACCAATTCAAATCGCGCATATATTACAACTACTGTAAAAAAGTGATCAAAGAAAACGAAAAGAGGATCAAATCACCTGCAAACCCCTATAAATCAACACACCATTCGATCGATTCCAAACAACAACAACATAAAAAAAAAATAAAAATAAAAAAAAGAAGAACGAAACAGGGAAAGAAATCGAACCCGGGATTGCGGCGGCGGCGGCGGCGGCGACGACTTCGTCTTCGTCTCCGAGGCGATTCTAGGGTTTGTAAATCGAACCAAAGGCGAAGAAGAAAGGGGAGAGGAAGAGGAGGAGGAGGAGGAGAGAGAGAGAGAATTCGATCGCGCGCGAGAGAGAGAGAGGGGGAGGGAGAAAACCGCTTTGATTTTTTTTTTAAAACATATAATTTTTTTTTTTGTAGATATATTTATTTATATATGAATGTGAATGTTGCCTCCCTCTCTATTTCGGAAGACTCCCTCTCTATTTCGGAATTTAAAATTCTTTCCTTTGCTTTTGCAGTCTTGCGGTTATTACTGCAGATTTTTTTTTATTATAAAATTAAATATTTAAAATTTTTATTTAAAAAATTAAGTAAAATCGTTGAGCATTGACTGAATTTTTTTTTTTTTTGAATTATTTTCAGACAAATTATATATATATATATATATATATATATATATATATATATATATATATATATATATATATATATATATATATATATATATATATATATATATATATATATATATATATATATATATATATATATGGGTCCGTTTGGTAATAGGATATGACAAAACTAGCTATTTCATAAATAAGTATAAAATAACGGAACTAGCATAAATAGGCGTTTGGGATGGTTTTAGAAATAAGAGATTTCGATAATAAGGAATAAAGAGTTTTAGTTAGATTAAATGATCTATTTGTCCTCAAGCTTTATTATGTAATAAAATTTGTTAAATTCTAATTTATTCCTTTTAATTAATAGATTAAAATCTTACAGAAATATAAGATAAAATCAAAATTAAAATCAAAATCAAATTATATTTTATAAAAATAATATTTAATTTAACATTTCATCCGCTCTATTTAAAAATAAAATAAAATTATTCATCATATTTTTTGAAAAATATTTTTATCATAAAAAAAATGTATATGATATTTGTCTTCTATAAATTTCATATTACTTTCCTACTAATATATACAATTGGTTAAATGAACTTTTTGTTCTCAAACATTATTATGTGATAAAACTTGTTAAATTCTCGTAGTGAAAGAAAAATATTGTGAAATTTTACTATATGAACAGTAGTTCCACTTACATAATTACTATAACAAAATATTCTCGTAGTTACTGATATATTTGGAATAATGAGATATCCCCTTATTCTCAAACAATTCCATTTTCAAACAGCCATAAAATGAAATATTAATTTTATCCTCAACATTCATCATTGGAAAGTCAGAATTGTTAAAAAAATATATATAAAGTATAATTTCTAAGGCAGTGTTTGGTTAAGGGATAAAGATGGAATAACCCACTTTATCCCACTATTCATGCCAAACGACATGATTTTTTGCTGGAATATTTTATTCCGGTCAAACCTTGGTATTCTCGGCTATCCCGGGATAGCTTGGAATAAACTATTCCACCATTTTGGTGGAATAGTGCTATTCTAAGAATTAATTCTAAATTTTATTAAGATTATAAATTAAATTAAAGCTAAATTATGTAGACACAATTTATTATATATTATAATACATTATTTTTTACTATAAAATTATTAATTATATATATTAATACATATTATTTTTATTTAAATATTATAATGAATTATTTTTATTAAATTATAATTTATAATAATTTATATTAC
>CM055083.1:7419208-7446708 GCA_029204045.2 Tillandsia leiboldiana
GGTTTAGATCAAGTTCAACGACGCCAATCATCAATTCGGAAGCTCTATCATAAAAAATAAATTGATAGTAACTATATTCGTTTAAAATAAATTAGTAGTAACAGAATCCGTTTATTTTTTATGGTACTCGGCAAGCTAATTATAAGTATCGCTGTTGCTATCATTGTCTTATCATTTGCATGCATTGAAAGAAACAAACATCATTGTTACAATATGATGGAATTTTGCAAATAAAGTTAAGATTTACACAATCTTACTTATGCGCATTATTTAAAAAGTTTATAATTTAGATTACCAAACGATTTTATAAACACATATAAATTTAGATCATCATAGTCATTATATTTGTGACATTAGTAACATGTTGTCGTTGTTGTTGTCGTGATCATCATAGTTATGGTCATTCTTATTATTTTTTCTTTTCAAACACTATAGCTTTATATTTTCAAAATTTTTCAAAATGACCTTCAAAATTCTCTAGCCCAATTTGAATTTCATTAATTAACTCTCAAAATTAACTATACCAACAACCCTATGGGCTCTATTAATTTATAAAATCATCATCATTTGCGTATCTAATATTAGTGATGTACATTTCAATAGTTATTGTTGTCGTTCTCATAATCCTCCAAATAAATATTTTTTGTAAGTTTTTTTCATAAGAGTTATAGTTTCTTAAAAAGAGGATATTTTATTGTTATATTTATTGTGTACTGTAATTTCACTCAATTTATTGAACTCATACAACTTAACTTATTAATTTTCTAAATCTCATTTTAAGTATGGTAAGTACGCTATTTCTAATAACACTGTGACATCCCGGAATTTAGATTAGTCCTATATATAAATGATATAATAGGACTAAATCTCTTAACCCGACTATAGCATTTTGAATGGTAGCAAGATCCAAGAGATTATGAGAATTAAGTGTGCTAGAGCTAGAGTAGTTCTAGGATGGGTGAGTTCCTGGAAAGTGGGGCATCACAGTTGGTATCAGAGACATTCACCAGCCGGAAATGTGATATGAGTTTCGGCTGAGCCAGTGTTATATAGCGGGTAGAGCGAGGCTCCCCGGCTAATGACCGTTGTGGGTGGAGTGAAGCTCCCCACAAGGTCGGCTAAGGCTAGCGAGACGAGTCATTAGCCGACCGAGACTAGTCTCACATCGCTTGGTGCTTGTGAGTGTGCTTGAGCCTGACGTGAACGTTAGGGCTTAAAGGGAAGAAGAATGTGACACCCCGAAATTTGAATTAGTCCTATATATAAATGATATAATAGGACTAAATCTCTTAATCCAGCTATAGAATTTTAGATGGCAGCAAGATCCAAGAGATTATGAAAATTAAGCGTGCTAGAGCTAGAGTAGTTCTAGAATGGGTGATCCCCAGGAAAGTGGTGCGTCACAAACATATACTTTTGTAATAGTTGAATCTTTATATTAATTCTTTTTTTTCTCTTGGTTAACTTTTCATATGAATCTTCCCTCAAAATAAATTTTGTAAAGTACAAGTATCCCCACAATCATTGATTGTTTAATAAAAAATTTTAAAGCTTTTTCCCACCACCCTAAACTCTTTACTTTATAGATTAAGACACTAATATGTATGTACCCCTCTTGATTTTTTCATTTATAAACTTATACTTAAAAAATAACACTCTTTTAAATATTTTTCAATGTAAAAATTAATTTACTATGTATTTGATGCCTTTCGAAACTTTAAAGTGTTATATATGAAAATTCAAAATTTATTAGGATATATAAAAATAGATAGAAATTTATCCAATCTATTAAATTATACAAATTTTTAATTTTTTTTTTTTATCATGTGGAAATTTTTGTTTACACCCGCATAAATCTCATGGGATTTTTTTTTCTGGTTATCCTCTTATCTCGCCCATTTTATACCTCTCTTATTAGTGAGTTATATATATATATATATATATATATATATATATATATATATATATATATATATATATATATATATATATATATATATATATATATTGTAAGATGAAATTATTGTTCCCCCTTTCTCCTTATTTATTAATAAAATATTATTAATTAATATATTATATATTAATTTATTTATTAATTAACTAGTTAACAACTTAATTTATTGAATTAATAAATGCTTAATTAACTATTTGAGCAATCAATTTATTACTATAATTAATGAACTAATTGAAAATTTAATTATTTATGTAATTTATGCAATAAATAATATTTATATTGATTAACTAATTAATATTTTAACTAATTTATTACCCAATTATGCATTTTTTTAAAACTAATTAATTAATAAGTTAACCTATTTTTTATAGTTAATTAATTAGGTTATTTTATTTGTTTTTTTTTTAAATAATTTAATTTTTATCTAAATATAAATTTCCTATAGTGTCTATTTATCTCAAAAATTATAGTAATATCAGAAATAATAAAGAATAATTTTTTTTTTTAAAAAAAAAGATAAGTTTTTTAATGTGTTGATCAATCATAAAAACTTTGACTTGAAACTTTTTATATTGCTTAGAAAGGGATCATATACTTTTATGGCCCTTTTCTTTATTTTGCTAGTGAATAAAGAGCACAAAAGCACTTCCACACACTTGTGTTGAGCACTAGTGCTCATAGGGCTATTCATGCTCGTTTTTTTTTGTATACTTTAAAAACCTTTATAAAAAGATGGATAGGTAAAGTGCTTGTTGAGTCATCACACAAATTCCCAAAATGGAAAAAAAAAGTATGAATATACCATCAACTATAGCCTATTTTAAAAATATTGTTAAAATTAATAGATTTTGATTAACATAATTAATAATAGGCTAAATTACAAAAAACCTATCTGTAATATTTTATTTTTTCATTTTGCCCTCCTGTTTTTTAAAAGCCTACATTTTGCCTCCTCGTAATTACCGAATTGTCTTTAGAGAGCAACGGCGTTAGAGGAGGAGGTAAATTGACGAAAATGTTCTTATCTTATATTGGTGAGAATGAATTTTAGCTTATTTTTCGTCATTTTTGAATGGTATTTTGGATATATCTAATAATACTTTTTTAAAAATTGACGGTTCACTCACGGAATGGTGACGGCGGGAAGGTAAATGCATATTTCGGTAATTACGAGGGGGCAAAATGTAGGCTTTTAAAAGGCAGGGGGGTAAAGTGAAAAAGCAGAATATTACAGGAAGGTTTTCTGTAATTTAGCCTTAATAATATATCGAATCATTAACATTAATCATTAATTTAAAAATTTTGAATTATTTAAAATATGTAATTATTTTACTTAAAGTGTATAGATATAGAGTCCACAATATCGATTGTGATTCGATCTAATTAATTTTTCGCTATTTCGAACATGCCTCGGTCCAATTCAGTCATTCGCTATTTTAAACATGACTCGGTCCAACCTGACCTCCCGCTACATGGTATGATGCTGGTCCATTTAAAGCTGCACATAATTTTACCAATTAAAAAGGCTTTTAAAAAAGTCAAATTTAAAAGAATCACTATTAAATTTAAATTTGACAAAATATCTAGTATGCCTGTCACATATTAATTTTGTTTCTATCCAATGATTCGTTGAATATTTTTTAATATTAATTATTTTTTTAAAAAAAAATTAAACCGTAAAAGGAAAGATTAAAATTTTTGAATAGAGATAAAAGTGATATGTGACAGCAGATTGGGACTTCACAACGAGGCGACGCTGGGAGCTCCCGGTAGCTATTTATTATTGACGAAGATAGATTCAACTTTTTGCCACGTGATAATAAACTTAGAAAACTAATTAGCTGATTTAAGTAAGTTGAATAACTTGAGTGGGACGGTGGTCCACACTAAACCTAACGCGCCAAGAAATTCAACAATAATCTTAACATTAATGTGGCCGAAATCAGATTGAAATTTGTGATCGCTGTGATAAAATTTTAAATGTGATAGCTACGTTCTTTTAAATTTGTGATCTCTGTGATAGAATAGTTAGTTAATCTTTACTATCAGCACTTTCAATTCATTTTTTAAAAAAACTCAAAACTATTATACCAGGGAATAAGGTTATTCTAGTTATACCAGGAATAAGTATAAAATAAAAAATTAGTGTAAAAAAACGTTTGAGATGGTTGAAGAGATAAGAGATTTTGTGTTTGGTATGAGAATGAGGAATAAGAGGAATAAAGAGGTTTAGTTTGGTTAAATGACCTTTTTGCCCTCAAACTTTATTATGTGATAAAAATTGTTAAATTCTAATTTCTTTATTTTAATTAATAGATTAAAGCTTGACAAAAAATAAGATAAAATCAAAATCAAAATCAAATTATATTTTATTAAAATAATATTTAATTTTATATTTTATTTGCTCTAATTTTGTATTTGTAAAATTATAATTTCTTTATTTTAATTAATATATTAAAGCTTTACAAAAAATAAGATAAAATCAAAATCAAAATCAAAATCAAAATCAAAATCAAAATCAAATTATATTTTATTAAAATAATATTTAATTTTATATTTTATTTGCTCTAATTTTGTGGGTACCCAATAATGGATAATATGGTGTGACTCAGAAAGTGTGCTAGGGATAGAATAGAAAAATAAAATATAGTGAATAATTGATATTGGAACAGTAATTCTTGTTATACCATAAATACCAAAATAAGATATTATTATTATTCCTACTGCGTTTGGGGGATACCAAAATTTATAAATTCAAATATAAAATTTAAAATTTAAAATTTAAATTTGAATCTAAAATAAAAGTAAAAATTTATAAATTTAAGTCCAAAATCAAAATTAGATTTCAAGAAGCATGTTTTAACTGCTTTTAATTTTAGGCATCAAAAATTTAAAAATTATTTTTTCGAAAAGCTCCATTGAGTTAAAAATTATTTTTGGGCCCAAAATAACTTTTCAAAAACTAGGCCCAATACGCGCTGAGTCCAACTTGTCTAGGTTACTAGTTCAGGTCAGGTTCAAATTGATCCAACTCTAGGATTGATTTTGGACTCAAATCGGTTTGGTCAGATCCAAATCTAACCAGGTCGGTACAAAGTTTTAGTGCAGTTTCCACTTTGCCCCCCATTCTGGAAATTTTAAGTTGGACAACTATTGGGCTATTTGGTATTTCAATATAGAAATAAGGCAAAATTACAAAAAAACTTTTATAATATACCCTTTTTTTATTTTGCCTCATGTCTTTCAAAAACCTATATTTTGCCCTTGTAATTCTTGAATTGTGCATTTACACCCCACGCGTCAGCATTTCGTTAGTGAGCCATCAATTTCTTAGATAATATACCGAAAATACCCATCAACTCCTTCTTCTCCCTCACTCCGTCGCTTCGTGAGGGATACCGCCGCCGCCGTCGTCGGGAGCCCCCGGCGGCGCAGTCGCCGCTCGGGCCCGCGCGGCTAGGCGCAGCAACATGCAGCGACGGGCGCTCGCTCCTGGCGCAGGGAACGTCGACGGGCGCTCGCTCCCATGCGCGGCGCGTGCGTGCGGGTGCCCATGTGCTCGATGCAGCAGGGAAGGCCCGTCCGGATCTGCTCCCCTCCGGCTCCGGCTTCAACGGCGGCGACGACGTTACGATCATTGAGGGGAGAGAAGAGGAGAAAAGAACTAGGGTTTCGTCTTGCCTTCACGTTGAGGAAGGAAGAAGATGGGTTAGAAGGAGGATATTATTGTCATTTCACATGTTCTGTTAATTTCGTTATCCCTAAAAATAATTTTGTAAAGCAGTATATTATAGGGAATTTTCTGTAATTTAGCCTAGAAATAATTTTATGCAGCTTTCTGTAAATATATCGAATAATATATATATATATATATATATATATATTAAAGTATATATTTTTATTTTTATTTTTTTTTTAAGTACAGTCACGTTTATATTTGTCCTTATGCTTTGTTACTGTTAGCTAACTATTTATTTTTTAACAAAATATAAGTTAAATATTAATTTTACTATCACAAATATATCTCTTCAAAAGCTCAAAATATTATAATCATGCAAAAATATTTTTTCGACCTTCTATAGTGCAAGTAGCAAAAATATATATTTTCCGCTAATTTTATATATATATATTTAAAAAAATACAACAGGTAGCATGCTACCTTTCTCTCTCTCTAAAAAAAAAAAAAAAAAAAATCACCATTGTTGACCTCTTTTCTCGCTTTTTTTTTTACTCCTTTTCTTTGTATCTTATTTAATACTTTACTCATGTTTGGAAATAAAGGGAGAGGGAGAGGAAGTGTCCCAGATCATAGAATTAAAGCCAATTCGACCCAATATGACTTTGTTCGCGTGTTTTTTATAACGTGTTTGATTCTAATTATTTTGTGGAGATTATTATGTTTGATTCATTTAATTTATAATTTAGTCAATAATATATTATTACAATAGTGGGTATTTGTATATTCAATTATTAAGTTTATCTTTTCAACTCCCTCCCAAATCCTTTCAATATTTTATTTTTAAAATTTTAATTTTAAATTTTAAATTTTAAATTTATATTTATTAACACAAATTTATCAATTTTTAATTTATTTCCAGCTTTCCATTCAACCATCAAATTACTATTATATAGATTAGGATAGCAAATATATATTTACGTAAAATTCATGTTCTTATATTTATTCTTTTATAAATTCTAATAGTTTCAAATATATTCCTATCGCGAGTGTATATTTATAAATCATAGATAAAATATTTAATCTTCGTTAATAAGTGATGTAAAATTACCTTTCTACCATTTATCAAACCTTTTCATCTTATTCGATCAAAACTCTATAAGGGTCCGTTTGGATTCGGTATAGAACCGAAAATAGGAGGCATATCCCTCTTATTATTCCAAACGCATTAGGAAACAATCGGTATAACTTATTACCGGAACTAAAATAAGTGGGAATTACTGTTCTCACTCTTCCAAATCATCTCTTACTTTTTTCTTAAATACCCTCCCACGTCTACCCAAGCACTATCTAATCTCATTATTACATAATAAAGTACCTTAATTAAAATTTTTTATTCCTCTTATTCCTCATTCTCATACCAAACACAAAATCTCTTATCACTATAACCATCCCAAACGTTTTTTTACATTAGTTCCGTATTTTATACTTATCCCTGAAATAGTTACTTTTGTCTTATTCCGTTACCAAACGGCCGGGCCTCTAACTTTGAGAGACTGGCTGGTCCATTGCATTGTGTAGATTGTAATTTTATTTATTTATTTATTTATTTTTGTAGGTAATATTGCATTACGAGTTCCATTAAAAAAAAAAAGGTAAATATAAGTATACACCCCATGAGGGGTGTACATCTTACACCCCACCCCATATTGGGGTGGGGTGAATTCTACTGGTCACATCATGTGACCAGTGAAAGAAGCCCCACCCCACGATGGGGTGGGGTGTAGGATGTACACCCCTTATGGAGTGTACACCTAGCATCCCAAAAAAAAAAAAATGCTAATGATACAATCTGAAAGGAATTGTATTCATCATTTCGAAGTGACGAGTAAAGAAGCTCTATCTTTAGATAGGAGGAATATACTTATATTTCAAATAAAATATATAGATAATATTATTTTTTAAAAAATATAAATATATTTTTTTATTTTATCAATTTTTATCACCAAATGATTGTTCTATATTTCAAAAGTTAATGATCCCACTATTGAAGTGCCCGTTTATTTTGGGTCCGTCTACGAAAAGAAAAAAAAAAAAAATTGAGGCGAAAATATATAAAAATATGTTTCTATTATTTTTTTTTTAAAAGATAAAAAATTACAATTCATTGTTACATAATAACGAAATATTAAATATGAAATTAAATAGAATATTTTTGGTTGTAGTTTTTCACCGTACAATAAAATAATCTATTTGCAATCTCAAACATAACTTTAGTGCATGCTTGGCTTTATTTTTACTTTCGCTTGTAGTAAAGGTCACATTTAGTTTGAGGACCAAACATGCAATTTACCCTGATACCAACATGATATCATATGGAATGTACTGACCCGGTCGGTTCAATCGAGCCGGATTATTACCGGTTCACAAAATGTGAACCGCTTAGACGAAACCCAAACCCCGACCCCGCATACTTCTCTTCTTCGTTTCATCGACAATGGCGGAAACCTAGGGCTAGGGTTTTATGCTTTACCCCCTCCCAAAACCCTAACCCTAGAAGCAAAACGATCCCTCCCCCCCCCCCCCCCCCCCCCCCCCCCCCCCCCCCGCTCCGCTTCTCCGCGCCATGGCGAGGAACGAGGACGTCCTCTTCGTCTCCTCCTTCATCAAGATCCCCCTCGCCTCCCCTTCCCCTTTTCCTCCCCCTCCCTTCCTCCCCGCCCTCCCCTTCGCGCGCCACGCGCTCTCCCTCCACCTCGACCGCGCCGCCGACGCAGTCCGGGGCTGGTGGCGGCAGCGGCGGAGGCTCCCGTTCCCGCCGCCGTTCGCCGCGGCGGCGGCGGCGGCGGCGCGGGCGGAGCCGGAGCCGCGGTGGCACGGGGGGAGGGAGGACGAGGAGCGGGTGCTCATCAGCGAGGTGCTGATCCGGGACAAGGACGGGGAGCCGCTGGAGCGCGCCGACCTCGAGGCCGCGGCGGCCGCGGCGCTGCGCTCGTGCCGCCCCAACTCGGCGCTCACCGTGCGCGAGGTGCAGGAGGATGTGCACCGGATCATCAAGAGCGGGTTCTTCAGCTCCTGCATGCCCGTCGCCGTCGACACCCGCGACGGCATCCGGCTCCTCTTTCAGGTATTAGGAGTTTCCGACTCCCCAATCTGTTTGCTAATTAGGGCCATTATATTAAGAGCTGGTTTTTAACATAGAATTTGGGGCTGTTAGATCAAGAATTAGGTTTTAGATACCATTGAAATGTAGGAAACAAAATCACCAATGTTGCGACGGAAATAGATTTTTCATATGTGTGAATATGCAAGCTTGTCTTTCAGGTACTAAGAACATTTTTTTTGTCTCCAATTTGTTTCTGAGTAGGGCCGCTGGATCATGAGCTTACTCTTGTTGTAGGAATAAGAAAAAAAAAAAAACTTACAAAATGTAGGGACAGAAACTGATTTATCACATGCATGAATGTGCTGGGAGTGTTCGGACTTTGGATAACCAAATGACATGATGAGCTACTCATTTAATTGTTCTTTAGTTTGAAAGTTGATTTCTGTTTATCTTTTGAGCTTTCTTTTATATATTGTTGTCGAGCTCCCTAGATTAATCTTTGATAGGGTGAAGATACAACATTTGGTCTCATAGTCTCACTAATATAGTGCTTCTTCAATAAATTGGTGATCTGCTTGTGTAACTTCTCATTCTTCTGGTCACATCTGGTGAGGTATTATTTCGAATTAGAGCTTCACAGTACGGTAAAAGGAAATATGACTTTGGGTGGTGCTGGAGTGCATCAAATTAACGTTTAGTGTAGGTGATGTTTATTGCATTGAATTTCATTAGATATTATTTCAGTACATTGAGAATCTACAATCTTTTAATACTATGACGGGGTTTACAATTAGATGAAGATAGAGTAAGATCCATACCCTAACCGTAGGAAGGAACTTGCTCTAATGCCGCTTCAATCAATGTTACATGCAATTCACATTTATTTTTAGAGATAGAAATTCATTGAATTTGAAATATATTTCATGTCAATAGCAAGATCTGCCCCGGACAAAGTAGTAGCAGGGTTAGGTGATATGTACTATGTTTGAGGGGAAGTCGACTATAAGATTAAAGCACCATTGATTGTATTGTCATAATAAAAATGATCATACAATCACATATTCTGAGAAAAAAGTTTGTCAATTGAATCTTTAAATTGGTGATGAATATTGACTTTTCCCTTGGTTACTGTGGAATGGAGGGTTAAACCTGGAGATAATAAAAAAAATCATCCTCATCCCCGCCAAATTTATATGAGTTAATCAATTTGTATATTCCTTTGTCATGCTGTAATATTTTTGTTTTACTTCCATTTCATGATTGACAGGCTGCTATACTGCCTGTATTGATACAAGTATTTAGTTTCTTCAATACCAACTGGATGAATTTTCTTCCAGTTGGTTGAATGTGCCGAAGTAACTGCATGCATATCTCGTCATCATTCAAAGTTGTAGTATTCATTGCCTTGTAAAGTCTTTCCACTCTGAACTGTTGTTTTAAAGGGTTTCTGCTTTCATGGATTATCTTACTAGATTTAGAATCAGGCGGCATTCTTTGTGCTTATTAATCTATTTTAGCATGATGCAAGTTCATGAAATTGCTTGATGTTGTTGTAGGTAGAACCCAATCAGGATTTTCATGGTCTGCTTTGTGAGGGTGCAAATCTTCTACCTTCAAAGTTCTTGGAAGATGCATTTCGTGATCAAAATGGTAGGTCTTTTAATGCATTTCATTCTTTTATTATTTCGGGGCTTTTTTATTGTTCCCTTTCACTTTCTGTTCTACTATATGGTTCGATCTTTTCGTGATCAAAGTTTTATTCAGAGTGTTCCATCTAATGCTTTTTTTTTCTTTGGAAATGATACCACATGGAAAAGATTGCTATGATTATTGTGTAACTTGCATGGAAAATATCGTTCAGTCCTACAATGGTTGATTTACTTCAGCCATTAATGGTAATCGTTTCTAGTTCTTGATCCTTTTTTCCTAATCAAAGGTTACACTTCTAAGGACCACACATTAGGATGCTGATTTTCCTTAGGTTTGAAATACTTTGTCCCATTAGGATTGCCGTTTTTACTAATATAGAGAAACTATAATTTTTTCAGAGAAGTTTGATTTAGAGTGAAGATATACCATTTTTGTTCTTTGTCATATTTATTGGCTAAGTAAATTCATGCTTTTTCTAAGATGTCACTTAGTTACGTATATATCTCAAGCTTTGCAGGGAAAATTGTCAATATAAGACATTTGGATCAAGCAATCAAATCTATCAATGGCTGGTACCAGGATCGTGGGCTAACTGGTTTGGTTGGTGACCTTACTTTTGTATATTTAATTTCTGCATTATAGATACTGAGTATTTGAATTATACTAAAGCAGTCTGTTTTTGTTTATTTTGCTCTGCTGGCTGCCTCAGGTTTCATATGCAGAGATACTTTCGGGAGGAATCCTTAGGTTACAGGTTTCTGAAGCAGAGGTTAATAACATCATTATCCGTTTTCTTGATAGAAGGACGTGAGAACCATATCTTTTAGTTCAGTTATATTTTCAAGCACCTTTCTAGAACTTAAGAAACTGAGTATTTGCTGACTCTTTTCCTTTCCAAAATTGGGCTGACATCATTAGTGGCGAACCAACTGTTGGGAAGACGAAACCAGAGACCATACTCCAACAGCTTACTATAAAGAAGGGACAGGTTAGAGCACAAAACTGTCTTTTGCATTTAAGTGCCGTAATTGTATTTTTATCTCTTCTAAGCATTCTTTTGTTTTGACCCTTCTTGCTTCTAAAAGAAAGTTTGCTAGCAGTCTGATGTTAGAGACTTGAGACATGATTGCTAGGAGCAAGACTTGGTGATTTTTTTTTTTTTTTTCTTTTTTTTGATGCCAAAGCAAGGGCTGGACTATTGATTTTGGAGCCTACCTACCTAGAATGGGATATGCTGTGGTGCGTGATACGGAAACATGATTCATTAGTTTCTTAGGAATGCGGTACGAGGGGGTTAGGATTAGTCGGAATGTTATTTCGGAATGTGGTTTGTTTAGAACGTCAATATAGATCCATATATTTTAAAAAGTCAATAACTAACCTTTGTAACTGTATAATTATTTTTGTTCGTTGATGCCGGATTGGGTATTCCCTCTTCTAATCAAAACCGCCCCAATTTTTTTTCCATATGAGTTTGACTGTTTTGTATTATTATATCTAGTAAAACACATTTTTTTCAGGTAACTAAATAAATTGGATTTAGAAAAATCGAAGAACTTCTCTACTATTTTTGGTTTGTCACGTTTTGTGATCCGGATCGAGAATCCACCATGAATCGGTAGGTGTGATCCGGATCGCGGTTTGGAGGGGGGGGTCGGCGCTTGCATTTTCACTTCGGATTGAGGAAAGTTACTTTGAAGCTATCCTACGATAAATTATAAGATGAATAGTTGCCTCTGTTAAATGCTGATAGCCTGATGTATCTCTATTCTAAACTTGATTAATTTGGTATGAAGAGTCGTGGACTATTTTTTGAAGAAAATATTGAGCTAGATTTCAGTTTAATGAAGAACTGGATATGATGTTGGGTTGTGGGAGTCTTTTTGTTTTCTAAGAATTTCCTTAATGATAGATCAACATCCCTTTAGTCTATGATATAGTCATTGAGAACAAGCCATATGCTTGATAAAGATTTTATTACATTCATACTTGGTCATACATCCAATTACGTGCATGAGACAGAGATGCCAAAATCTGGAGCTAATTGCAGCAGAATTGAAATAGTTTCTGAAATTAATAACATCACAATTAGAAGTATATTCTGATGTTATAAGGAGAAAATCACTGGCAATCTGGGTTCTGATAGGGTTCCGAAACACTCAGGTGGGTGAAATAAAGAACTTATGAAGGACTGACAATCTGAGTATTCTGATACACTTAGCACGGGTAGTTAACTGAGTCTGAAACTAATCCCACAACATGTAAGAACAAAACTTTGATACAGATGTCATTATGTCTGCTCTGGTACATTTTATCATTCTTGTACCATTCAATATGAGTTGAGTTTTATATTTTAAATCAAAAGCATCATATTGGTTCTTTTCTGAGCCACTTGGTTCATAATTTACACTGAGAAGAATTTACATGATGGTACATCCGAATCACTTAGGCAGATAACAAGTCAAGACCCAAGACCTACATTGTAATATCAAATTATATTTCTCCAACTATCTACTTGATTGGTTGATTCTCAACTGCAGATATTTGAAATTAAGTAAAGCGCTTTAATCATTTTTTTTTTTGTTACTCTAGTTCAAGGGTACTCTTTTGTGAATTTGGGGTTTTATTATTATTATTATTATTATTTTTTCCTTGTGCATTTCCATCTTTACTGATGAATGTTTTGTCTATTTTACATGCTTTATGTAGGCTTATAGTAGAGCTCAAGTTAAAAGAGATGTTGAGACAATATTGACTATGGGAATTATGGAAGATGCTACTATTATTCCACAGCCTGTTGCAGGTGAATTATTTCTTGTTATACTTTCCCCCTATTACCCTGACTGCCTTTTGTGTTCTCTTAGCGTTTTCCTTTAGTTCTGTTATAAATAGACTAATATTATTTGCAGTTCTTATTACCTCTTACCAGTAAATTTGTATAGATTTGTTTTGAGATTGTCTGTATATTTTATGACAAATATTTCGGCAATTTTAATCGGATGGAGATGTTCTTTTATTCTCTAAACCTTGTTGAAAAAATTGTTTCTGTAATGTATGTATTCCTATTATGAAATTCTGCAGATACAAATAAAGTCGATCTTGTTATGAATCTTGTTGAACGTCCCAGCAGAGGTTTCTCTGCAGGCGGTGGAATTTCAAGTGGGTAAGTGATGCTGAAGGAATTGTTCGTATGCATTCATATGCACTGGACCTTCCTAAGCACAAGCACAGATACCTGCTAAATTCTTCTTTTTTTGTGTTAAATTTTAATTACCTGTTTTTTTTTCTTCAGGATTACCAATGGACCTCTTTCAGGACTCATTGGAAGGTAATATAGAGGTTATTTTGTTTTGTCAGTGCTGCTTGTTTCTTTTTTTTTTGTTTTATTTTTTCTTCAAGTTCATTAATTATTGAAATAGTTCATTATCATAAACTGGTTCTTTTGGTATACCAACTGACATGACATGCCATTATTGAAATAGTTCATATCATAAAGTTTTCTATTTTGCTTATCTACCGTCCTTTGTGTGCTAGTTGGTTCAATGACATGCCCATGGCATGCTGCTGAATACTGTAATCATTGTGAGATCTCTAGAATGGTTTGAGATCGTGGGTTCATTTTGATGGAATATTGTTACTTATTTACTGAAGAGCTATCTGTAAAATAAAGTCTTTTCGGTTCTTGTGCGCAAAGTCAATGTTCTTCCTTTTCACTGAAATAACCTGTAACTTTTTACAGAAATTTTACTTAATAGTTTTATTAAATAGATGATGCTAAGTTGTTTGTATTATCCACGGAGGGTGGAAATTAAGTGATTTTCTTCTAAGTGGAACTTTGATTAAACATGAAAATATAGCCTGCCTTGTATTGTCCACAATATATAAATAAGAAAATTGCTGCATTCTGATCTATGGGGGCACATATTTAACACATGCATGTTCCGTCCATGCTTCCACTAATTACTACCAGTAATATGATATCCTGTTTTTCATAAAATAAATTATTCTTATTTTATTACTGTTATACTTGCTTATGTGCCCTTTTTGATGACATAGCTATATATAGTGAAGAATGAGTTGTCAAAAAGCTAAAAGGAATTATTTCACCTGTAAATTATCTTTGTTGTATTTTGAACGGCCGCCTTGTTGATCAGTAACTTACCGAATCTTCTACTGCCGACTGTTGTTCCTGTATTTGCTCGAGTTTTATGAATAGTTGTATAAATCTCTTGAATTATATGCTACTGGTTTGCCTGTCGGTATTTAGAGTAATAATGTGTTTTCTGATCAACGCTAGCTAATTTACTTTCCAAGATCCAAAAAGAATACTTTTTAATTTACAACAGTTCTTTGGTCTGCCATCGTTTTTAAGTTACTGCAGTTCATGGCCGAATTTTGTTGCAGCTTTGCCTATTCCCACCGGAATCTTTTTGGGAGGAACAAGAAACTAAATCTTTCACTAGAAAGGGGCCAAGTCGATTCCATATTCCGCTTGAATTATATTGACCCATGGATTGATGGAGACAATAAGAGGACATCAAAAACAATTATGATTCAGGTATTGCTTGTTTTATTTTGATGATCATTTGTTATTGAGATAATTATGAAATTCAGAATACATATTTTTTTGTACTAGAATTCTAGGACTCCTGGAACGCTTGTTCATGGCAGCAGCCAATCTGAGCGTGGTGGCCTGACCATTGCACGGGTTACTGCCGGAATTGAATACAGTCAACCTTTCAGGCCCAAGTGGAGTGGAACTGCTGGCTTAATTTTTCAGGTGATTCAGTGGAATTATCTGTTTAAATTTCTTGCCAATACCTACTGTCCTATTACATTCTCGAGTATTTGCAGCCAAACTCATTTTTTCTGTTGCCTGCTCCCGTTGGTACTGCATATAGGGCGTTAGCTCCATTTCCTTATGACTTGGCTGCAACATTAGCATTCTTGTGATATCCACAACGTCTGCCTTTCTCTTTTTTCGCCTCAGGCATGTGCCTATTCTTGCTGGTGGCAAGATTTGAACTAGGAACCTATACCTTTTTTATTGGAGTATTTGTATGCTAGTAATTAGTATATTCAGAAACGGCCGTAGAAAGTTAGAAACATTCACTCTTCTCCTAAAATTTTAAGATCTCTGTTTTACATTTAAGATATTGTGATATTCAATTATTTCTTTCCATTATTAAAAGATTGTTGTTGAAAAAATGTATCTGCAGTTGTGGTTCAGATTAATTACATTTATGTCGTTAAACAAGAGAATAATATTCGTATGTGATTGTGATAATGAAAGCAAATTTGCTCTCAATTTATATATAATTTATTCCCTTAGGAAGTATAAACCTTTCAATTTGGGATTTATAAATTTCTTTTTTGTGCCCTGAGAAAGTGAATCTCTCGAGGTCCCTCCCCCGTTCATGTGTTCTGATATATGTTTTAACTACTTTCGAGACAATGATTTAAGTATCCATCGGCATGGTCTGTATTCATCGTGCCGTACCGTGCTAACAAGATATCGGCATGATACCACCTCCGTGCCGATGGCATAGCTAAAAACCCTCTATTCTTTAAATTACTATGTAATTTTTTTAATAAAGTTTAAAAGATTTGATAAAGATACCTAATAAGTAATTAAAAAATTGTTGCTAAAGAAAATAAAATATTTCATGGCATTATGTGTCTGCACACATGTATTTTTTGTGACCGGCACTCATCGGCACCGCTCGGCACGCACCATGCCGGTAAGTTTTCGGCACGACCCCGTGCCATGGCACTTAAATCCTTCTTTCGAGATGAAACTGTTAGTTTTCATCTGATCTTTTAATTGATTTTGTGTTTCAAATGCTAGTTACCCATGAAGTCTAATATTTTGATGCATGCCTTTTCTTGCAGTAATTGAAGGGAAATGCTAGACTATATTAATTCTTGCCATCAATAGATAATTTTCAGTCTTATATTTTCTTAGCAGTGCCTGGTTTTTGTTTTCTGTTTTCACCTCTTTTCTTTTGGACTAGTCATGCATAGTAATCCTTATTCTTGCAGCATGCTGGTGCTCGTGATGATAAAGGCTATCCCATCATCAGAGATTTCTACAACAGCCAGTTAACTGCCAGGTGTGCAGGTCTTTGTTCATTTTTTTTTTTTGGCCTTATATATTGCTGTAGCAGTTGATTGTTTTTGTTAATTCCATTTGTCAGTGGATATAATGAGTCTTTTATTGGGTATCATTTATTTATCGCTCCAAAGAATCTGATTTCCTTCTGGATTTGTTACAGTGGAAATGATTATGACAACACATTAATTGCAAAGTTTGAAAGCATCTATACAGATTCTGGTGATCATAGTTCCACAATGGTTGGCATTTATATTCTTCTTTTGTTGGTTGATATGCCTTCAAATCTTCTGTGGTCCTTCAAATCTTCTGTGGTTCTTTTTCCGCCCTTTCTTAGTTTTCCATTAATTGCAGTTTGTGTTCAACGTGGAACAAGGACTCCCTTTCCTTCCAGAGTGGCTATGTTTCAACAGAGTGACTGCTCGTGTTAGGCAAGGTTATGAAATTGGTCCTGCTCGGTTGCTCTTATGGTATGATAGCTTTGTCCTTTTGTCATCAAAGGAGATCTTTATTTATATCTTTTCAAACTTTGTAAATGGTTGGAGTTTACAACAATTTCTCTAGCACTATAGTTTGGGAGGTAGGCCTTTGAGATTGTTTGAGTACATACAATGTAGAGATGAGGATGACCCAGTTCAAAAAGAACAAAAACTAGCCGAGTAAGTGATATGAAAAAGAGAGGAGATAGGGTTAGATTTGTCATAACTAAAGGTCATTAGGAAAGACAGTCCCAATAATTTGTGAGAAATTAGCTCAAAATGAAATTTATATGCAGATATCTGGCTTTTTTGACTCAATTTTAAGAAAGTTTATCATTTTTAATCTTATGATGCAAGCACCTTTTAAGTTTCTGTTTCATGGAAGTTCCTGTTGAGCACGTTTTATACATATTAGAAATTATAAGTTGGCCTCTGTACTATAGTATTACCTTGTAAGCATCATATACATGTGAAGTGACAAGGTAGACTCTCAGACGTAGACTATTGAGCATTGTTCATATCGAAGAGGTAAAACTGTAATAGAGGGATGCGAATATGAAATTTACAATGGTAGAGCTACAAAAGGGGGATGAAAGTTGAACTTTCCTCCTCTCTTCTTTAAAGCATACACTTTCAGGTTGCAAAACTGGCGGAGAAATATTTACCACTTGATTCTTCAAATTTTATTCTATGTTGAATATTATTCAGTCTACGACTTATTTATTTTTTTTCAATCTTATTTCAAGGGTGCCCTCTTCATCTTGTTAGCAACATCTGGATCAATACTTTTTTCATCAGTTATCTGTTATGCCTGTTGTGCTCACTTGCATTCTAATGTTCTTTAGCGCATCTGGAGGGAGTGTGGTGGGGAACTTCTCACCTCATGAGGCATTTGCAATTGGTGGGACGAATAGTGTTAGAGGTTATGAAGAAGGTGCTGTTGGTTCTGGGCGCTCATATGCTGTTGGTAGTGGAGAAGTATCTTTTCGCATGGTAGGTGTTGATTTCTTGCCTTTTGGTCTTAACTGAGTTATCACATTCTCGCCTATGTGTATTTTATAATGTAATCTAAAGATATTATTAGAGTGCTATCATCATCGCAAGCTCTTCTAAAAACTGGGAGGCAAAACTAACTCATATTACTTATATAACTTGTACTCTAATTGTGACTGCCAAAAGTGCCCCATCAAATTCCTTGCTAGTGTACTTCATTCTTTTTTTCTTGCTTACAAAGAATTTTGGGATGGACTGATGGTAATTCCTAAGTCATGATTATTCCTTTTCTTCCTTTTTAGTCATGAAAAAAGTAGACACATGCATGTTTTTTTTTTCTTTATTTTATCAATATGTATATCCTGATTCATGACACATCTAAGAGCAGATTTGATTTCTTTTACCCACTAAACGGACAGTAAACACCTGAAATTATTCCTTTTGGGTAACGAGATTTTACAGAGTATTGTTGTTTTGCAGTATGGACCACTAGAAGGTGTGGTATTTGGAGATTATGGAAGTGACCTTGGCTCGGGATCTAAAGTACCTGGTAAGTCCTTTTTCCAATCTCACACCCATTTCACATTCCATTTTATACTTTTTTTAGTAATAAATACATCCTGATAAGAAAACTTAAGCCAAGAAAACTAAAGGGCATTATTCCTATAGTTTGGAATTCCATATTCATTAATTAAATTTTCTCATGGGCTCAGAATTTTATTGGTGTTAATAATGCATTCTGATTTTATCATCGGCTTCTTGTTTATCATTGAACTGGTGTTCTAGAGGATAACTTTTAGTCAATTAGTGCGAGAATATGAAAATTTTATTGGCTGGCCCTGTTTATTGGGGCATAAGAGTCTGCTTTTGTTCGTTGTTTATTAGTAAAACTTGTTTTGGCATATCTGTTCTGTCTGAATTGGACAGTTGGGAGTTCATTGCAGTAAGATAATTTATAGAAGTAGGTCGTGCATGTTTAGTTGGTAATGCGTTTTCCTGTTGTAAAAGGTTGGGGATAAGAACTGCTTTTTTTATCAGGTGACCCAGCTGGAGCAAGGGGGAAGCCTGGAAGTGGTTACGGGTATGGAGTTGGAATTCGTGTGGACTCGCCACTGGGCCCCCTTCGGCTTGAGTATGCCTTCAATGATAGAAATGCAAGGAGATTTCACTTTGGAGTTGGGTATCGGAACTAATGGAACTTTCAAATTTAACTCTTTTCATGGCAAGCATATGCCTTTATTTTTCTCTCATTTTTTTAATGAGGTTAATTTGAGAAGACTTTCTCGGAAGTTATTTTGTCAGGATTTTACTGGTCTGCAGGAGAAAAATTCCTTGTAAATGATTTTGACAGCCTTTTTCTATTTGTCCTTTTTTTGTTTGATTTTGTGATTTTGAGATATTTTGCTTATTCCGTGCTCTCTTCCAGATATTGTTAGAATTCTATAAATGTTTCTGTTCTCAAAAGTTGTGCAGATGTTTTAAATTGAAATCATGGAACTTGCTGACATTTTTAGTGCTTTTCTAGGCCTGCTTTTGTTTTCAGCGGCAGTCATCTATCGTGTAGAGATTTTGGCATGGGATTGTACTATGGGGAGTTAAAATGAGATTTGAGCTCTAAAAGTAGAAACTCTAATTTGGTGCCACTGCTGAGAGAATCTGTTGGCAGAATTTTGATATAATGCTTCTCCTATTAGCACTACTCTATTAGCAATTTGTCTAGAAGGACTACAGCCTATAACAGGGCTCAACAGACACTTTGTTTACTTCTTATTTGGTCCAGCTTTTAGAACAGCTCCTCCACTCCAGAAGTTCAGCGAGTCACGTGTTCTTGCTATCTTGTTATTATTTTGTTTATATCTCCTTGACCCACTCTTTTCCTTGTCGCATTTCACCCTATGGCTTATTCGGTGCCTTTCTCTTATGATACTACTTGAAGTAAAACATAGAAACGATTAGATTTGTTTAGATGTTTAAACTTTGATTCAGGTTAGTTACTTCATATGGTTGCAAAAGTCTCACGGCTGAAAAGGAATTTTCTTCAGTTCTGGTACTGTACTTTTGCAAGCTGTTATAAACTTACGAGAGTGCTGCATTTCTTATGTAATTTTAATGTCGTGGCAGATTCAAGTACTAATAGTCATTCTTCAGTTCTAAACATCAGCTGATGCTTTTCATTGTATAAAATAACCCTGTCAAAATATTTGACAATCCGTCTTATCTTCAGTTTGAATTGAGAACATTTGAGAATTCAATCTGTTTGAATTGCCATCATTATCTGAGCCGGTTAAATGTTTTGATAGAGATGGTTTATTTCCTCGAGTCCTTTTCGGGTGTTTGAAGTTGAGTAATACTTTCAACATACATTTGATTATGTCTGTAGAAATTTTTAGTATTCTTGCTGTGGTATTTGACTGCTGTTTTGTGTTGTGATTTTCAAATTGTAAGTTTCATCCTGTGATGGTTATTTCCACCATTGTTGTTTGTTTTACTATTAACAGTTATTTGCAATTGTATAAAAAACAATATTCTTGATTGTTATCTGATTAATCTTGATGTATGTATTTTATCAAGTTAGTCATACAATGCAGCATTTTCTATTCATACTGTGGTGATATTGAATCTCTATGTAATTTTGCTCTTCGCAAGGACACATTTCTCGCCTTTTTGTTTTTTTTTTTTAAAATTTAATAGGAAAAAATCTGCCTGCTTCTGTTAAGTAAAGCATAACAGTACATAGTAGCAATGTAATGCTTATAATCTTCTCCATTTTCAAGTTGGATAGGTTATGTTTACACTGCCCAAATTGATCAGTCAATTTTACCTGAACCAAATTGTTGGGGCTAAAGGCTTACACTCTTGCTATTGTTTGTGATTTGTAGATCAGTGAAGTTTAGAAGTTTATTCCTAAATTGGAATGTGATACATCTAAACTTTGGTTCATAGGAAAAACTAATAGCCAGGCTAATGGCGGACAAAAACATAGCGCTCTTTGTAACCTCATTCTCCGAACCTGAATGTAGAGCCTACATATCCAAGGTGATCTAAGTACTTTGATTGATAGTGAGGGCTCATCCAACATGTTAGTCCTCTTAAATAAGCACCACTAAGAGTCACCATTCCACCATCTGTCAGATTTTGAAGTGCTTTTCTAGGATTGTCGATTCATGCCATTGAATAATGTTGGATTATTAAGTTGAATGCGCTTACCTAACATTGTGGACTTATATTGTCTTCGTTGCACGTTCTTTGTCATTTTTCACTAAAAATGAGCTTCTTTTACTGAATTATAGCAGTAGTTTGAGAAACTCTGCTTCGAAATGACATTTCAGAAGTTGGTCATTCTCCTTTATCTTTGTGTAGCAAAATCAGCTCTTATTCTTGTGGATTTGAATTGAGATGGGCAATAAAATGGCAAAGGTTAATTAAATATTCATGTTATTTCTACATCATCAGTCAAATTAAACCTTTCTTGCTTGGCATTGAAAATTTTACCTTTCTTGCTATGTTTCTCCTTTACGGCAAAATTTTTCTCCTCAAAATGCTCCTGGGAGTTCTCTTTGGATTTGCTGTAGCATGCCCATGTTCTTTTAATTACATGTAATGCAGCATATACCGCGAGAATGGTCGTCAGCTACTCAAAAGGCGCACTCAGGGAAGTTACAACGAGGTAAATTTTGTAGATACCTTATAAAATTTGTTGTGCTTTTTTTTCTTGATATGGTTTCTCAGTTTGGCTTAATTATTACTGATAAGCACTTCTCACCAAAAACATTAGACCATGTGTGAACAAAGACAAGTGAGACATTCTAATCCTTCCCTACATGTTGCTATCGATAACTTGCCATGTCGAGTGTGTTCGGTCTGGGTCAGAAAATTGATTCCTCTTTGCTGTCTCATTAAATGCAGACGACAATGCATGGGACGAGCCATGAATTTTTCTCGTTGTTAGTTCACTGTTGACTGATAGCGATGACACATATATTGTTTCTGTAGATTGTCACGGCACTAACACTATGAACAAAAAGTAGCATGTCCCCACCTAGTGGCTTTTAATGATCATGACTGTAAGACATATAGGAAGGAAAACAGTGGTTTCAACAGCTGTTGTTGCGTTTTATTGTCCCGTGATTTAGCGTTCTCCGAGTTCGACTTTTGTTGCTCGTACCTTGCAATTTCGGTTACTTCATGTTTATGATTTGCTTTGAAAGCTTTCCTTTGACGCTTTTTCTTTATAGGGAGAAAGAATAAACAGGAATATTAATGATTCTTTCGTGATTTTTTTACCCCCCTATATATGACAAAGTATTGCATGCTCAGTTTACGAACAGTTTTTTGACTGGTACAAGCAACAACATTGAGAACATGAGCGGAATAGTATTCTTATGGCTTAATTTTACAGCAATTGAATGTTTTTGGGGTAACACAGTTTGATCTATATTTTGTACTACTTAGACAACCTTTATTTTGTTTTCTAGAGTTGTCCTATTTCTCTCTTTCTGTATAGTAGCCTTTTGTGAATCTGTTACTATAACAATTATTACTAGAATATTACTTCCCTTCAATAAGTTTAGTTATCGCAAAAATTGGTTCAAAACACTTGTTGATAATTGCTCTTTTTTTTTTTTTTTTTTTTTTGATTAAACACTCCACAAAAGCCTCTGATTTAGTTAGGAGAGATATCATTGACATAGAAAATCAAAAATGAAATTATAGGGCTAAAGTACAATATGATCTGCAATTTGTTCAGCATTATATCCTTGGGTAGAATATATTATGTGTTTGGATGTCGGAATAAGATATCAATCGATAATTTAATTTTCTATGAATGTTTTCTTGTGCGATTGGAAGCAAGAAGTTTGATTTTTGCCCTTTTAAAAGTATGAACAATCGTGATTTGGTAGGATAGTATATTTCATTTAGGAGATAATTTATGCTATTTAAAAAAAATAATTCGAAAGCTGAATATGGTGTTCAATTTTGGACATTTAATTGCACTTATCATCTACAAAAAGAAGGTATACATACATCCAAATACAATAGTTGAGTGTCCTATGTCTATGTGAGTTGGGCTTCTGGAATAGCTTCTCTATTTTGAAAAGTTGACGAACTAGAAATCTTTTTTTCTTTTGAGAGCTTTGGTTTACAACGAACGCACAAATAGAAGCGAAAAATGAAATAAATTATAAAATGTACGAAAGAAAATGAAGAATACAAGGGAAAATAAATTTGCACAAAAAATTACGGACGAAAAAGAAGAGATTTTACTGTATGATAAAAGAGAATATAATATTGGTAAAATTCTAGGTAGATTTTTTTCTTATCGGATTCGATTATCAGGGACATTTATTTTTTACGTCGAAACTGTCGGGCGAATCAAGAGCATCAAACAAAAAAACAACAATAAAATTTTGAAACACAAACAACTCTCTCTGGTCAGCAACAAGCCCTTGTGGCTTGGGGACACAACTTAGACACAAGATATATAGGTTAGATCACATGTAAGTTAGAAAACAAATGACCAAACTGTTTACATTACCAGAGTGAGGTGCATGCACCATGTCTTTACCTGGAGAGAAATTACCCATCATCATCATCACAAGTGAGCAGATGCTTTGGACTATTGGGGCTGTAGAATTTTTTTTTTTTTTTTTTTTTTTTTTCTTTTCCCCCATTTAACTTTTGGTTGGTTTAGTGGATAAGTCAAAAGGAACAAAGGGAATAATGTCCTTATCACAAAAAGAGGTTTCTTATTACAGAAGTAACTCCCAGTTAACATATTCAAAACAACTGGTTCCAGCCCATGCATTCATAATAAGCCATTTTTGAGCTTCTGAGTATGTTGTGGATGGAGGAAGAAGCCCTTTTATTACAGAGAATTTGACATGGTACACATTGGCATGGAGCTTAGTTTGAAATTTTAAGTTTGACATGAAGCTATGGCACACTTGCATGAAGGTTGATGACTTGAATACTTTTTAACTCGATTTACAAGAATCCGCAATCAGCTTTTTCTGACGCTCCAAAGCAGAAGCTTCAGATTCGGGTTTGATTTTGCATTTGTAACTAGGCAAGTTTTGCTAGTTCAAATGAATGGCTCTTACTAGAAGTTTAATTTTATGTTTCTCCTCAAGTGAATGTTTTAAGTTTTCTTTTCTTCTTTCTTTTTGGTACAATTTCATTATTAGGGCTCTTAATTATTACCAAAGAAAAAAAAACATAAAATCTCAATGAAAAAAATAAAAAATTCACATAAGACAGGATGTCACATTCTATCCAGAGATGAGATAAATTAGGCTAAAAATATAAGAAAAATTTTAAAATAATATAGTTGATTTGTTTTTTACTTTTTGATGAATAAATACAATTCTTAGTAAATAAAAGTATCTCTTAATAAAAAAATTTGTTTCTAATCAAAAAATATGATTCTTAGTAAAAAGATGTGACTCTAATAAAAAAGTGTGACTTTTAGTAAATGAATGTGAATGGATATGATCTTTAGTGAAAGGGTATGATATTTAGTAAAATGGTTAGACATGAAAAGACACAATTTTATAGTATGTCTCTTTGTGAATATGTCCGTTGAAATTAATTCTTACAATCAATGAGTTTGATTCATATGCATTGATCAAATAAATCAAAAGAAAATTTATAACTAATTGGTAGTTATAATCAAATGAAAAGTCACAATTTGAAAAGTCACTTAAACATTCGTTCGTAGTCTATATAAATTCTTAGCGTTGACTACTGAAGGACAACAGTTGAAAAAAAGTTCAACTCTCAATTTATAATAATTTTTTTATTATTTCTTATTCTATTTTTTTTTTTTTTGACAACTTAATCGAGTGAGTGCTCAAAGGCCCAATTTCGCGTGTGCAAACACAATTGAGGTTTATGCTTCATTATATTCTGAGAGGCTATTCGTTGACCTAATACACACCAGATTGATCAAACGGTGGGAACAGATTAAGCCTTAAGAAGAGTGACTTTGCTAAAACTCTTTTCATTTTTCTACTTCAAATATATATATATACTTTCTACACTGTTGTTCCAACAAAAAATTACACAATAAATATAAGAGCATTGAGACCTCTTTTTCCCTTATTTGAAACTTTAGATCAATTGCATATAATATATGTAATTGTTGAGAGAAATTGAAGCAAAATCACAAGCTTAAAGAAAAGGCTCATATATTTTACGGTCAATTGCTTATTTATCCCCACCAAGTAATAAAATTGTATAGTGGTCAATTGCTTATTTATCCCCACCAAGTAATAAAATTGTATAGTTATCCCCACAAAGTTTTAGTTATCGTATATATCCCTCAAAAGTAGTATACTTTGCAAATGCATTTTTTTTTTTTTGTTTTCCCTACAAAATAACCATTCTACGCTTAGATAAATATCTTTTTAGTTATGTTTAACATTACTTACCAATTTTAGTATTTTTATTCTAACTTTTATAACATTCCATGTGAATCATAAATTATAAATTATAAAAAAATTTGAAAGCTATATTTTATAAGGGCGCAGTGGCCCAAACAGCAAAAATTTAAAAGACCAACTAACAACTAACGGTAGTTAACCTGTTGGGATAAATTTACATATTTTGAAGATTTGAAAGAAAATATTTAACAAATACTACTTTACAAGAATAAATCTATAATTTTAAAATTCTGTAGGGATGCATATGAAATTAATCCTTATCCATAAGTTTTTCTACCCGAGCAATGCTATCCGTATATCTAAAAATGGGTGTACGATGTATACACCAGTAACATCACTCATCTAGGAATTTCTATACGATATATATATATATATATATATATATATATATATATATATATATATATAAAAGTAGAGCTTATATACTCTCAAAAGAAGAAGCCCAAATATGCTTGTGAATTTTTTACTATTAGATTTGCGTTGGGATTGTGCTTTTGTAAAGTCAACTAAAGAGAGAAAAAAAAGAGTAAATAGTATAAATCTCAATGCAAATTCACAAGCATATTTGGGCTTGTGTTTTTGAGAGTATATAAGCTATATATATATATATATATATATATATATATATATAGCACAAAGCATTTTGTGCTATCAAGTTTTCTACTCTTAGATCAACTCCTTTGATCATTTCCATCCGTTAAATTTTATTATTTTTCCAACCAATCATTGAACCTAAGGGACCGACTATCATCTGAACCACACATCTTTTAAATTAAGGGTTAAAAAATTAATAGCACAAATGATTTGATCCTATTAATAATAAATATTTCAACCTAGCTATATATATTATTGTAATCCAAATTCATTCACAATAATATAATAACTGTCTTTAGTGTAAGTGATAAAGAGTTTGGTAGTTGATATTCGAAACCTGATTTCGAAGTTTAGTTGCTTCATATTTTCAACTAAGTTTATTTCAAAAATAAACGAAACAGATAGGATGCTACATTTCTTTCAAAAAAAAAAAAAAAAAAGAAGAAAAAAAAGCATCACAAAAGTGTTAGCTAATTATGGGGACATCTGAGGGACAAGCAAAGAAATGCAAAGCGTGAGTAGCTCTGGCCATGAGGTTTGCAGCAGCACATTTAGTTATGAGCCAGAGAAGGTGGCTGGTGATATTCTCTCCACATTTCAATGTTGTTGTTGAGGACCACTTTCTCCTCGTGTAGTTCTCATGATCTCGGCAATTCAGTTAAAGCACCAGGGAAATTGATGATTTGTACTATCTCCCTCTCTCTCTCTCTCTCTCTCTCTCTCATTGATTTGATGATTTGTACTATTTCCCTCTCTCTCTCTCTCTCTCTCTCTCTAATTGATGAGTACTATCTCCCTCTTTCCCTCTCTCTCTCTCTAATTATTATATGTAGGGTTATCAACTATGGGAACACTAGTGAACTCTGTAACGATTCGTCCCGTTAGTAATAAATTTATAGATCCAAACTATCAGGTCAAGATGTTTAAATTTAATTATTATTACTATTGTATAATCTTATATATTTTTAATCAGAATTTCTTTTTCATCTGATGTGAGACTATTGGTTTAAAAGTGCTAACATCTTGTCTCGTGGAGGGAGATAGGGTTGGGTCTAGCGACGTTCGAAATAGCAGGAGGTCTAATTGAACCAAATTATGTTCAAATTGGTACAAGATGGTTGGGTCGAGTGGCACTCGAAATTACGGGAGGCCGAATTAGATCGGTCATGTTCGAAATACAAGCGAGTCGGGATCAACTCGTGATCGGCTTGTTTATTCTACGAGTTGAAAAAGTCAGCTCGTGATTTGCTCGTTTATTAACCGAGCGAACTGAATTCAAGCTAGTTTTGAGTAGAATACAGATTGGCTCACGAACAACGAATTGGATTAATGGCCCTAATTGCATGCATCGTGGTTTATACACTTGCTTCTCTAAAGGTTAAAACAAGGATGCCTTAAAACCTAAAATTAAACCATCAGATGTAATTTGTAATCTTTTTGACTTTTAAGTGCAATCTATCTTATCTATACAAATACTAATTGCCAGTTTGGTCA
>CM055083.1:7451708-7663508 GCA_029204045.2 Tillandsia leiboldiana
TGATGATGAGAGTGTATTGGGAAGAGAGAAAGGAGGTGGGATGAAGGAAAAGAGAGAGAGGAGAGAGGGATTTGTGATGATGAGAGTGTATTGGGAAGAGAGAAAGGAGGGAAGAAGAGAGAGAGTGAGGAGAGAGTTTTTATTAAAATAATATGTTGGGATGAGATAAAGTAGATAAGAAGGGTAATATGGTAAAAAATTTTATAGTAAAATAATAGGATGGAATTTGTTATACCAGCTATTCTCCTTGTTCTGGGTTAAGCAATACCAGACGGTTCCAGGTGCGTTTGGGAGAATAAGGGGGATATCCCCGCTATTCCCGGTTCCGTTCCAAAAACAAACGGGGCCTTAGCTTTCACACTTCCAGCTGGTATTCGTCATACCATTTGTGACGACCTGACCCGCTAGCAATAATAACTGGGCTTAAACATTTTGGGCTGTGGTTTGGGTCCAACGAGTTATTATTGCTAGCGGGTCTGGTCGTTACAAATAGTATTAGAGACAAATATCAGCCGGAAGTGTGAGAGCTAAGTGCTATGCAGAGCAAAATGCTACACTATGAGTTTGGTGGGAGCCACCTCTTAAATCCACATGAGTCGCCTCTAGAATTTCACATCGCCTGGTAATTCTGATCTTGTGATCTGGTTTGGATTCGACGAGGACGTCAGGGTCTAAACGGGGGGAAAAGAGTTCTAATTGGATTTTGCGAAATAGTTTTAATTGGATATATGAGACCATACACGCTAGTAATAAAAAGTTGAGCTTAATCTTTTTGGGCTGTGGTTTGGGCCCAACGAGTTATTATTGGTAACGGGTCGGGTCGTTACAAATGGTATCAGAGACGAATACCGGTATGTGGAACAAAGTGCTACACCATGGGTTTGGTGGGAGCCACCTCTTGAATCCGTAGGAGCCATCTCTAGAATCTCATATTGTTTGGTAATTATGATCTGTATGTCTGTGATCTGGTTTGGACCCGACGAGAACGTCAGGGTCTAAACGGAGGTAGTTTGTAACACCCCAATAGCCTCATATCGGATGAGATTGAGATTCTGATTGGATATATGGGACTATACACGCTAGTAATAATAACCGGGCTTAACCATTTTGGGCTGTAGGTGTTGCTTTGGCACGAAAATATAATGAGCTTTTGGGTCTGCTAAACAGAAAGTATGACTTATTTTTCCCTTTTTTTTCTTCTTTATTTTTCCCTTATAACTTGGTTCTTAGATGAAGAAATAGTGGCATCATAGTGCTTATACTAACATCTTCATACAAAAGCTTTACTATCACATGCTTGATCTGAAAAAGGTAGGAGAGGCTACAATGTTCCTTTCTTGCTTGTCCCCTTGTTATAACATAAAGTTTAAAGCCAATAAGCTATAAAAGCTCAGTGTTTTTGGTTCACAATTCACCTTCTTAAAGCTTTTTTTAAATTTGTAACTTCATGTTTTTAGAAGCAATGTTACAAATAGCTATGTATTTGCAGTATGCATGCGACTTCATGCTTTAACAAAAACCATCACCAATATCATGCATGATTGGTAGTGTTAATATTACTATATATCATTAATAAACGTTTTTGAGCTAGATTGCAATTTAGGGCCCTGAAGTGTCTCAATTTAGCAATTAGTACTTTAACATGATCAATTAATAATGAAATTAATGCATAACCATCCCTTGGATGCCTCACATAATGTTTGTAGCATACTTTTTTGCGTTTCATACGACTTCTTTTAATCATTAAAATGCACAATCTTATCCTTGCCATGTGTTACATTCAAAATTTTCATCTGATAAAGCCAAAAATAAAGAGATAATTTACTAGTACAGAGTTGTGCGCAACATATATATATATATATATATATATATATATATATATATATATATATATATATATATATATATATATATATATATATATATATATATATATATATATATATATGCTGTTATAGAATACGAAAGAATATTTCCTTTTCTTCAAAAGTTTAAGTTGTTAAAAAATTTCTACTATGATATCATGTTATAAGAATATGAATTTAGTGTTTTTTTTTAAAAAAAATAAGCTGTTAAAGAACGGTGTTCTTATTAAATATTAAACACTTGCCATATCATGTGGAGAGAGAATGTTTCTCTGAGGTTTTCACTATGTGGATATTTTGTTCAAAAAATATACGTTCTCAATGTGAATGGTTCTTGAGGACATTTCTTTTAATATGATTAGTCATATGAACAATTAATGTTTCATTTATCACATGACATTTTTTTTATTCTCTTTTAAGAAATAACATAAATTCTTTTTTTTTCCAAACAGCTATCAACCTAAATTAATCAAGTCATTCATAGTTAGTTTCTATCAAATTTTCATTACTATTTTTCCTTAATTCTACTTGATAAATTTTGCACCATATATTATCATTTGTCAATGATATATATATATATATATATATATATATATATATATATATATATATATATATATATATATATATATATATATATATATATATATAGGGTTGGACTTGAATACAATCAGTAGTCAACGAGTATCTTGCTATCGATTTATTTTTTATGATAGAGCATTCGAATCAACGATCGATACCGTTAAATATGATCTAGATCACTGAAAGTATTTAGAAATCAAATTTTAAATTTTTTCGACATTATTGATTTAATCATCAAAGAATTGTAAACTTTATAATTTTAATGATAGATATGGGGCGTTCACTCATTTAATGGTGTAAAGAAATATAAATCAATTAATTTTTCGTTAGATTTTTTTTTAAACTATTTGAAATAAGATCCATAGTGTTGATCTCGATTACAAAAATTATATCATAATTTTTTAAAGAATATTTATTTTTAACCATCCATTTTTGTGCCCATTTGATACACAAGAGAAAAATAAAAAAAAATGTCAAAATTTGATTTCTAGATGCTTCTAGCGGTCTAAATTTTGTTCAACGGTGCCGATCATCGATTCAGAAGCTCTATTATCGAAAGCAAATCGGCACTAATAATGGATCCTGTTTGTTACCTATAATATTTCAACCAAGCTCGCTATGCTTATAAAAATACCAAGTAATTGGTGCTTATATATTTTCTACCGTTAGATCTATTCATTTGACTAATTTTAATCCTTAGATTATGCTACTCCATCAGCCACCCACTTAATCCAAGGGGCTCACTATCCGAGCATTAAAAACCTACGAACACCAATGACTTGGTGCTTTTAAAAGTATAGAAACTCAATTTTATATATATATATATATATATCATGTTAAAATATCAAACTAATTTTGGACATGTATTGAGCTCAGGGATTAGTTTACAAAAGCATTATTGTTCAAATGGTCCAGGTAAGTACATTCATATATACCCTACTCTTGGAAAAAAAAAATAAATCAAACTATATATATATATCTCTTCTTTTCGAAGAAATTATGGAGAGCTTTGGTCATGCATTTCAATCTCACTTTAAGAACCATTTACAACTTAGTTATTAGATTCTTATACACGGGAAAATAGCTCTCGACCTGCCCAAATTAATTATGGCTTGATTTAATATTAGCACCCAAAGTTTAAAAGATTGAAATATATATATATATGTCAAACCCATCAAACATTGTTAGAACTTGATTATCATATGATAGTTAATAATACGTACGTCGAACTGCTCTCACTAGACTACATATACCTACATAATAAAATTTTAGAAAGATATTTATATATTTTCGCCACATGAGATGTGACGATCCGACCCGCTAGCAATAATAATTCGTTAGGTTCAAGGCACAGTCCAAAATATTTAAACATAATTATTATTACTAGCGTGTATGATCTCATATATCCAATCAGAACTCTTTTCTCATCCGATGTGGAACTATTGGGGTGTTACAAACTTAACACCTCCGTTTAGTTCCTGACGTCCTCGTCGGTGATCAGAATTATCGGGCGATGTAAGATTCAGAATTATCGGGCGATGTAAGATTCTACAGGTGGCTCCTACCAAATTCATGGTGTAGCAAGATTCTAGAGGTGGCTCCCACCAAATCCATGGTGTAGCACTTTTGCTCCGCATAGCACTTAACTCTCACACTTCCGGCTGGTATTCGTCTGTGATACCATTTGTGACGACCCGACCCGCTAGCAATAATAATTCGCTAGGTCCAAACCACAGCCCAAAATACTTAAGCCCAATTATTATTACTAGCGTGTATGATCTCATATATCCAATCAGAACTCTTTTTCCATCCGATGTGGAGCTATTGGGGTGTTACATGAGAATCATCTGCTGTTATTAGATAGAATATTTCACGAAAAATTCATTCGACATGCGCAGTAGACCGAGTCAAATTAATTGGCCACATAGTTCACATGATTAGATCCAACTTGTGACATTCATTCGACATGTTTTGATTATCCTTTTGTCTATAATTAATAATGGAGATTCTTTCCGGCCATTTCTGAAGTCCTCAACAGTGCAAATAGTTGCCAATTTATTTGCTAGCTTCCTATTTTATAACTTTCTCTCTTTTAAAACCATTGCCATTTTTTCTTTTAAAAAAAACAAACGTACCCTTCTACATATATATATATATAACTAAATCTTCACATCACTATCAATTCTAATATGATTAGCGAATCGCAACAAAGTTACAAAATTAAAGAACAATGATTTCCAACTATGGTACACTTTAGTACTGATTTAATTTTGTTATATATTCGGAATAGACAAGCCCCTTCAAAATAAGAAATCACTTTTTACCGCGGTAGGGCACCCAAATGACTATCATATTATTAAGACGAAATTACAGAAAATCTTTCTGTAATATTTCGTTTTTTTACTTTGCGCTACTGTCTTTTAAAAATCTATATTTTCTCTCTCGTAATTATCGAAATATGTATTTATCCCCCGCCGTCACCATTCCGTGAGTAAACCGTCAATTTTTAAAAAATATTATTAGATATACCCAAAATATCTTTCAAGAATGGCGAAAAATAAGCTAAAATTCATTCTCTCTCCAATATAAGGTAAGGGCATTTTCGTTAATTTACCTCCTCCGTTAACGCCGTTGCCTCCTAAAGACAATTCGGTAATTACAAGGGGGCAAAATATAGGTTTTTAAAAGATATGGGGACAAAATAAAAAAACGAAATATTACGGAAGAATTTTTTGTAATTTAACCTATTATTAAACATAATTTAGAATATTTAATTGAGTTATTCGGAACCAAACTTTGTGATTTGTTAACAATATCTACTTATGATCAAAAATTTTGGAATGGATAGTTGTGATTGCTAATATGAATGTTATTCGCCTATCTCTTGGTATAGAACAATTCATATCAGTTTGCTTTTTGTCAACAAATATTTTCAAATATCTATTTTAAGATCAACAATTCTAACAGTATAGTAAAGAATTTGGTGGTTGATATCCGTGACCCGAGTTCGAAATCTAGTTGCTTTACATTTCCAGCTAAGTTTATTTTAAAAATAAACGAAGCGAGTAGTATGCTATCTTTCTCTCAAAAAAAAAGATCAACAATTCTAACAGTACAGTAAAGATTACTATGAATGGTTGTTCGATTTTCATAGTTTATTCGCAGACATTTGATGCAGTATAATTAATTATTCTTAAAATTATAAAATTCAGCCCTTAAATACTTTAAAGTATTTTAAATTTAACTATGTGGATCATTGGTTTTAAGTATTGATAAATTAATTATATGCAATGATTATTTTTTTTCAAAAGGTTAAGCTCAAGAGAACGGTATTTTTATTATTGCTATTTAACAATTTTTCTCACATCTAAATTTTTTATAGACTCAAAATGTAGGTTTAAATGAAATGACCTAGACTAGAGACCTAGTAAAACTCTAAATTCAAAAAACTTTTATTTTGATACCATATTAAAATGGGTTAATTGCATACGGCTCCCTGTAAATATATCGAATAGCAGATATATCCCTATAAAGTTCAACTTTTCATATTTATCTCTTCAAAAGTTCAACGTTATTAATATATATCCCTCCGGTTTATTATCGTTAGTTTACTGTTTATTTTTTAACAGATTATATGTGAAATGATAGTTTTGCCCTTTCAAAAATGTCTCTCTAAAAAATAATACAGAAATATTTGGAAGGGTAAAAAGATAAATTTACCTCACTAAGTAACCAAGATTAAGTATTTAATCTATGGTTAACTAGATTTTTCTAACAGAGATAGACGGTATGGATATGTATGAATAACATTGGACTTTTGAAGGGATAAATATTAAAAGTTGAACTTTGTAGAAATATATTTGCTATTCGATATATTTATAAAGAGCCGTATGCAATTAACCCTATTAAAATATATAGAACAACAATATATTGTTAACCGATAACTTGAGCTTATCCGATAAATTAAAATGATTATTTTATATAATTCAACATGATAAAGTGATCTTTTTAATATTTACATTCAACAAAAACAAATATCTCTATCCTCAAAAGTGACTGTAGTACTCCCTCCCTCTAGGGATGTCAACGGGTCGGATTCGAGACGATTTTTCAAAAATTCGAATCCGAACCAGACTACATACCGGAAATCCGAATCCGACAGCGACTGCATACCCGAAACCAGAATTCGAATCCGAATTCGATGGATTTTAAAAATTCATATCCAAATCTGAATTCGACCAAAAATTCAAAACCCGAATTCGAACCCCAACCCGAAGCTGAACTCGAAAATTAAAATCCGAAATAATTATTATTATTTTTTTCTTTATAATATTTCAAAACATATTGTATTAAATCTAAATTTTTAAAATATAAATTTAAATATAATATCAAATATTTATATACACATATATTATATAACGTAAAACCAATTCGGGTTCGGGTTCGATCAAAATTCATATCCGAATTTAAATCCGTCGAATTTTTATTTTTTATATTCACATCCGAATTCATATTCGTTTAATATCGTTCATTCTATTCGAATTCAGGTTTAGATAAAATTTTAAATATCCGTATACATCCCTAACCACCACCACCCCCCTCCCTCTCTCTCTCTCTCTCTCTCTCACAGCATATATGTTGTACATGAATATTTGTGTATGTAATCTAAAAAAAGTGTCGCTGACAAAAATACCGACACTTATTGTAAGTGTTGATATATGTGCCGTCACTATGGTGTATAGCGACACATTTTTATAATGTGTCTCAAAAATATGTCCCTATAATCTAATTTTGAATATAGATGAAATATAGATAGTACATTTATACAAAATTGTTACAAACATGTGTCCCTATAACCTAATTTTATTGCAGTATATATATATATATATATATATATATATATATATATATATATATATATATATAAAATTTATTCTAGGGTGAGGATATGGCTAAAGAACAAATTTCAGAGGGGCAGAAAAGCTCAGACTTTTCAATTTGGTACACTTCAATGACATGATGCTTTATTTAATGGCCAACAGTAAGTACTAAGACGTTTTATAGCCTACAGACAGAAAGAATAAGAATATTTTCATTAATTGTTTCTAACGCAAATGATAAAAAATTTAATAATTAATATTCAAAATTTTAAATTCGAAATTTAATTATTTTAAATTTTCAGTTAAGTTTATTTCAAAATAAATGAAACGGATAGCACGTTATCTTTTTCTCTCAAAAAAAAAAAAAAAAAAAAAAAAATTCAAGTAAAACAATGTACTTCTAACTTTATTAGGGTGAAAAGAGAATTTGGTTCAAATTATATTTCTTATTTAAACATTTTAACTTTTAAGGTTCATATGTATTATATTTTAGTTCTCGATCATTTTCTTACTTAAAAAGAATGTTTCTTATTCACTTTCGTTTGAAGTGAACTAAAATATTAAGTAAATTGTTTATTATAGATAAATAGAATGAGTATTAATTTAGAAGAAAATTTAGGTTTCTTTTCTTTATTTTCTTCTAATGTTCAGGGACTAATATGTTCACATAAAAGATACAGGGACCAAGTAGAAATATTCAGACAGTACAATGACATCAATACAATACACCTAACTTATAAATGATGTGGTTTTTGAGCCACTCAAGTAGCTAGTTTGGCATGTCTTTTAATTTCAGTATAGGGAACACTTGAACAGCTATACATTAAATTCAACATAGTAATGCTGATGCTATATAGGATGCTGAGGCACCCAAGCATATAAAAGCTTACATTGCCAAGTGATTCATATGCTCACTAGCTAGGTTTTAATGAGGGAGAAAAAAAAAAAAAAAAATAAAATAACATAAAATAAAATAAAAGGAACACAAAAAGGAATGCCAATCCCCACTCTTTTAGACATGTAGAACAATGTCTTTTGTACACATTACCCTTTTAGTACCATTCACTTTGGGAGATTAGGGCATATAACATGTTAAAAAAGATACAATTCATCTTCCACCCAAATGGATCCTAGCTAGTGTTCACAAAAGGAGTGTGAGGCCCAAACCAAAAGGAAGGAAAGGGGTTAGCTAGTCTCCACATGACCTCAATCACTCATGTGGCCATCCTACTCCAACTCATTGGAAAAGAGAAAGCACAAGACCATCCTACACAAAAAGCCACTTCACTCCCCTTCCTCTTTCCCCTAAAGTGTGTTTAGAGGACCAGCACTTAAAGTGTGCCTCATTCCTTTTACCAAATTCACATTGTGGTCTAAGGAAATACCTAGGAGGTGCAAATGAATTGTTATATATATATATATATATATATATATATATATATATATATATATATATATATATATATATACACTATAATAAAATTATACTATAACGATATTTTTAAGTATTGCTAAATACTAAAAAAAATATTGCTGAAAAAAATACCGACACTTGTCATTAATGTCGCTATATGTGCCGTCGCTAGGGTGTATAGCGACATATTACTATAATGTATCTCAAAAATGTGTCCCTATAGTCTAATTTTGGATATAGATAGACTATAAATAGAATACTTGCAAAAAAATGTCACAAATATGTGTCCTTATAACCTAATTTTGTTATAGTGATATATATATATATATATATATATATATATATATATGAGCTTCTATTTTTAAAAAACTACTAAGTTATTGGGGCTTGTAGGTTTTTAGCTTTTGGATGAATTGATGTGCAGTTAGGATAATGGTGGGTCTTTTAGATTTAGTGGGTAGCTGGTGGAATAGCATGATTTAAAAGTTGGAATTAGTCAACGGGATAGATCTAACAGTAGAAAAGTTATATGCACAAATTGTTGGATACTTTTACAAATATAATTGCCGAATTATATATATATATAACATTGAAACTTTTAAAAAAAATAAAATTTATGGTTTAAATCATTAGCCTAGGTATCAAGTGGTGTTAAATTTATATTATATTAGTCATTAAAAATTATCAATTTTTAAAACAGTTGAAAACTAGTCAAATAATATAAAAACATTATAAAATTTAAATTCTAAAAATTTAAATATTTTATATTATATTTAATAATATCGTTCATCGATTTGGATGCTCTATTGGCAAAACCTATGCGAATGTAAATAACTGTATTTATTTTTAAAAATATTTTAGTGTCCCTCTCTACAGAGAGAGAGAGAGAGAGAGAGAGAGAGAGAGAGAGAGAGAGAGAGAGAGAGAGAGAGAGAGAGAGAGAGAGAGAGAGAGAGAGAGAGAGAGAGAGAGAGAGAGAGAGAGAGAGAGAGAGAGAGATCATGTATGTGGACAAGCAAATCCAGAATCTAATAAGAACAAAGAATCTAATAAGAACAAAGAAAGTAGGAGACTCATCCCTCTCCAAATGTCACTAGAATTTACCATGTCAAAATATTAATATATTAATTGTCTCTAGACCCATTAGAAAATATTAACACATTAATTGTCTTTCCCTAAAGGGAAATTAGTCATAGGGCTTACTAGTTCTACAGTATAATAAAAAGAAAGATATGGGGATCATTTACATGTAGCACTGCTCTTTTTCTAAAGCCCCTTTAATTTTTTACCTGGTGTCACAACTCCAAATAGATTAAAGAGACTATACTACTGTTACTACAAACTACGAAATCGACCTGGCTCGGGTTCGATTGGGATTGATCGACCCATTTAGGAAGCCCAATTGTTGGGTTTGGATCAAAGTCATCAATTAAAATATTATTGAATCAGTGACATGCATGACCAATTCAAATCATGGTATTATAGTTGAGAATGGCCAGGTTATGGATTGGGTTGCGTCAAATAAAGTCATTATAAGAAAGATAATTTTATGATTCATTGATCTTGATGATTCATGATCTCTTGTAGAAGATCCTTGGATGTGAAAGAGTAGAGGAGAAAAGGAAGAGGTGAGATATTGGCCAAATAAACTTGCTCTAATTAACTGCATTCACATTGAAATTAAACAGGTTATAAAGGTTCTATGGAATCAGTACTTGTCTTTTATGAAAAGTCGATCCGATTATAATGTATTTGAAAGTGTATATATCTCGAGTACATCAAAACTGACTATATGATGAACTCCAAAATTTTTCCTTAAGGGTCAGAAGATATATACTCATAGTTAAACTTTTCTTATAAGTAGAAATTCAACCTTATGAGTAATATGTACTATGTTTAACAAAAATGCTTCTGGTACATCTCAAACGGAGTGTACATCCACTACAACAAAATTAGGTTATAGGGATACATTTTTGTGACACTTTTGTACAATATTCTATTTATATTTTATCTATATCCAAAATTAAATTATAGCGACACAATTTTAGAACACATTACAATAATGTGTCGTTATACATCCAAACGACTGCACATATAGCAACACTAATTATAAATGTCGGTATTTTTGCGAGCGGCACTTTTTCAGATTTTAGAAACACTTAAAAGTGTCGCTATAATATAGTTTTGTTGTGGTGATCTTACACCCCACCCATCGTAGGATGGAATGAATTTCACTCGTCACTTCGAAGTGACGAGTGGATAAGTCTCCACCTTTGGATGGGTATGGTGTACATCGTACACTTCGTTTGGAATGTACAGATAGCATTACTCTTAATTGATATAGTTTAATAGTTAGACCCTGTCTGCCGCCACGAATGAACCGACCCGCGAGGATGTGGTCATTCATGATGCAGATCGAGTTTGTTTAGGTTTTTAATTTGAAATCAGGTTTGTAGGTTCATGGCTTCCAACAGACTCAAGAATCTGCTGTTAATTATCCCACACTTGCAGTATTAAGGAACCCTCGATTAAGAGACCAAAATGAATGCTGATGATGAAAGAGACCGCAATATAAAGACGAACTTTTATTGATATGACTTTCAAGTACATGGCTTAAGCAGTGGCATACCCCCACTGTACAGGAGTGAAATGCTAATTCTATAAACTCGGTGGCCCTTCAAAAGTGGGTGGCGGTCGAATAAGGCTGAGTTTGATATGATTTGGGTTGTTTGGGTTGTTTAGTTTAGTGACTTTTTCGGTCGTTTGGATTTGGTTGTTTGGATTTGGGTTAGTTTAATGACTTTTCGGTTGTTTGAATTTGGTTGTTTGGATTTGGGTTTAGTTTAGTGACTTTTGGGTTGTTTGGATTTGGGTTTAGTTTAATGATTTTTCGGTCGTTTGAATTTGGGTTTAGTTTAATGACTTTTCGGTCGTTTGAATTTGGTTGTTTGAATTTAGGTTTAGTTTAATGACTTTTCGGTCGTTTGGATTTGGATTTAGTTTAATGACTTTTCGGTCGTTTGGATTTGGGCTTAGTTTAATGACTTTTCGGACGTTTGGATTTGGGTTTAGATTCAACTAAGTTGACTCAGCAGATTCATTTGGAGTTAGCTCGGTTTGAACTCTTGATTTGTTTCAGTTCGGGTGGAGCTGGTTTGCTTGATTTGGATCATCCCTGAAGTTCGGTTTGAACCTTTATTCAGGTTGGGTTCAAATTGAATTGGTTTGAACCTTTTATACTTGATTTGAGCTGAGCCGGTTTATGCTTTCGCTGGGTTTGTCCTCTTTGAGTTTGATTTGGGTCGAACCGTTATACTTTGATTCAGAAGCCTTTGAGACATGGTTTAGGTTGAACCCTTATGACTTTGTTCGAGACCATTTGAATTCGATTTGGACCGGGCCTTTATAGTTCGGCTCAACTTGGACCCTTTTCTGGTTCGGTTTGGTTCGGATCGTAACCTTATGGTTTGGTTTGAGATCTGTTTGAGTTTGATTCAGGTTGAGCCACCTTGAGTTCGGTACAACTTAGAATCCCTTTGCATTTGGTTTGGATCAAACTCTTGTGATTTGGTTCGAAATCCGTTTGAGTTCGATTTGAATCGCCATCTTTGCGGCTTGGTTTAGAACTCTTTGATTTCGATTTGGGGTCAAGTTGGTTCGTGGTTCGGTTCAAGTTGCATATAGTTCCGTCTAGATTCGATTTAGGTTGAATCGACTTATGGTTTGATCCGGTTTGGCTTGATCCTTCTGCAGTTCAGTTCAGGTCGAACCAGTTTAGGTTCAATTTAAGTCAAACCGGTTTATGGTTTAATTCGGTTCAGCTCAAACCTCATATGGTTCAATTTGAATTATATATCTCAATTGCACTTGTTTTAAATCATATCAATATTGGGTTCAGTTGGCAATTCGATTTAAATCGAATTAAGTCGAGCCGTGCCCATCACGAAGATGGCGATTGGTTCGATCGGTGCCTATCACGAAGATGACGATTTGTTTGAGTCGAGCCGTGCCTATCACGAAGATGACGATTAACTCAATCGGTGCCTATCACGAAGATGACGGTTTGATCAAGTCGAGCTGTGCCTATCACGAATATGGCGATTGGCTCGACCAGTGCCTATCACGAAGATGGCGATTTGATTGAATCAAGCCGTGCCTATCACGAAGATGGCGGTTGGCTCGACCGGTGCCTATCACGAAGATGGCGATTTATTTTTGTAAATTTTTTTTATTTTTATTTTATTATTATTCCTTTTTTTTGGGTGGGTTTGATCGTGTCGGGCCTATCACGAAGATGGCCGCTCGATCGCGCCAAAGGAACGATTTGGTTTAAATCGCCATGTTCCAACCGTGTCGAGCCTATCGCGAAGATGGCCGCTCGATCGCACAAAAAAGAACGGTTTGATTTGGAATAGGGATTTGTGTGTCGAGCCTATCATGAAGATGGCCGCACAATCAAATCGATTGGAGAACCGTCGTCATGTCGTTCGGCGCACGTCTCGAGGAGACGGGTGTTTAGCGAATATGCACGCACGACATAGTAACGATCCAATGTCGAATTTGATCGGTCGAGCCTATCACGAAGATAGCCGCACAATCAAATCGACAAAAAGATTGCCACTATGTCGTTTGTGTGCATACACCGACCCGCCCGCCATCATTTTGGTGGTGGGATAGTCTTGTGGCCACCATTATTACCACCGTCGAAGAAGGAAGAATAGACCATGAGACCTCCTCGCACATTATTATCGTCGTCGTCGTCGTCATCGTCATGACCGCCGTCGTCGTCGCCATCACCGTCGTACATTCACTTTTTTTATTTTTTTTCTTTCCTTTTTTAACATTTCTCACCCCTCTTCCATTTCTTTCTTTTCTTTCTCCAATTTATAGAAGTCTCAAAATTAAATAAAAGATAACCTCCTAAGTCAAAAGGTGTACATATATTTTTTTTATATCAATCGCATCTTTCACTCTTTCTTTCTTCTTTCCTTTTTTTTTTTTTCTTTTTTTTTTCTATATTTCACTTTTTTTTTTTTTTTTTCTTTCTCCTTTTTTTTTTATATCTCATTTCCCTTTCTTTTTTATTTCTTTTTTTTTTTTCAATTTTGAATTTCAAATTATTATTATTTTTTTTTGTCTCAACAGACCCGACTAGACGGTGTTGATGCGTCAATTAAACCAAATCTGACCACTTAAATCCAACTGAATTAATTAGATATTTAGATCTAAATGGCTAAACTCACTTATTTTTCAAAATCATAGAATAAAAGAAATGCAAAATATTAGTTGGGATTATATGGTGATCATCATTACTACATGCTTAATGGGTTCATGGTCTGGGGTGATCCGTATTGAACCATATTTTTCGAGTGACCTGATGAGTCACTCATAACTAGCTAGGCCAAGCTTCTTGAAGGTTAGCTTTTTTTCTCAAATATGTTTGGTCGGTTTAATTTGGATTAATCCATAGAGGCCTAATTATATATATTTACTAGTGTTAGCTAAGTAAATTAAGCCAAGTCAATGCCCATGCACATACGTTCAAAGATATGATACATTAATTCACGCATATCTACATAATCCGAAAGGTTAAACTAGTAGGTTTGAGTCCTTTAATTTACGTATTATATATGAACCATGTCATTAATGCCCCTTGAATTAACTAATCTTCTCCTTTTTAAGTATTGCACTGAATCACATTTGGCTTTTCTCCAACACATGCACGCTTTCAAGCTGATCTTTATGATCAGCCACTGTTAATTAAGCACTCACTTGACTTAATCCAATACGCTAATCCTACGCCACCTTTTTCTAACCAAAGTAAAGGTCTCACTATTTTGATTGCACTACATTGTTTAACCACTACGTACTCTAGCTTCTAATCCTGTCATGTTCACAAAAGCTCCTTAATTGATTCTATGGCGCCCTATAGAATAGTATCTTAGGAACTTCAAATTGTTAGCTATATAGCTCTAATTAAGGATTTGAACTATCTACTGAACCAAAAACTTATCACTCCAATTATTGTTCTAGTTATCATTTTCATGAGCCATTATTATGTTCGAAGAATGTGTGATAATTATTTTCTTTATATGTTGTGGATCGGTTAGCTCGCTTCTAGAATCTAATCTTGTATTAATTCTTTAAGCATTATAATGAATCACCAAACTTGGCAATTTATGAATCACTACATCCATCCATACGAACCCATACGATGATCTTGCGTGCGTTTTCTTGCCCCATGCAACTCGATCAGAGGTTCTCGTTCTTTTGAATGCACTGTACCATTTTACTACAACCCTATCTTCGCATCAGTTTGCTATGGCCACAAGAATTACTAAATCAGTCACACCGTACTGTTTAGAGAAGAAGCCTCCAATGTGAAAGTGATTTGTTGTGATACTAACTATTAAAAAGACGTCCAACCACAACCGAAGCACATGTAAGACTAAATATGTGCAAATCTATCAGCATCTATTAAATCCAAAAGCAAAAATTGTATATTTAGATCCAGTAATATATATATATATATATATATATATATATATATATATATATATATATATAGAGAGAGAGAGAGAGAGAGAGAGAGAGAGAGAGTAGAGTTTATATATTCTTAAAAGTACAATCTTAATTATGTTTGTAAATTTTTTATCATTAAATTTGTATTGAGATTTATACTATTGAAAAGTCAACTAAAAGAGAGAAAGAAAAAGTATAATAGTGTACAAAACTCAATACAAATCTAATAATAAAAAATTTACAAATATAATTTGACTTATACTTTTGAAAGTATATAAGCTCTCTCTCTCTCTCTCTCTCTCTCTCTCTCTCTCTCTCTATATATATATATATATATATATATATATATATATATATATATATATATATATATATATATATATATATATATATATATATAGTTCGGCTACTATGCTATCAATAGCACCAAGTATTTGATGTTATTAAATTTTCTATTCTTAGAGCAACCCCTTTGATCATTTTTATCCGTTAGATTTTATTATTTTTCCAACTACATATTAAATCCAAGGGATTCATTATCATCTCAACCACACATCTTTTAATCTAAAAATTAAAAATTTAATAATATTAATAACTTAGTGCTATTAATAACATTCCAGCCTAACTCTCTCTCTCTCTCTCTCTCTCTCTCTCTCTCTCTATATATATATATATATATATATATATATATATATATATATATAATATGCTACTGTGCTATTCGATAGAAGGTAGTAGTAACTAATAGGTATTTCAATAGGACAATGGTTACATGTAAATTCTTTATAACTAGAAATCCATAATAATTCCTAATAGAAGGTAGTAGTAACTAATTAATGGACCTAATGGCTGGTGGTAAAGTAAAATGAAGTTAATATGTTAAAACAATAAATGGAAAGCCAAAACAAGAAGTACATTCTTTTCGCAACCTTTCTTCCCCTCCCTAGACAAGCTAGCCATGTGAGAATCTCCTCTCTCTCTCTACCTACATTGATAGGCATCCTTATAATTAAAAGAGAAAGCAAGTAATTAAGTACCTTCCCAATCATATAGCTCTCACCTCAAATTGTTATTAGATCACCTTTAATAGGCCTTAGTAATGGTTGGAAATCCGGTACTCGTCTTAATATTAGGTTTTGTGAATCTGTAATTCGCTCTGATATTGAGTTTTGTTGATTCGATATTTACTCCGTACCGGTTATTGAGATTTCGCAATAAAAATATTAAATCTGATTTTTACTAATTAAAAATTTGCCTTCTCAATAAAAACTGATGCAATCATAAAAAAAAATCGAAACAGAAAAAAGGGATGAAATAAAATTTATTAATCAAGAAAAAAATTACACATATTTTTTCTTCTTCAATAGAGTGGTTTCAATCTAAATTCTCTATTTGAATCTTTTTCTCATTTTTTTTTATCTTCTATAATATAAAAAAACTTTTTTTTTTCATGCATCCATACAATAGATGCACCAAACTAAGAACTAATTCTCTCTCTCTCTATTTCTGGTATGGACACCATCCCAAGAATCTCTAATTAATCCACCCCATGCATTATATAATGCATAAGATATAATGTATCAAAATACGAGTACAATTAGAAATAGAGCAATGCTACATGTACACCCCGAAGGGGTGTACATCATACACCTCCACCATTTTAATGGTGGCGATATTTTTTACGGGTCACATCAAGTGACCCATCATCACACCCCCACCCTTAGATGGGTGGGGTGTATGATGTACACCCCGAAAGGGGTGTACACATAGCATTTTCCTTAGAAATATTACTCTAATTAATATTTAAATTTAAATTAATTATTTTACTAAATTAAAATATTTATTTAAATCTAATTAGTATTCACTTACAAATTTAACCAAATCCTAACAGTAATACAAAAAAAATATTAAAGTAGCACCTCTCTCTCTCTCTCTCTCTCTCATTTTCATAAAGGAAAATGCTATGTGTACACCCCTTTCGGGATGTACATCATACACCCCACCCATCTAAGGGTGGGGGTGTGATGATGGGTCACTTGATGTGACCCGTAAAAAGTATCGCCACCATTAAAATGGTGGAGGTGTATGATGTACACCCATTCGGGGTGTACAGGTAGCATTGCTCTTTCATAAAACCACAAGGGATGTTCCCAAAGGAGCAAGTTAGGTACCCACATCCATCAAAAGGGTGTGGTACATCAATATACTTCCCTAGTAATTACTCTTCCATGTACTTCCCTTGTAAATTCCCACCCATGTTTCTCCATCAATCCCCCTCCTACCTCTATCAAACCCCTATGGGTAGCACTTGGCTTAAAATGAACAGTCACCATCATAATAAATACAATCCAACATGCCATAATATTACAAGCTCTCTCTCTCTCTTTCTCTCTCTCTTTCTCTCTACTACTACTACTACTACTATTACTACTATTCTAATGTATGGCCCATTCACTGTTGATACATAACACTTTTAAATCATACCTTGAACCTTATTTGTCCGTTTGGTCATATAATGCTACCCTACAATAGCTGCATAATTCCCTTTATCTTCTCTAGACCACGAGAACATATTATGCAACAAATGTTGGCATTTAATGGCACTTTACAAAGTGTGCAGTCTCCATTTAAGGCACATTTGGCCCACACAATGAATGGATGAATAATATAGCCTCACTGGGCCTTAGGTTTTTGATGGGGGCCCACCTTTTTTTTCTTTTTCTTTTTCTTTTTCCTTTTTTTTTTTTTTTGTTTGTATGGGCTTGTCTCAATTGATTTAATTTGCACCGTCCGTTGTCGATCGGACGGTGTGATTTTCGCGATGGTACATCATGGTACTGTGGGATGGTTGGCATTGTCTTTCCTAGGGGTGGCAATTCAGCTCACTGTTCGCGAGCCAGCTCGTGTTCGGCTCAAAATGAGCTCGAGATCGAATCGCTCGTTTAGTAAACGAGTCGAACACGAGCCGAATTTCTTAGCTCGTTTAATAAATGAACCGAACACGAGCTGGGGTCAGCTCGCTCGTGTTCGGCTCGATAACGGCTCGAATATATATATATATATATATATATATATATATATATATATATATATATATATATATATATATATATATATTACTATTTAGATTTTAAGCTATTAATTTTTTATAAATTCCTTTTTTTTAATTTTTTTTTAAGTTTTACATCTAGAAATGAAAATCAAACTTGTTGTTCGCGAGCCAGCTCGTGTTCGGCTCGTAAATAAACGAGACGAGCCGAACACGAGCCGAATTTTTCAGCTCGATATTTAAACGAGCCAGCTTGTGTTCGGCTCGTTGACACCCCTAGTCTTTCCCTCTTATCTTTGTGTAAATTTGCTACTTATAGAAAATAAAAAATAATAATATTTTCAAGAAAGAAAAGAATGTTGCAATAGAGTGGCCTAAACATATATATGCTTCTTAGAATTTCCAAGGATGAAACAATAAAAATTGCATTTGGAGAACTCATATATACCTGCCAAATGGAGAAGAAATTAATATAAAGAAAAATAATGCAGCAAACATTATATTTATGATGATCAATTAGAGAAAAAGAACATTAGCATTTACACATGACTCGCAATACCAATGAGAATTCATACAATTTAATGCGAGTGATTTGTTGGATTAGTTGCGCTTTATAAGTAGTAGCTTAGTTCTTATTAGAGCTAGCATTTATTATTTAATAGATTTTTTTTATTTTTTTTTTGAATAATATGATGTTAAGGGTGTGTTTGGTTTGGGTTATCATGCCATGATTACAGATTATCCTGTTAAGATTACTGAATTTGATTCATCCAGTTTATAATTTGGGATAGGTAATATAAAATTACGAATGGTGGAGAATTATTTCAAAAATATTACTGAGCCACGATGAATATCTTGTATTATTGATGGCGGGTTATCTCACATGTTATATAAAATAACAAGTTTATCCCTCCAACCTCCCAAACTCTTTCAATATTTTATTTTCAGAATTTTAATTTAAAATTTTGAATTATCAAATTTTAAATTTCAAATATCAAATTTAGATTTTAAAATTTAAAATTTTAATTTAAATTTTAAATTTATACTTATATTTTAATTTTTATATTTTTATATTTTAAATTTATATTTTAAATTAAAATATTAAATTTTATATTTTTGTTCAGATATAAAATTTAAAATTTAGATTTAAATTTTAAATTCAGGTGCAAACTATATTAATTTAGTAAAAAAGTAGTATTAAATTTGACCAGAAGAATAATTTTGGAATAAACTATACTTCATCGTCAGAATTACTGAATTTAATAAAATAAATTAAATATAATAATTCCATATATATTATAATCTAATATTACATTACTAGATTAAGTCAAACGCGTTAATGTAGTATCAGTAATGATCTGATTATGAAATCTTAGATATCTGGTTATAACGAAATAATATACATGTAATATTACATAATATAAACCAAACGCATTCTATGAGGTTATACATGGATATATATGGAATCTATATTTTTGCATGCCATTAGGTGGAAATTGGGTCTAATGCATCGAGTCTTTTTGATGCATGGGCCATGTAAAAAATTTCTCTAGTTGCTTTATAATATTGGTAGAGAAACATGAAATTAGATTTTTTTTTTTTTTTTTTTTTTTTTTTTTTTTTTTTTTTTTTTTTTTTTTTTTTGGTTTTTGAATAATTTGGCAGTTTTGAAACTAGAGTTTTGAGAGGTTATATTTCCTCTAATTCTCTCTTTTGATTCTAGTAAATCTTTATGTAGTGTTTTGCTAATCTGTGTGTGTGTGGGTTTTTCTTTTCTTACTCAACAAATTAAGCTGCAACATAATTAATATGACCAATTGCATTAACTAGCATGATTTACTAGCTTGATTTTGACTCTTTTTTTTTTAACTTAATTTATTTATGTTGTGAGCAACCATTAATTAAGCTTGATTAAGACAGTTCTAAACTATTAAGATTGATTAATTAAGTATAAACAATTCCAATTAATTCAATTAAAATTCAACAATTAACAGTTCATAGAGTCAATATTAGAATTTCAGAGAGTGAACTCATGAGATCATTTATTATTCCAATTAATTAAATTGTAGATGGAGCCTTTTCTAGCTAGAAAAATCCAAAATTTCCTTATAATTAAGCCAATATAGACGCATAAATTGATCACAATTCAATTAATTATACAACTAAATGGACATTTCACTATATACGCAACTACAAATGAACAAAGCTGTTAGAACACTTGATAGACCTACAATTTCTTTTCGCTCTTTTATAGTAAAGAAATAGTATTTACTACGTCTTTGAATATATAGGATTTATTATTTGATGTTGTTGTGTGTACCAGTATTCATTCAAAAGCTAGCTAGAAAAATGATAGTAAATAATATTTTTATCCTTTTACTACTGATAGTATTTTGACTGTATTAATATATATATTTCTATATTATTTATACAAAGGCCTTTTTTGAATTTTATATCACTACAACAAACTATACTATAGCGACACTTTTAAGTGTTGCTAAAAACTAAAAAAAAATACTGTTGAAAAAAATACCGACATTTATTATTAGTGTTGTTATACGTGCCGTCGCTAGGGTGTATAGCGACACATTACTATAATGTGTCCCAAAAATGTGTCACTATAACCTAATTTTGTATATAGATGGACTATAAATGGAACACTTATAAAAAGTGTTATAAACATGTGTTCCTATAACCTAATTTTGTTGTAGTGATTCTAAAAATATCATTATTTTTTTTAATAATTATATACATATTCAATGAATCTCAACCATAAATTTTAAATGATTTATTTTATACCATTTGATTTTAAGTGTTGGACTTCATTTCTTGACATCTTATTCAATGAATGAAAATAAAAATATTTGTCAAATTTTATGGCTATAATATTTTTATCATTTAAATATTTCATATAGGAAAATGCTATGTGTACACCCCTTTCGGGGTGTATATCATACACCCCATCCATCTAAGGATGGGGGTGTGATGATGGGTCACTCGATGTGACCGGTAAAAAATATCGCCACCATTAAAATGGTGGAGGTGTATGATGTACACCCTTTCGGGGTGTACATGTAGCATTGCTCTTTCATATATTAAGGAAAGTTTAGCACAATATCCCAAAAAAAATATATCTACAATGTGGGTTCCAAAAAAGAACTCAAAATCAAAGGAACCCACACACAAATTATCCATTGAAATTTTCAGTATGAGTCCGAATGCGTTACACCCCAAACCTAACTCAGACCCGATTCTTTGGCGGATAGGATTCTAAATAGTTTTCAAATCCACACTCAAACTTGGATCCGAAGTTGGACCCGTTAAAATACCAGGACATCAAAAAAGGCAAAGAGAAAAATAAAGAAAAACTTGATACCTATTTTTTCACTATATTATTTCAAACTTATTCTGCGGGAGTTTTAACTATATTTATTACATACACTTGTTATCCATTAATTGATGATATCTTAGTTTCACAAGGAGAAAAAAAGTGTTAAGAATGGTTTAAATTTAATGGAATCAACAATAAATTAATAAAATTACAATTTAATAAATGAAATTTACTAATTTAAAATAATTAAAAGATAAGAGTGCTTCGCTAATTGAAAGGAAAATGGTTACTATAAAGTGTTCTGAGTCCTCAACTATATATAAGCCATTTTGGACTCATTAAACTTATATATATATATAAAGTGTTCTGAGTCCTCAACTATATATAAGCCATTTTGGACTTTATATAAGTTAGAGGTCATTATATATGAATGAGTCCTAGAAGGAAAAGGAAAGAAATTTTCCAAAGGATCTTTATTTCATGTTTACTTGGTCATGCACGATCTATATATTTTTGAAGGCACTATAAAATACGATAAATTGCACAAGGTTGTTGCATGGTTGCAATAAAAGCAATAAAACTGTAACCAAAAAAAAAAAAAAGACAATTTTTTTTAATTATATTGGTGTTGGCCAATGATGTTATTCATAATCCCTATCCTTTGATCTTTAATTTCTCATTAAACTTTTATATATATATATATATATATATATATATATATATATATATATATATATATATATATATATATATATATATATATATATATATACTTTCAAAAGTATAAACTCATTTATATTTGTGAATTTTTTACCATAAAATATATTAAAATTTATGCAATTATACTTTTTCTCTCTGTCTTTTTTCTTAATTGTCTTTACAATAACATGCATGGATCCCAATACAAATGTTATGGTAAAAAATTTACAAGTAGGAATGAGCTTATACTTTTGAAAGTATATAAGCTCTAATATATATATATATATATATATATATATATATATATATATATATATATATATATATATATATATATAGTTCGGCTAGAATACTATCGATAGCACTAAGCAATTAGTGCTATCAAGTTTTCAGCCGTTGGATGAAAAGATATACGGTTGAGATTATAGTGGTTCCCTAAGATTTTTACTATTAAACCAACCACCTAGTAAACCCTAGGGAACCGCTATCATCTTAACCACACATCCTTTAATCCAAAGGCTAAAGAATATGCGGTTAGAATGATAGTGGTCCCCTAGGGTTTAGTGGATGGTTGGTTGAATAGTAAAAATTATAGGGGACCATTATAATTCCAACCGTACATCATTTTATTCAAGGGCTGAAAATTTGGTAGCACCAATTGCTTGGTGATATCGATAGTATTCCAATCGGAATATATATATATATATATATATATATATATATATATATATATATATATATATATATATATATATATATATATATATATATATATATATATATATATATATATATATATATATATATATATAGTTCTGTTACTATGCTATCGATAGCACCAAGTGCTTGGTGCTACTAAGTTTTTTACTGTTAGATCTACCTCTTTGATCAATTTCGTCAATTAGATCATATTGTTTCACCAACCACCCACAAAATTCTAGGAGCCCATGACCAGACTCATATATAGTCCAGCTACTATGCCATCAATAGCACCAAGCATTTGATATTATTAAATTTTTTACCGTTGAATCTACCAATTTAACTATTTTCACCTCTTAATTATATCATATTATTTCTCCAACAACTCACTAAATCCTAGGGAACCACTATCATTCTAACCACACATCCCTTAAATTAAAGGTTTAAAACTTAGTACCAATAATTTTGTGTTATTAATAGTATATATAGTAATCTAGGTCTATATATATATATATATATATATATATATATATATATATATATATATATAGAGAGAGAGAGAGAGAGAGAGAGAGAGAGAGAGAGAGAGCTAGGCTTGTGTGTTTTTAGAAGCACGGTGGTTTATGTGCTATCAAGTTATTTTCGATATTGGGACTTTCAAATCGATAAACGGCTTCGTTAGATTTGATCTAGAATATTTAAAGTACTTAATAAATTAATTTTGTGCTTTTCGATATTATTAACCTAGTGATCGAAATGACCAAAAATCAATAATTTTAATAGTCGTGGTGAGCCGTTTGCAAATTTAACAGTATAGAAACATCCAAATCACGTGAAATATTGACGAAAAATTCTATATATTATATAGAATAAGGTCAATATCTTTCAAGTAAAATTTTAGTATCATATCATCATTTTTTGTGACTTTTTTATTTTCAATCGTTGATTTTCAGCTATTTCGATCACTAGGTAAATGATATCGACAAAATATGAAATTCATTTTCTGGATCCTTAAAATACCGAAGATCAAGTCTAACGGAGTTGATCATCGATTCAAAAGTCCTAATATCGAAAACAACTTAATAGTACGAAAGGCTCCGTACTTCTAAAAACACACAAGTCGTACAATATATATATATATATATATATATATATATATATATATATATATATATATATATATATATATATATATATATATAGAGAGAGAGAGAGAGAGAGAGAGAGAGAGATAGAGAAAGAGAGAGAGAAAGATAGTTCGACTACTATACTTTTATAAGTAAGACCTCTTCATACATATAAATTTTCGACCCTTAGATGAAGAAAAGTGCGGTTATGATTATAGTAGTCCCTAGAATTTATATTATTTCACCAACAACTCCCTAAACTCTAGGGAGATCACTATCATCCTAACAGCACATTCCTTCATCCAAGGGCGAAAAAGTTATGAATACAAAAAAAGTTTATAGTGTGTGTGTGTGTGTGTATATATATATATATATATATATATATATATATATATATATATATATATATATATATATATATATATATATAGAGAGAGAGAGAGAGAGAGAGAGAGAGAGAGTAGAGCTTATATGTTTTTAAAAACACAAGCCCATCCATGCTTGTGAATCTTTTACCATTGAATTTGTATTGAAATTTGTGTTTTTGTAAAGTCAACTACAGAGAGAAAAAGATAAAGTAAAAAATATAAATCCCAATACAAATCCAATGGTAAAAATCACAAGTATAGATGGGCTTGTGCTTTTAAAAACATATAAGCTTTACTATATATATATATATATATATATATATATATATATATATATATATATATATATATATATATATATATATATATATATATATATATATATATTGAGCTCCTATATTTTTAAAAATACGAAGTCATTGATATTTATAGGTTTTAATCTTTGAATGAAAAGATATGTGGTTAGGATGATAATGAACCCCTTAGATTAAGTGACTGGTTGGTTGAATAAAATGATCTAAGAGATGAAATTAGTCAAAGTGGTATATCTAACGATAAAAAAAGGTTATAAGCACCAATTGTTTAGTGCTTGTACAAGTATAGTAGCCGGACTCATATATAATTGAGCTACGATGACATATATATATAGCTATGCTGGAATACTATTAATAGTATCAAGTCATTGGTACTATCAAATTTTTAACTCTTAAATTAAAAAATGTGTGGTTGAGATGATGGTGGGCCTCTTGGGTTTAATAGTTGTTGGAAAATAGTAAAATCTAACGGGTGAAAATGATCAAAACGGTTGATCTAAGTGTAGAAAACTTAATAGTACCAATAACTTGGTACTATTAATAATATAGTAGCCGGACTATATATATATATATATATATATATATATATATATATATAGTCCAGATATGATATTTTTGTTTTCAAATCTAAATTTGATTTTTAAAATTAGTTTTTAAATTTTTGAGGTCCAAAAATTTAAAATATACCTTTTGAGATCTTATATATTCTAATTTTATTCTTAAATTTTAAATTTTCATTTTTATTTTAGATTCAAAATTTAAATTAAAATTCAATTTTAAATTTTATTCTGAATTTATTCTTAAATTATAATTTTTTTATTTTTTATTTTAGATTCAATTTTTAAATTTAAATTTTATATTTTATATTTGAATTTTTAAATTTCAAATTCAAAATTTAGATGTCAAATTTCAAATCTTAAATTTTAATATAAAATTTTAAAATTTTAAATTTCAAATTTAAGGTCAAATTTAAACTTTGAAAATGTAAAATTTAAATTTTACGTTTCAAATTTAAGATCAAATTTAAATTGTAAAAATGTAAAATTTTAAATTTTCAAAATTATAAGTTTTAAATTTCAAATTACAAATTAAAAATTTTAACATTCAAATTTTAATTTGAAATTTCAAATTTCAAATTTTTAACTTTTTAATTTTATATCTTAAATTTTAAATTTATATTTTAAATTTGAAATTGAAAATTTAAATTTATATTCAAAATTTTAAAATTTATATTTATTTTTAAAATTAAAAATATCAATTTTCAAATATTTGTGCAAATTTTAAATTTAAATTATTATTATTTCTGAAAAAAAAATTATTATTTACCATCATAAAAAAATTATTATTTACCATCATAGAAAAAAAATTTACCAAATAATTTTACAAAATTAATTCAAAAAAATTACTTTTCATCTAAACTCAGCTAGATGCCGTGTAACTTTTAATTAAAATCAATTCTTCAAACTATAATTAATTATATAGAAACCACTTTTTTAAAAAAATCTAGGTCAAACGACAATTAGTTAATGTTTGAATTATTCACGAATTATTGGAAATCCGAATTAGTCAATCCGTATGAGAATTCTTTTCAAAAATTAAGACTAAAATGTTAATTTTTAGGATAGTTTCAATAATTCACAAATAATTAGACGAACGCGAATTATTTAGCCAAAAAAAATGATAATTCCAATAATTCATGAATAATTCGATAGACGCGAATTATTCGGCCAAAAATTTAGGCAAAATTTTTTGATAAAATTTTTGTGTCTTCAACTCTTCGTTCGCTCGGCCTAAAACAAATAAAATTCTCTCGCTGAAAAAAAAAAAAAAATCCTTATTCACTATCTATTTTATTTTGTAACTCTTTATTTTTATAATCTTAAAAATTATAACTACTTATACTAGTAGTATAAATCTAGAGAAAAAAAAAAATTTAATTTAATAGCTAAATTTTTTATTCTGAAATTTTAATTGATGAACGTATAATTTCTATATAAATGACATATACAAATAATTGATAAATTTTTCATTTAAATTATATATTTTAACAAATTTAACAATAAAAATATAAATTTTATTGGTATTATATCTATACTAAATTTTTAATAAATTCGAATTAACTAACTATTGGGTCAAACAGATCCTTACACGAGACGAACGAGGATACGACCAATTAACCGAGCTCGACTTGTCACGAGCTGATCCGACATGGGCGCGCCCACCGAAGCCAATGCCGGAAGAGAGTGAAACTGCACTAACTGCTTCGCTTCCACATCCCAAAATATGAGCAATGCTACATGTACACCCCAAAGGGGTGTACATCATACACCTCCACCATTTTAATGGTGGAGATATTTTTTACGGGTCACATCAAGTGACCCATCATCACACCCCCACCCTTGGATGGGTGGGGTGTATGATGTACACCCCGAAACACATAGCATTTTCCCCCAAAATATAATATATTCATAAGTAGCAAAACATATAAATATATAGAGATAATTATGTTTGTACTCTTGAAATCTGAAGAAATATTTGATATACCCTGCTTATTTTTTTCTTTCCAATATATCCTTCATACGTTCCACCGTTATTAAAAATATCCCTACCGTTTTTCTTTGTTAAGTTAACTAGGGTTAAACTAGAGTTAAATAATAATCGGAGTTGAAAACTATTAGATATACCTATTTTATCCCTATCTACCAAAACTACTGAAAATTTTAAGAGTACATAAGAAAAATTGGTTATGGTAGAAGGGTATATTTAAAAGGGCAAAATGGTAATTTCATACCGATAACGGCAGCTCCAAACGGTACACTAACAGAGTTTAACTTTAAAAATATTTTAGAAAAAAGTTGGAACGTAAGAAGGGTAGTTTTAATATTAGCCTTTTAAGAGGGATAAATCTAAAAACAGAAAAATTTTTAGGAGTATATAGGAAATTGCACCAAATATATATATACACATGCAAAGGTTATTTTAACCCAAAAAAAAAAAAAAAAATTAAAAAAAAACAAAAAAATAAAAAAAAATTAAAAAAAAAACAGTTTATTTTACTTTAACCACTAATTACTAATTAATTTTTTATGAGGTAAAGAGAGCTACACTATCTATATAGTAGATATATATAGGGGTGTCAACGAGCCGAACACGAGCGAGTTGGGGTCGCCTCGTATTCGGCTCGTTTAATAAACGAGCCGAACACGAGCTGGCTCGTTTAAATATCGAGCTGAAAAATTCGGCTCGTTTATTAACGAGCGGAATACGAGCTGGCTCGCGAACAATAAGTTTGATTTTCATTCCTACTATTAGATGTAAAGTTAAAAAAAAAAATAAAAAATTAAAATTTTAATTTAATAATTAAAATTTATAAAAAATTAATGGTCTAAAATCTAAATAGTAATATATATATATATATATATATATATTCAAGCGATTATGAGCCGAACATGAGGGAGCTGATCCCAGCTCGTGTTCGGCTCGTTTATTAAACGAGCTGAAAAATTCGGCTCGTTTACTAAACGAGCGATTCGATCTCGAGCTCATTTCGAATCAAACACGAGCTGACTCCCGAACAACGAGCTAGATTGCCACCTCTAGATATATATACATAGTTGCATTATGAGAGTATAATACACACTCTCTCTCTCTCTCTATTACAGCTTGTGTTGGGGACAACATCTAGACCTACCATCAAATCTTGTCTCTCGGCTCTCATTCTCTCACTTAGTAATTTTTTTATTTTATATTTTAAAAAATATTTTTGAATGTTTCTTTACAGCCATAGTTGTAATATATTATACAAGATCATCTGCATATAATATTATTACTCATAAAGATTTAACATAAATTTTGTACATCATTTAGCTCTTAAGAAGTACAGCTTTTGGAGTAGCCCTAGCAATAGTCTATTTTTCACTTTTTTTTTTTTTTTATTGTTATAATGTTTGGGTATTTGCAGGCTGGTGTAAGAGTACATTTCTATGGCTTTTCACATGGTAGGGAGTAGTTTATGCCTCTTTGTTCTTCTTAATAAATGAGATGTACATATGTACTACCAAAGGAATAAGATAGTATTTTTCCTTCCTAGCTATTCCCAATAATATCTAGTCTAACTTACTCCCTTTTTTTTTTTTTTTTTTTTTAATCCCCAGCATAAATTGTGACATTTTTTGAATTTAAAATAATTTTATATAAAAAAATTTATTACGTTTAAAATTTTTAATCCGGTTAAGTATTTAAGATGGTGAGTAGGCTCTAGAGCTTAAGAAGATTAAGCGCGATAAGACTAAAAAGCGAGACGTCACAGCTGAAATTATGACCAATCAAGCAATCACTAGCAAAAAAATATAGAATGACCCTCGGCTACCACTACAATAAAATTAGGTTATAGGGACACATGTTTGTAACACTTTTGTATAAGTGTCCTATTTATATTCCACCTATATCTAAAATTAGATTATAGAGATATATTTTTGGGACACATTACAAAAATATGTCGCTAGACACCCTAGCGACGGCACATATAGCAATACTTACAATAAGTGTCGGTATTTTTGTCAACGACATTTTTTTTAGATTTTAGAAATACTTAAAAGTATCGCTATAGCCTAATTTTGTTGTAGTGTATATTATGGAGTGGGCGTAGCGCATCTTTATGACTTTATATATGGCTAATGGCTGCTGAGGGTAGAGTGTGAAATTTTATAATATTGATTAAAACTAACGAGATCTTACGCGTATATTTAAAACTGATGAGAATTGTCAGAATTTAAAAAAGAAAAAAAATATATAATTCATACCTTCAGTATTTAAAATAACTTTATATATAAAATATAGTTAGGCTAAATCTTTATATTATTTTTAAATATTGGCTAGACCCAAAAATATATATATATATAAAATAAATAAAAAATAAAAAATAAAAAGTTAAACATGATAGATTAGGAGTGGGAACCGGGGCTTCACATAAATGAATCTCATCTCGTCTCATTCAATATAGCGTATAGCTTCATCTCTCTCCTTGCTTTTCTTCTTTTGTTTTTACTCTCCATTCCACCCACATCACAACTTTCCTTTCTCTTTTGTCAGCCAGGTGATTTCCTCCCCCCCTCTCTCCCTCTCTCCCTCTCTCTCTCTCTCTCTCATGGATTTGGGTTGCCTTTGATATTCTTTTATTTGGTGTTTTTTTTTTTTTAACTCTCTTCACTCCCTTTACACTTTTAGCCTACTTTATTTTTGGTGGTTTAGTGCTCTCTCTCTCTCTCTCTCTCTCTCTCTCTCTCTCTCTCTCTCTCTCTCTCTCTCTCTCTCTCTCTCTCTCCATCTATAATAGTCTCTCCATCAACACATCTCCTCCTCTCCCACAAAGGTTCCCAAGCTATAGCCATGGCAGATCCCTACACCAATTTCTTCAAAGGATACTTCCATCACTACCCCTTCTCCACCTCCACCACAACATCTCCTTCTCCCCTCCCTCTCCCTTCCTACAACTTCTACACCAACTATTCCAATTACACCACAACAACCACCACCACCACTACCAATCCCCACCACCAATCCCCACCACCCTCCCCTCCCCTAAGAGAAGCCCTCCCCCTCCTCACACTAAGCCCTACAAACCACCATCACCACCACCCCCACCAAGAAGAGGAGGATAACTCCTCATGTAGTGCCTTTGAAGGAGGTGGTGATCACAGTACTGAGAAGAAGAAAGGAGGAGGAGTAGGAGGAGGAGGGTTGGGTTGTAATAATAATAATAATAATAATAATAATAATAATGGAGGAAGCAATTATGAGGAGGCTGTGACTGTGGCCCTCCACATAGGGCTCCCAAGCCCTGGTGCAGCTGATCTCATCTCTAGGGTTTCTTCTTCCACCTCTGTAGATGATGATAGCAGCAAGCTGGAGAGAGAGGAGGATAACATGGATGGCACTATCCCTCTAGGGTATCCAACTATAGGCAGGCTCACCAAGGGACAGTATTGGATCCCTACCCCTTCTCAAATCCTCATTGGCCCAACCCAGTTCTCTTGCCCTGTGTGCTCCAAAACCTTCAATAGATACAACAACATGCAGGTATATATATATATATATATATTTAGATCTATTGGTAGAGTCCTTCCTCTCACTCTTTCTCTCTCCCTCTCTCTCTCTCTCTCTCTCTCTCTCTCTCTCTCTCTCTCTCTCTCTCTCTCTCTCTCTGGCTAATTGGTGACTTGGATCTGATCTATTTTTGTCATCTGATCTTTCTATCAATAGGGTTTTGTTCTTCTTCTTTTCTGCTGTTTCCTGCATGGTAAGGAGAGAGAGAGAGAGAGAGAGGGGGGGGGGGGGGGGGAACAATATAGATAGCTTTGTGCTGTTTTGTATAGTATGAATGTGTAGGTCTAATGTCTGGTCCAAACTGAGGCTGAGATTGGGAGTACTACCTCTTCTTTTTTCTGTGATTGAACCTCACAGAGGGGGTAGTGTTCTCATCTATATATATATATATATACATGCTTTGTGTTTGCATAGTACTTTTGGAGTTCGTGCTTTGCTGTGTGCTTTTGCAGATGCTGCTGTGTAGAGAATACTGAAAAGGAGAACAGAACCCTCTCTCCTCTCCTCTCAATCTTCTGCTCCTTCCATAAATCCTCCACCCCCTCCTCTCTCTCTAGATCTCTAGATCTCTCTAGATCTCTCTCTCTCTCTCTCTCCTCTCTCTCTCTCTCTCTCTCTCTCTCTCTCTCTCTCTCTCTCTCTCTCTCTCTTGTTGCAGTAGCTTTTTCCTTCATATTGCTTGCAGTTGCATGTGAGTCCTTAACTTCCAAAATACTTAGGCTGACAGCATCCAACAGTAACAGTTCTCATTCATCCGAACAGCAAGCTTTGAGATTGGTGCGTTTCTTCTATCCCCAACTTTTCAAAAAAGGCTACCCTAGTTATGTAGAATAATCCAAACCACCCCTCTCTTTCTCTCTCTCCCCCCACCCCCCACAAGAGATCATAACCAATTACGTACCTTCTCATGATCCAAACAAAACCAGCTACATCTAAAACTTTTTTCTTTTTCTTTTTTTTTTTACCTCCATTGATCGAGTTCTCATTATTTGAGCTATATATATATATATCTTCTACGGGGGCATGAATATATCACACTATATATCTTACAATTTGTCGTAATACATATATGTACACCATGTACGTACTCTTGCTTGAATTCTCATTTTGTGAGCTCTACATGCAATTAATTAATCTATGTTTTCATAAAATAATTAAAATCCCAGATGCACATGTGGGGGCATGGATCACAGTACAGGAAAGGCCCAGAATCACTAAGAGGAACCCAACCCACTGCAATGCTGAGGCTCCCATGCTACTGCTGCGCGCCGGGTTGTCGAAACAACATCGACCACCCAAGATCAAAGCCACTCAAGGACTTCAGAACCCTCCAAACGCACTACAAGAGGAAGCACGGGATCAAGCCCTTCATGTGCCGCAAATGCGGCAAGGCCTTCGCCGTCCGCGGCGACTGGCGTACGCACGAGAAGAACTGCGGCAAGCTCTGGTACTGCATCTGCGGCTCCGATTTCAAGCACAAGCGCTCGCTCAAGGATCACATTCGGGCGTTCGGCCACGGCCACGCCGCATACGGCATCGACTGCTTCGAGGAGGAGGACGAGCCGTCGTCGGAGATCGAGCAGGACTGCGATCACCACCACCGACACGCGTCGCGGTGAAGAACTTACAAGGTCTTGCATGCATGCATGGCTTTCGCTACCTAGTATATAAAATGATTAATTAATTATGTTTATGATCATCATCATGTGTAGCTTTTGCTAGCTCCTTTATTATGGATCTACTTAATTAAGTGCTATATATATATATATAGACCCATTTACAACAACAGTGTAGGCACCTCGATGATCTCTTGTAAAATTTTTGGTTAATGGGACTTGGATATATTGGTAAATTAATGCTTTGGTTAGCTAGTATATATATATATATATATCTTCTACTTCTCTTTTTCTTCAACTTTTTAATTTCTTTTCAAGAAGTAATTGGCTTGTTTATCTTTTGCATGGTGCATTGGAGAGGTGTGGGCTTATCAAAAGTTTACAAATGCTACTTCAAAGTTCAAAGGGGAAAGAAAAAAAAGAGGCCTTAATTTATTAGCAAGGTTAATTACTTTTCTCAAAATTTTCTGCATCCTTCTTCATGTATTTTCTTGTTTTCTCTCTTATTTATTTTTTTTTCCTTTTTTTTTTCTGCCTTCTTTTAATTAAACACATCCAAGGGTGGAACCACATTTAATAATGTGAATCCATTGAATGTTTAATTTTTCATTTATCAAAATAATTAAATAGATTTTATTTGTTTTGTGAGGATGAGGGAGGGGGTAAGTAAATGTCCAAATCTCATGTCTCTTTATTTATTTACATGAAACTCTTGCCCTCTTTTATTAATTAGCACAATGAATACTTAAAGCCTAAGAAGTGCTTAAAGCATATGATTCTTTGTTGCTCTTTTTCTTGTGTATGGGGCAACCTTAACACTTTAATTAGTTCTTTGTTAGTTCTCTACTTTGCCTCCTTAGGCGACACCAGTTAAACTAATTAACCTATCACCATCTTTCCTTCTCATGAATGTGGAGCTCAAAGGACCCAAATTCAAATTTATAGTAGTACCTAGTACACTTGGAAGATTAAAGAAGGAAATGTTGGTTATTCCTACACAGTTTGCTTTCCTATTTTCCTGTGTGCCAAGAAAATAAGGAATCCCTTTTTGGAGCCCTTCATGGTTTATATATATGCTTTGGCCATAATGGAAGAAAAGTTGAATGTGTGCTACAGTGGATTACCATGGCTAAGTTTGTAAGGGAAACAAAGTAGATTTTTTTCTCATGCTCTCCTTTCAGAGGGCCATGTACCTCTGATATATTCTTATTCTTCTATGATCAGTCATACACTATCTGCTATAACTGATAGCACAAACAGTGTTCCCATAAGGAAGAGAGAGAGAGAGAGAGAGAGAGAGAGAGAGAGAAAATAATAATAATAATAATAATAATAATAAAAGCTAGCTAGGTCCCAAAAGTATAGTTTCCCTTGCAGAGGATGCAGTTGCATTGGCTTTTCAAGCCCCTGCATGTACCCAACTTTTTTTTTTTTTTATCTCTCTTCTTTCTTTGTTGGATTTGATGCTTTGTTGCTTTAGGTGTAATGGTGATCCATATCTATGTGTTTCTTGATGGATGGAACATTTTTATACCATGAGATATTCAAATCAAATGATTAGCTTGCTTTAAGGAGCAGGAAACCTATGTCTAGTGTGTGTGTGTGTGTATGTGTGTGTGAGAGAGAGAGAAAGAGAGAGAGTGAGAGGTGAGATATGTATCTAAGAAGGTTGGAGCGTGAGACCACTCACCACTTAAGAGAGTATGGATCTTTGTGACAGGTTTTGATCAGATGTTCACAGAGAGAGAGAGAGAGAGAGAGAGAGGGAGAGAGAGATGTAGTCAACAAAGGCTTTTTTGAGAGGTCTTGTCAAACTACTATAGTATGTGTGTCCAATTGCACCATGTATGTACAGGGACTACTGTGCAGTATAGCAGTATTATGTCTCAAAGAAAGCCCACCAAAGTGACTTAGGCTCCACACCACACTGACATTACTCAAACTTCATACCTTCTTTTGTCCTCTTTTACTTTCCTTTACTATTTTTTTATATTACTTTAGTATATTTTTTTATTTGTAGTGTGTAGCAAGCAAAAGTAGAGCATGATGCGCGCGAGAATGCATATATATATATTGTTGTTGTTTCCTTAGACCAGCTGTTTTTAGTGACAGTTACAGTATTAATTATGGCAAAAAATTAGAATTGAAGGTGTGTACATATTTATATTGCTATTATGATCGATTAGATTAGAAGTGACAATTAATAACTCAAAATGATTCACCTTAAAATTTAACATACTTTGTAGGTGTTCAACAACTATGTCCCAACCACAAAGTTTTGGCATTTATAATACCTAATCGACACCTAGGATTACTATGAGATCATCAACAATTAACAATAGCATTAACCATTTTCAAAATCATTCCTCCAACGTATGTTTGTGGTCGTAAGAAATCTATATTAAATCCTGCTCTCAGCTCTAGTTAAATGTTTCTTATACATAGCTCTTTGCGCGTTACCATTCCTTTCATAATTCTGTCGGTAATATAAAACTAGATATTCATAAATTCATATTTAAATATTAACAACATGTTTTGTTTGGCACCGAAATATTAATTATCCAGGTATTCTTTACTGACCTTTAATTAGTTTATTATTGTTCTCTTCCATCACTCTATTGTTTATAACTTAAAGAGAATCAAAAAAAAAAAAAAAAAACATCTATAAGCTGATTAAGAAAATGAGAAAGTCTCAATTTCGAAGTCCAATTGCTTCACATTAATTTTAATACAAAAAATAAACAAAGCAGATAAGCTTGCTAATTATCTTGTATGCATTTTATAGCTATTTTAATTAAGTTTTCCAAATGTCTTCTTTGATGGAAATTGATTACTAGTAGATCGAACAACTAATAATGAAAAATATATGCATAGTTAATAATTAATAACTATTCTTGTAAACTCCGTAATCTAGTGAGATCAAATACCCATGACATCGAATACTGAATAAATCATAAATTTACTGCACAACAAAACAAGTACTTGCCACAAGAGACGGGCATGCGCTCTAGGGATATGTAAATTTAAAGCATAAGAGTGGAAACTCCCACCTTGTTTTCGTATTAATGTTGTTAATGTCATGGTTTACCCAGACAAATTCCATCCAACATAACACAAATAACGGATGAAAAAATACATTTATATATACATATATGTATATATATATATATTAAGGGATACACGTACCCATCCCAATGATGCTTTGTTCAAGATAATTAGAAATAGATATGCATGATTTTATATATATATATGTATATATTGAATAGTACAAATATACATTTTGACTTTAATAAATAATTTAAGCTTTGTTGATTAAAATATAGGTCTAATCGACTACGAGAGTTCGTTTGAAGATAAACTGAATCTGGAGAAAACGATTTTTTTTTAATCAGTTTAATTATTAAGAATTCAGATTCTTTCTAGCTCTAGCTCGTGTCGTAACCCTGATCATTAATTCTCTGTCAACTATGTCCCAATTATCGTCAATTAATGGACTGAATTTTCGTATTACATTTTAATGAGTGTAAAATTTTCATCTCGTACCTCATTTGAATGCATGTCACTGGCTTATTGGATCGGTCCATCTAGCTACCGTATTAATTTGTCAATCTTGTGATCAAGAACAGCACATTGAATGTACTTCTCCGTATCCCACTTGTCACGTTTTGTCAACCGCGTACATGGTATGTGTTGCATTCTCATTGGTCAAATCGATATATATATATTAGAGTCTATATATATATATATATATATATATATATATATATATATATATATATATATATATATATATATATAAACAATAAACAAGAACAAAAATATGTAAGTAGAGCTAGCTAGCTTGGTCATGCACCATTTATTTTCTATTTTGAGGGTAGAGCTAATGGAATATCAATGCTTAGTGCTAATACCCCCAATTTATAATTAAAGAAAAGAAACAAAAAGAAAAAAATGTAGGTCTCCTTTGGTTTCGTATTTGCTTCTTAGTTTCTTTTTTTTGAGAAAAAAGATAACATGCATGCTATCCGTTTCATTCATAAGGTAGATGAATTAGACTACAGTAGTGAAACAACTAGGTCTTAGAAAAGAAAAAAAAACAACTACATATAAGGGATTATTAACTCTGGTTAGTGAATCACAGCGAATCCGAAAAGGTGACGTTTTTCGAGTATCGATTGCATCCACCAAACTGTCCCCCGATCTTCCCCTATTGCCTAACAAGTCTTTTGACCCAATTGCAAATAACTGCAAATAGGGGATCGGATTGTTTCTTACTTTCTTAAACACTGATTCTATATATAATTTGATATGTTGGAGAATTTTTATTTTTTCTTTTGCCGGTATAGTTGATTAGCTTACTGTGCATCTAACTAAGTCTAAATGACAACTTGATAAAATAATTTTGAAAGCAAAAAAAAAAAAAAAAGTTTTATTTTCAAATTTTTATTTGTTTGTTGTTAAGTAAACAGTACTTTGTATGAAAAAATTGCAAGTAATGCAACTCCTATATATTTTTTTATATACAAAATTCGATTTAAAACCTAAGCCTCTCTATATATGGCCAAAAAATATCAATCGTGAAACAAGCAAACATGTTGCCCTATCTCTATTGATCATTGATCAACATAGTAAGTAAGGAGAGTTCTAGATCTCCATCCTCTCAATATATATAGTAAAGTGGGGAAACAATTTTTGCACCTTTCTCAAGAAACCCAACATGCTACATGAAAATATATATAACAAGCTCTCTAAAAACTTGGCTATCTATACATATACATGTATATATATATATATATATATATGTGGATGAGGAAACCCCACAAGAGGTTTAACAGCAAATGTCCTTTTGTTTTCTTCTTCATGCGCATGAGCTTCATGTACGCAGCACACAACAGGGAGATATATTTAAAAGAGAGAGCAGTGAACATGCACGAAGGAATTGTCAATGTTGACAAGATGGAGTAAGAGGTGATGAGATTGAGAGAGAGAGAGAGAGAGAGAGAGAGAGAGAGAGAGAGAGAGAGAGAGAGAGAGAGAGGATCATCTACAGGAGGATTGGATTGGATTGAATTGGGCACATGAGGACATTTCAACTCTGTCCCCTTGTCGGCTTAAAATTCGAAGGGCCACCCCCTCATCCAGCACCAAGTACTCTTTAACTTTTTTTTTTTTTTTTGGGTTTTGGTTTTTGTTTTTGTTTTTGTTTGGTGCCATATATGTTCATGGCATTGTTTTCTTATGGGGGTGATGTTAATAGAACATGTTTTATTAGGCATAGGATAAGTTAATCTAGTTGAGCATTGTTTCTATAATTATTAAATATAAAAATATAAAAACAACAGATTGAGATATCTTTCTTGCATGACCATTCTTAATTGGTGGAGCGATTTATTTAGTTAATTTTGTTAACGAGCGAGAGCTCACCCTGCTAACTAACTACGCAAAGGCATCGATCCCTTGGCAATGAGCTTCTTAGAGAGACTATGGCTACTTAGGCTCCGTTTGGGTACAAGAACTAGGGGATAAGGAGGATATCCCCCTTTGTACCTAAATAATAAAAAGTTGCTTGGAACAGCTGTTCCACCTAATTCCGGAATTAGAGGAGAATAACTGTTCCAAGCAGCAGGTGAAACAACTCAGTTGTTCCACCTGTAGTTTTTTTTTAAAAAAAAAAATTTAATTAATTTTATTTTAAATTATAAGTTATTTAAATTTATAAAATTTAAAATTTATTTCATCATTTTATAAAAATTTAATTCTCTCTATTTTTTTATTCCTCTTTAATTTACCAAACATAATTTTTTTTATATCCGGTATAACTCTTATATCCACCCAAACATAAATTAACATTAGTTCCTGCTAATACCATAACTTATAACTATCTCCGGTATAATTAAATTTTTCTTATATCTGAATCAAACGCAACCTTAGGCTACAGAAGTCTAAATCAATAACATATTTATAATATTTTTTTGATATTTTGAGTATGACACGTGTTATATTGATATATTAATAAACAGGTCCGTTAGACGGCTAACATTATTTAACTTCCTTTCATTTAATTAAATTTATATTAATTTTTGGTTTATTAAAAAATTTTAAGTCTAAACACGATGAATGTTGGAAATAAAATATTTAAATATTCTTTTTTATCAACTTAAGCTCGTAAAGAGCAGTACTATTTTATATTTTATTAATATTTAACAATAATTATTTTAGAATTATACTTTTATTTGTTTTTTTAAAAATTTAGAAAGTAGCCTTCATTTTATTGAATGTACACATTACATTTCTCATTTATAAAAAGATATATAAAGGTGGAATTAAAGTGAACGATTTGACCCCAATAAAATAGGGCTCTGGAACCCTTCCTTTTGGAGAGTGAAACTATATATTGTAAATATATCAGTGTTGGACTTGAATTAGATTAAAAAAAGGAAAAAATAACAATGAATCTCTTGCTCCCATATTATATAAAATAATATAAAATAATTATTTTTAAGTTAGAATAATATTTTTATATTTTATATTCAACAACGGCACAATAACAACAATAATAATAATAATTTGTTAAACATTTCTAGCTACTTTACGTCAATTAAGAAAATGATAAATTTTTTAAAAATTTAAAAAATATGGATCGTCAATTTAAATTTGGGTTTAATTATTTGGTTCATCATAGCATCAAATGTGAACAAGAGAAGAGGTACGTAATTGGTACATGTACCTCTGAAAGCGCCATGACATGCACGCAGTTTTGTCATGTTGAAGACTAAACAAATTAAACGGATAAATTGCACCGCAGTCCCTTAACTTTCAGCCATGTTTCATTTTGATACTCAAACTTTCAATTTGACTTTAGAGCCCCTAAACTCTTATAAAAGAGTTTTACTTTAATATATATTTCAATTCTAATATTCATTTCCCTATAACCTTTTCTTTATTTAGAACTTGGACCGTAAAATTAAAAATATTTCGCTAAACCCTAAACCAAAAACTTTTTTTTTTATATATAGAAGGACGCTATAGTAATATTTAAAACTTTGAAGAGGTGTTTATGAAATTACCACTTTTGACGGCATTGAAGAAATTAATCGAATTTGATAATATGTCAATTGATTCAAATTCATATTGCCTATTTTGTTAAATAATATAAAATAATTATTATTCTCTAATAAATTAAACTGATCGAGAATAATATTTTTATATTTTTAAATTTTACACTTTTTTCTTACGTGTGGATTCAAAACTTTTTGATAAATTCATAACATAAAATTGAGTTAAATAAAAAAAAATTAATTATATTAGGAGTATGGAACTCGAATTTAGAATTTCCTATACTTTAATTAATACCATGGTAAATATATAATATGAAACAACTCTTAATATCATTGAGCTTAAACTGCTAAATAATGATATTTCTATATTTTTTATATTTAACACATTTGGCATTTATTAAAAAAAAAAAAAAGAGAGAAAAAAACTCACCTACTTAGTTCAAAGTTTATGTTACAATTTCTGAACTATTAAAGTTATTATTAATTAATTAATGTTAAAAACATAAACTATTAAAACATTGGCCTTCAATTAAGCTCCTTAGATAATATTAATTAGTTGTTCCATACACTACAACAAAATTAGTTTATAGCGATAAATTTTTGTGACACTTTTTAGAAGTATCCCATTTATACTCCATCTATATTCAAAATTAAACTACATGGGCATATTTTTGGGACACATTACAGTAATGTGTCGTATACACCCTAGCGACTGCACATATAACAATACTAATAATAAGTATCAGTATTTTTTTCAGCAGTATTTTTTTTAGATTTTAGAAACACTTAAAATTATCGCTATAGAATAGTTTTATTATATTCATACTAACAAGTCAAGACATAAAGAGCAAAACCATGCACCTTTTAGAGAGAGAGAGAGAGAGAGAGTGGAGAGAGAGAGAGAGAGAGAGAGAGAGAGAGAGAGAGAGAGAGAGAGAGAGAGAGAGAGAGAGAGAGAGAGTAGGTATTAATTTGTAAAGGTCTTTACCAAGCTATTCTTCTTGGTTTGGTCCATTTTTTTCTCCTTATTCAAAGCTAAAGAGTGGCTTTGGATGTATTGAGATTCTCCAACTTGTGGGCACTTGTCTCTCCTTTGCTGGGGAATAAATATAGAAATATATATGCATGGCTGGGTAGAATCTTAAGAGAGAAGATAGGGGGAAGGCATATACTGATAAAAAAAAAAAGATCACAAAAGAAAAAGCTAATAGGGGCAGGTTATGACAAAAGGAACATTTTCTAGAGCTTATTATATAATTTTTTTTTTCATAGAAAGTATTATTGTTTTTACACCTGCACTGCAACAAAATTAAATTATAAAAATACATCTTTGTGATATTTTTTTATAATTATTCTATTTATATTTCATCTATATTCAAAATTAGGTTATAGGGATATATTTTTAGGACGCATTACAATAAAGTATCACTATATATCCCGACTGTACATATAGCGACACTAATAATAAGTGTCGATATTTTTGTCAGCCCGCGGTATTTTTTTTAGATTTTAAAAATACTTAAAAATATCGCTATAGTCTAATTTTGTTGTAATGCTGGTTAATTTATAGGCCTAAATCTTACACCCTAACTAGCATTTTGAAGATCCAGATTTACTTATTTATCTCATCAACTTATTTTAAAAGATACTAAAATAGAGTATATATATATATAGAGCAATGCTACATGTACACCCCGAAGGGGTGTACATCATACACCTCCATCATTTTAATGGTGACGATATTTTTTACGGGTCACATCGAGTGATCCATCATCACACCCCCACCCTTAGATGGGTGGGGTGTATGATGTACACCCCGAAAGGAGTGTACACATAGCATTTTCCATATATATATATATATATATATATATATATATATATATATATATATATATATATATATATATAGAGAGAGAGAGAGAGAGAGAGAGAGAAAAAAATTTTCTTTGAGAAAAGCTTATTAAATGACTTCTTCTACAAAAAAAAAAAAAAAAAAAAAAAAAAAACTATATATTGTGGGAAAAAACACTCCTTGATGCTCAAGGCCATTATCCTAGTAGCAAATCAAATCAAGGGATAATGCTAAGAGACACCCACCTTTTTTTTAAAAAAAAAAAAAAAAAAAAAAAAAAAAAAAAAAAAGATTTAATGAATAAATAAAAGATCCAGGTCTATTTGCTTGGGGTCTTATCTAAAAAAGAAGCACTTATATTAAAGCAAAAAAGAAATGCCCACATTCACCTTTGAAAAGCCTATTTAGTCCAAAGCAACACCCACAAAAGGAGTGTCCTAAGATACTGTAATTTCCCTTTTATTCTTTCCAATTTTGTACATAGTAAAGTGCTATTGCATGTCATGGGTGGGAAATATTTTCAAATTTAATTATTTGGAATGTAACCAAAAATAATCAAAAGTTTAGTGTTTTTTTTGAATAGTGAAATTCTTTTCAATTATGACAAAAAATTGAAGCTTTAGAGCAATTTGTGTGTTGAAGGAAAAGGAAAGAAAAGCACTGCCAATTAACACTAGCAATATTTGGATATAACTAATTGAACACATTTAAGTGATAAATTTGAATTAAGTTATTCAACTAGGATTAATCAAGTACTCTCATTCTTTGTCCACAAAAACCAAAATGCACACATAGTCCCATAATAGGTTGCAAATTAGTTGAAATTATTTTATAAAGTATTTACAATTAAGGAGCAACTATATATACTCACTTATAAGTACTCTGGTCTCTATGGTTATAAGTCGTTTTTGATGAAAATTTTTTTGAATCGACGATTTATATAATTAAACATAATCTAAAATATTTAAAGTACTAAAAAACTACAAAAAAAAATTAATAAAATTTATCAAGCGAGTATAAAATGAATGAACAAAATCAAACCACCTGCTAAAAAAAAATATCGAATTTTCAATTCAAAATCAGAATTATTAGAAAATGTTCAACTCCGATTATTCTACACCATTAAATTAGAAAATGTTCCGTATATACCGGTTCTCAAAATTGTCTATTTTGAAACTTTTAAATTTTAAGGCATATATCATCACAAAATTATAAAAATTCAAATTTTAAAATATTTAAATAATATAAATTATGTTTAACGTTATCAATCGTCAATTCATAAATTTTATTATTGAAAATGACTTATCAATATAAAGTTGATTATTCTCATAAAAGTATATATCATTTCCATAAAGAAATATATTTATACTTTTGTTCATTAAGTTAAATTAATGAGAGTGACCTCAATTGCACCAAAAACTTGTGAATTTTATTATCGAAAATGACTTATCAATATAAAGATGATTATTCTCATATATATCATTTCCATAAAGAAATATATTTATACTTTTGTCCATTAAGTTAAATTAATGAGAGTGACCTCAATTGCACCAAAAACTTTTGCAAAAGATTAATACTTATGCCATGTCTTGTAACTAAAGGAAATGAGATGCTACACTAGAATATATGTTGATGTGTGTAAATAAATAAATTCTCTATAAAGGAAACAAAAGTGTATTCTTTTTGCTCTCTCCAAGCAACCAATAATCTCTGCTACACCTATTACTATCTTTCTCTCTAGCTTAGTTTTTTTTTTCTTTTTTTGAGAAAAGATAGTATACTGCCGTTTCATTCATAGGGAGGATGAACTAGGCTACAAAGCAAGACAACAAGACCTCCGGAAAAAAAAAAAAAAAAAAAAACTCTTACAAGACACCCCAGAGATCCCTACAAGCCCTGATCTCCGACACCATGCAGCCCGCCGATTTTTTGCAGTGGTCGAAAATCGTCTTATTTCTCTCCAACCGAATCCCCTACAAAGCGGAGGCGATAGACAATAATTCCCTCCTAGTTATTATTGTTTAAATAATGCAAAATAAAAAAAAAAAATTCTCCGAAAGTTTAAGTTATAAAAGAACAGTGTTAATTTTTATATTTTATATTTACCAATTATGTTTAAAAAATATAGAAATTAGGTGGCAAAATTAACATGCTAAACCCTAAGAATAGGGTCAAACTATTGATTTTCGAGGATTAATCCATCATATATTCAGTCGATGGAATAGCGAAAAATAGAAAGATATAACAGGTTAATAAGAAATGTTATAGTTGAAGAGTATATTTTGAAAAATTATAGTGGAAGTCGATTTTGACAAAGTTTATGTCTGATTTTTTTTAAAAAAAAAACAAATGTTTTTTTCTAAAATTATTTGTAGAAGATCTACATGATAAAATATTGTATATTTTACCTCGAAAAAAATAGAATTTCTTTTTTTAGCTTTTTTTTTTATATTTTGAATAAAAAACATCTTAAAATAATTGATATTTACAATTATATTGTTTTTGAAAATCATACTATATATTTCAACAATAGAATCTTTTAAATATTACTAAGATCGTAACTCTCTCTCTCTCTCTCTCTATATATATATATATTGACCATGCAATAATTTCTTCATGGTCAAACTAAAGACATTTTGACCATGCATTTACAGGAGATTGAAGTAAAAAAAAAAAAAAAAAAAGGAAAAGAAGAAAAATCTAAAAAGATTCATATGATCTCTCACTGTCAAACTCATTACACGTGTACGGCCCTGGGTGGAAATAAAATCACTGTTGGATAAAAAGGTACAAATAAAAAAATAAAAATTAAAGTATATCATATAATAGTGGGGTAAAAGTAAAAAAAAAAATTAATAAGAAAAAGGGTGTGACTTGGGAGGGGGTGGGGGGCCCACATGATGGACGGTGGAGATATGCTGCAGAAATTAAAGAGCTGTTCTGTGAGCCGTACGTTTTGCAGCTTTCCTTAGAATCTGAAGGAATAAAAACATAACCATCCACTTTGCCTGTTCTCTGAATCTAACAGAGCCCAACTATTCAATGAATCTCACATTGTTACTTATTAGGGTGGGACCCACATTGCCCATAAGCACTTTTAATTCTTTTTTTTTTTATTTTTTTTTTCTTTTTTTTTTTTTTTTTGGCTTCAGGAGATCTCTCTCTCTCTCTCTCTTAAAAATTAAAAGAAATAATAAAAATAAAAATTTTAATTAAAGTGTTTCATAAATTTAAAAATTTACTATATGTTTTTGCTTTTGCTACGGTAAAAATCAGAAATGAGATTTGTAGTTTAAAAGTGAAAGCTTTTAATATTTGACGGTTCCAATTTTGTTGAATTGAAGAAAGAAATATGCGCTGCTCCACGTAATAAACACACCCAAAGAATTTCTTTTAAAACAGTAAATTAATAAAAAGTCGCTTCGTCCAACTACATTATATCCTATAGTAAAGCTAAATAAAACACGTAGTGAGCTTTGATAAAATTTTCAATATATTGCTGCTCTAAAAAGAAACTAAACATTTATTAAACGAATCCTGATAAAAAATTAACACACTACTCCTTTAACTCATTTCAATCTTTAAATCATACTATTTCACCAACTACCTACTAAATTTAAGGGGGTCACTATATTGCTGCTCTAAAAAGAAACTAAACATTTATTAAACGAATCCTGATAAAAAATTAACACACTACTCCTTTAACTCATTTCAATCTTTAAATCATACTATTTCACCAACTACCTACTAAATTTAAGGGGGTCACTATCATCCAAATCACACAATTTTTCATACAAGAGCCGAAAATCGACAAATATCTATGACTTAGTACTTTTAAAAATATGGAAGCTCAATTATATATATATATATATATATTTTGTAGGATCGTTGTCGCTAATCATTAATTCCAAAAGCTCGAGCTGTTAGAAATACGCAACCAATTCATTTAAAGCGTACAGACACAGCGCCCACGGGTTTCGACCGGACTCAACCCACCTGAACGTTGGGTCTATTGTTGGGCCTCTTGCCGTTAGGTCTATTGTGGACCGCAGCCCCACTCAACTTATTGGGCTCACCCAACTCAACTTATTAGTCTCCTGGGCCTATTGTCACGGGCAGGAAGTTGGACCTATTTTTAACCCATAAATAAATAACCAACAATCCCCCCCGCAACACCTGCACCGTGTGGGAATCGAACCCGTGCCACTGGCTCTGATACCACTTGTAGGATCGTTGGCGCTAACCATTAATCCCAAAAGCTCGAGCTGTTAGAAATACGCAACCAATTCACTTAAAGCGTGCAGACACAGCGCCCACGGGTCTCGACCGGACTCAACCCACCTGGACGTTGGGTCTATTGTTGGGCATCTTGCCGTTAGGTCTATTGTGAACCGCAGCCCCACTCAACTTATTGGGCTCACCCAACTCAACTTATTAGTCTCCTGGGCCTATTGTCACGGGCAAGAAGTTGGACCTATTTTTAACCCATAAATAAATAGCCAACATATATATATATATATATATATATATATATATATATATATATATATATATATATATATATATATATAGAGAGAGAGAGAGAGAGAGAGAGAGAGAGAAAAGAGAGAAAATTTGGCTACTATGCTTATCGATAGCACCAAGCATGGTGCTACCAAGTTTTCCGTCGCTAGATCTATCCTTTTAACCATTTCTTCTCCTTAGATATATAATTGAACTTCTATACTTTTAACCTTTGAATGAAAGGATGTGTTGTTATTATACTATTAATAAAAATCATTAATGTTATTAGATTTTTGACTATTTGATGAAGCAAGAATAATAGTAGGTCCTTAGAGTTTAGTGGGCAATTGAAAAAAAAAAATGATCTAAACAATAAAAATAATCAAAATGATAGATATAACGGCGAAAAATTTGGTAACACTAAATGCTTGATGCTATAAATAGCATAGTAGCCGAACTATATATATATATATATATATATATATATATATATATATATATATATATATATATATATATATATATATAGAGAGAGAGAGAGAGAGAGAGAGAGAGAGAGAGAGAGTTGGGCTGGAATACTATCGGTATCAAACGAATCTCGTTGCTATCAATTTGTTTTTTATGATGAAGCATTCGAATCAACGATCAACATCGTTGAACATAATCTAAACCACTAAAAGTATCTAGAAATTAATTTATTTTTTTTTATATTATTCTCTTGTGCATCAAGTGAACACAAAAATGAACAACTAAAAATAAATATTCTTCAAAAAAAATTATGATAGAATTTTTGTTATTGAGATCAAAAGTATAAATCTTATTTTAAATAATTTAAATAATTTTCTAACTAATATTCAATTGATTTAGATTTGTTTACACCGGTAAACGAGTAAACACTTCACAATTACTATAAATTTATTCATTTTGTAATCTATTGATTATTAAGATCCATGATGCCGAAAGAATTTGAAAATTAATTTTTATATACTTTCAGTGGTTTAGATCATGTTCAACGGTGCCGATCATCGATTCGGAGGCACCATAAACGAAAATAAATCGGTAGCAATGAATCTCTCTCTCTCTCTCTCTCTCTCTCTCTCTCTATATATATATATATATATATAATCTAAGTATTTTACATCAGGTGATTTACATCTTTATATAACAAATTAAGCATTTTTTCTTTTAAAAAAGATAAAAGTAAAAACGATTTAAATTTAAAAAAAAAAATTATACTGACTCTTTCCAAAGCCATATATAACAGTTCTTAAATTTTATTCTTTGACTAAAAGTAAACCAGTGAAGTATAATTTCTTAAAATTTAATGTTTTATTTTTATCTTTTTTGAAAGAATATAGAAATGAGATTTTTAAGTTTTAAAAAATTTCAAAAAAAAAGAATTCTATGAAAATTTACTTTTTTTCAGTTTTCCGTCCATCTGGTTCTAAAAAAAATAAGCATTTATGAAAAAAATAATAATAATAATATTTTATAAAAAAATATAGTATTTTTGTTTTCCTAAAAAAAAAAATTGAGAAACATAAATACTTGTTTTCTATGAAATATAAATAATTAATTGTAAATTATGAATCTCTAAAATCTAAATCTTCTTCAACTTCAGTTTGCTATCTTTTTTATTTTTTTCAAGTCGTTATCTTCAACCTTCAAAATTTTAATAACTTTACGAAATCTGTCGATCTATATCGTAACACTAATTTTAAAAAATACTTGCTTCCTTCGGACCAAAGAGGCAAAAAAAACCTAAAACAAAAATTCATAAAAAAAACATTTTTTTTTAAAAAAAATCCATACTTTGACTAGGAAGCAAACATCCCCAAATCATCAAAAATTCTTGAGACTCAAACCTGTGATCATATGGTTGCAATCATAAAACATTTTAACACTCTCCAAAGCAGTACTACATGCTGAACAAAATTTATCACAATATTTAAAATGTAGATTCAAGCTACCTAGGAAGCTCTCGGTTGGCTATTTATTTATGAATTAAAATAGGTCCAACTTCCTGTCCCGTGATAATAGGCCCAGGAGACTAATAAGTTGAGTTGGATGAGCCCAATAAGTTGAGTGGGACTGCGGTCCACAATAGACCTAACGGCAAGAGGCCCAATAATAGACCTAACGTCCAGATGGGTTGAGTCCGGTCGAGACCCGTCCAGGGAGCTCTCTGTTGGCTATTTATTTATGGGTTAAAATAGGTCCAACTTCCTGCCCCGTGACAATAAGTCCAGGAGACTAATAAGTTGAGTTGGATGAGCCCAATAAGTTGAGTGGGGCTGCGGTCCATAATAGACCTAACGGCAAGAGCCCCAACAATAGACCTAACGTCCAGATGGGTTGAATCCAGTCGAGACCCATGGGCGCTGTGTCTGTACGCTTTAAGTGAATTAGTTGCGTATTTCTAACAGCTCGAGCTGTTGGGATTAATGGTTAGCGCCAATGATCCGACACTCTCTTCTTTGATTAATTACACTATTGTTCAAAATTAGTGTTCTTGCCAATATAAGAGGGTCCTAGAGCATTCCAAGCTTTCCTTTTGTCCTCTTTTATAACAATAATGTTTATACATCCCAATGTGATTTATCCTATCATCTTACTCCCTTTGGTATGATTTTTCCAATGATTTAAAAATTAGATTGAGCCAGCTGATTCAACCGGTTCGACCGTAACCTAATTTAAAAAGCAGTTTGATTCAATTCTTTGAACCGGATAGGTTAACAAATGGAAAATGCTATGTGTACACCCCTTTCGGGGTGTACATCATACATCCCACCCATCTAAGGGTGGGGGTATGATGATGGGTCACTTGATGTGACCCGTAAAAAATATCAGCACCATTAAAATGGTGGAGGTGTATGATGTACACCCCTTTGGGGTGTACATGTAGCATTGCTCTTAACAAATCTCTTTGGAACAGGTCCAAGTCATTAATATACACATCACATCATGGTGGGCAATGCCTACCCTGATATTTGTATGTGTATCAATAGCATAAAACATAAATATTAATTATATCCTAAACTTAAAATAAAAATATAAAATTTGCAATAGTTACACTAATTTTAATTACCCTAAAATATATGCAGCCACCATCCTCCTAAACACATATAACAACTTAAAATTATATTGATAAATCCAAACATATATAACATAATTGCTTAAAATATGTACAATTAGCCATATAGCATACACTATTGCTTAAAATTATAAGTCCTAAAATAAGAGCCTACTATAATATAGTTAAAAAACATACACAATCAATTGAAACATATTATAGTCAAAAAAAAATAAATATCAAAATTTTCAATTTTCACTAGTTTTTCAACTTTTTTTTCTTTTTATTTTAACTTTTGATGATCCATTGTTTACCCAATCACACCCAAACACTTACTCAAAATTTTAATCCATAAATTTTTTTTATTCGTACACTAACCATTTTAAATAGCGGAATATCGAATATTTTGAACATCTCTGAGCAATAACTACATGCTAAACAAAATCTATCACAATATTTAAAAGGGGCAATTTCCTATATACCCCTAAAATTTTTTTTGTTTTTAAATTTACCCTTCTTAGAAGACTAATATTAAAACTACCCCTCTTACGTTCCAACTTCTTTCTAAAATACCCTTGAAGTTAAACTCTGTTAATATACCGTTTGGAGCTGCCGTTATCGATGTGAAATTATCATTTTGCCCTTTCAAATATACCCTTCTATCATAACCAACTTTTCTTATGTATCCTTAAAATTTTCAATAGTTTTGATAGATAGGAACAAAATAGATATATCTAATAGTTTTCAACTCCGATTATTATTTAACTCTAGTTTAACCCTACTTAACTTAACAAAGAAAAATGGTAGGAATATTTTTAATAACGGTGGAACATATGAAGGGTATATTGGAAAGAAAAAAATAAAAAAAATAAATCAGATATTTCTTCAAATTTTAGGAATACACAGACAATTATCTCTATTTAAAATATAGATTAAAGATAGCTAGGGAGCTCTCTTCTTTGATTACAATATTGTTCAAAATTAGTATTGTTGCCTATTTAAGAGTGTCTTGGAGCATTCCAAGCTTTGTTTTTGTCTTCTTTTGTAACAATAATATTTATCCATCTCCTAGGTGACTTATCCTACCATCCTACACCCTTTATTATGATTTTTGATTTTCCCAGTGCCACCATCTTTCCCCCAAAGTATCCTCTTAAACCATTCAACCACAAGTAGAAGAAGAAATGGAAACATTCCTACTTCAGTAGTTCCTGCTTTTAGATGTTGTAGGCCAACCAAATTAAGAATATAAGTAAATTGCATGTTTGGTGCTCAAACTATAATTTGTTGCTTTCAAAATATTTACAATCAAATCCATTAATTTATCAATAACGAGAAAGTAATGTAACAGTGTTGTAACTAATGGTGCGCCAACAATTACGATGTTATATTACTTTTATATCAACTCAACTAAATTAAATTATCAAACTTAATTGCAACAAATTTGAAGGTTCGGGCCAAAAATTATAATAAATTAAAATTCACTGATCAAAATGTCACGCACTTCATAGTTTACAGACCAAACAAGCAATATACCCTTTATAAGAATGTAAAATAACATAAAACCACCTCTCTCTTTTTTTTTCTCCAAAAACTTAAGCTACCAAATAACACTATTTTTATATTTATCTTAAACACTATTTCTCACTTTTGAGTTAGAGATTGTTTGATAGGCCTAAAATGTGTACTGAAATTAAATGAGATCAGAAAACCACATGTGATTCGAACTCACAACCTCTTATTCCAATACCATGCAAAATAACAAGAAATAACTATTTTTCTCCAAATGCTAAAACTACCACAAAACGGTATTTTTTATATTTTATCTTCGACAAAGAAAAATAATAATAAAAGAATAGCTTAACATTACTAGAAGAACAATCTAATTTTGTGGTGTTTCAGTTTTGGTGGTGATAGATCCTGCTCTCAATTACTAGTGTAAACTGTTAAGTGACCAATATTTTGTATCCTTCCTTCTTAGCATTAAAAGCCCAATCCACACAGAACAGTGTTATCCTCCATTATGTGCCCACTTATCCCCATAAACCACCATATCTAGCGTCGTCGTTGGCTAAGGACTTAATGGTTAGTACCCGAAATTTTAAGTTCGAAACCTAATTGTTTCACATTACTAAGCTGAGTTCACTTTTAAAAAAAAGAACGAAGAGGATAATTTGCTACTTTTCTCTCTCAAAAAAAAAAAAACACACATTATAGTTAACCTTGCAATCATTTTCCTAATTATACCGAGGATAGAAGAATAAGACAAGGATTAAAAAAAAGGATGTTCCTACTAAATTTATCCCCCAAATCACACTCTACTACAGAGACCAGCCACCTAAAATACATCACTTGTCCTTTTTGGTAGCAATCAACAAAAAAGATGGATGCATATGTAGTGGGAGAGAAAGAGAGAGACCCCATACAATCCCTTGAATACCAAGCACTTAAAAGCCAATCACTTTTGTTTGTGCCCATAACTATTAAAACAATCACTTTAAAAACCAGATCCCTTCACTAGTGCCCATAACTAATTGTACCAGCCTCTTCCTTATATAGATTGAAGGATTTGGGGGGGAAGGGGGGTGTTGGCTTTATATCTAAGAATCCAAAGGCTAGATGTCCACCTAGGTATAAATGTAACAAGTGACACCCCTTCCCAATAAAGTATGAAGAAAATTCAGAGAGCTTCTTTCTACTTTAGTTGATGAAAGACTTTTGCCATTCCCCTTTACTTTGAAGTGTGGTTATCTCCTTTTATCTCCACCACATTAAGATCAAATTTCCTAAGAAAGAGATAGGATCCACAACAAAGCTATTGAATAGGTTGGAGAAATCATTGTTTGAAAGAAAGGAACTCACCTCTACCCCATACTCTCTATGAACTTGGAGAATTGCATTCATTGGCTCTTTTTCCTCAATGAGATAAGGAGAGGACCATAAGTACTTTTGGGGTGATTGATCACTTAGCGAAACCATTATGTCATGTTTTTGACATTTCCTTCAGCTAGATGTAATTACTCCCTTTGAAATTAGCCTCTGATGCGAGACGCCTTGCTATCTGCACCGAATCTGAGATGATAGCGAAATTTCAATACCTGTAAGAAGTTAAAGGCTGAGTAGAACTTTTGATCTACGAAAAAATGGTAATGTTAATTTAATAATATGAAGAGCAAATATGAATTAAGGAAGATACCTTTTATCTTTCCAAGCTTCTACTCACAATACAACCAAACTACCTCTTTATCTCATATGCAATAATATCAAAAAGATCATCAGAATAGTAAAAAAATCTAAATGTGATTCTATATTTAATACTTTTATAGTCCAACAAGAATACCATTCAAAGTGTTACAACAAAATCAATACTCAAAAAAACAACAGTGGACTTCCATGCATTTGTATATGTTTTTGTTACTTAAATATCAAAAAAATTAATTATGATAACTTTAGAGCTCCTCAGAAATTTGATCCATGAAGTTTGATCGAATTTAAGGTTGCCATCAGAGTTTCAATCATAACAATTGAGTCCTCAAAAGTTTCACCCTCATTTCAATTGCATCCTATTAAATATAAATATTAAAAACACTGTTCTATGGTAAATTAAAGTTTTTTGGAAAACAATATTTATTTCATATAATTTAATATAGTATCAGAGCATAAGGTTTTAAATTCGAATCCCCTCCCGATTAATTCATCTCAATTGCATCATATAGAATATAAATACTAAAAATATCGTTCTCTAGTAGTTTAAGCTTTTGAAAAATCAAGATTGTTCCTAATTTAACATATTATCACAGCATGAGATTCTAAATTCAAATCCCACTAGGCCCCTAGCGTTATTTAATTTATTAATTTTCTTTCAATTAATTCAAACCCGCATCTTAAGCTTATTAAATATTTTCAGCTCAAACGTAAGGGGGAGTGTTGAATATAAATATTAAAAATATCATTCTCTAATAGCTTAAGGTTTTGGAGTACAACGTTTGATTTATATAATTTAAAACATCCTCATAGTTTTAGAATGTAATTATTTAGTTCATACTATTTGATGTTAAATTTAATTTAGTCAAAGATGTTTTTATGTTAAGCAAGCAAGGTTTAATAAAACAGCTTGTGTTACACAAATTTCGATTTGTATAATCATAGAAAGACTTAATTGTTACGCATAACGAAGTTACAAAAATTAAGTAGTTATAATAGAAACTTCGAGGAGAAAGATGATCTGGAGGTCAAACTTGACGGTCCCAAACTAGAAATCAACCCTAATTTTTACAGCTCTTCTACCTTCAGAATTGGCTCATAAACTATTCAAATGGCCTAGATTAGCAATAACTGATCTGATTCTGAACTACAGGATCTGGAAAAATATTTAAGGTAAACATGTTATTGGTAACATCCACTTTACAACAACCTATATGCATAACAGAATAGCATTCAGATACAGTAGTCTTTCCAGTTATAGATGTTTCAAATAATTAGATCATATTCAACAGATTAGCAGATGACAGCAGTTATTACTGATAGGATGAGCGAAAGAAAACTTACAAACTGCAACAAGTAATAATACAATTCATGATCAACTCGGAAACAGAAAAATCACTTGCTACTGTATTTATCCAGTTATTGTAAAGCTGAGCTTATAGAAAAGACGATGATACAGAACACTGAACTCAGATAGATCAGAGAACTTGGAGAGGAATTTAATCAAACAACGAGAGGTTTTATAGAGCTTTAAAAAAGCTAAAATTAGCAAATAGAGACCCAACAACAAAACAGTTCGAACAAGGGCTGAATTTCGGTTTGCAATTTTGTGTTTGAGTTCGACAATCGTGTTAATCATGTCAATTTGAAGATTGTCTCAATCTGTGTTTACAGATGATGCAATCTATAAACTGTGACAACTGACCAATATCCATCTCAAAGGATCTTTCTCATACTTACCTATTACCATAGTATAACTACAAAATAGTGAGTCATTGAAAAGCTTTGTCCCCAACTGATTATGCGACAAATTTAATGCTAATATCAGATGATACCAAATAGCAACACAAGGAAAGGCCACCGACAAACGCTAACAACATTGCTCGGGTTGATCCTTTCATGAGAAGCTTCTCAATTCAAACTATTAACCTCCAATCACTTTCTAACAACCAAAAAGCAGTAGCAACAACGGTGCTAATACCATTCAGTGGTCAGTTTTAAAGAGATGCTCAACTAGAGCAATAGGCTTATCTATAATCAGAAGAGTTCAGCAGAAGAGATTTTGCGACAATGATAACACAAAGAGTAAATGCTGCTTGTTCTTTTTATCACCAGACTTACAACTTCAATATAACAATACATGATTTTTTTTTCTTTTCTTTATGAGAAGTATAATACAGGCTATCAGATGAGAAAGAAAGGTAGAAAAGGAACCTCGTCAGATTCTGGAATTTACAAAGTACGGTACGTTGTACCCTCAGTTCTACAAACTCACCTCCTTTGGAACACTGATCTCTAAGAAATACAAGCTGCCAATGCAAATTTTGAGGGTAAGATATATGTTAAATATGAAATAAAGGAAGGTAAAAATAGATAATCCTAGCAACAAAGAAAATAAAATTAGAGTGGAGAGATTTGCTTATGTTGATGTGAAATCATATTTACTGCCTATTGACCGTGCCGATAGCAAAACACCTCCAATGTTCATTATTTAAGTAGAGCTTGCGAAGAGGCACCAACATCTTATTAATTAAACACTCTTCTAAAGTTCCACCAGAAGAAGAAGCTCCAATGAGCTTGGAGCTTCTACTTTTAGCTTAACCTCCAAGGCGGACCACCAGATACATATGCGACCAAGTAAACTAAGTCTAACAACAATGTCAAGAAAAGATCCAAGAAGGATAAAAAAGTAGAGATTTAGTTTAAACTGCAGACTCAGACAACCTAAGTTATATAACATGTATGCAACTTTTAACTTGGAACTAAGTAAAATTAAACCATTGGACTGACCTTCAACCGGTTGCAATTGAGTCACCGAACTTCAATTTATATTTCAATCAGGTCACCCCGTCAAACTCGATTCAATTTCCCTAACAGCATGATGAAGTGATAGCTAATTCAACTGCCATATCATTCTCCGAGTGATGATATGGCAATAGTGTGGTAGCTCATTCAACCACCACGCCATCTCAAGACCATTAAGATTTAGCTGTTACATCAGCTTCAAGAAATGACATGGAAGCCGAATCAACATCACGTCATTGTCTGATAGCTAAATCATCTTCTGGAGATGATACTGTAGCTAAATCAATATCATTCCTACTATAAGGGATGTGAGCAGAAGTCGACCTATTGCAACAAATTCAAATTCAGTGACCTCAATGAAACTTCATGGTATGTTCAGCTACCAATGGTGTAGTTTACCCTAAAAGCCAAAATTGTCAAATGTGTCGGCACAAGAAGCTGTGGTACCTTCAGCAACTAATGGAATAGTTCACCGAAAAACTATAACTAGAATATGTCCACAAGAAATCCACGAAATGGATAAAATAATCCTACATTTTTCAAGTTGTGTTGTAACAAACCTTGCAGACATGAAAGCCATGCCAACAAAGACTGCTTTGACAGCTTGTTTCTGACCAGCATAGTCAAATGCAAGGGGCAACATCTCATGCAATGTAAGAAAAGCCATCACTCCACCAACTGCATGAAAAGAGAAGGCAAAAAACTTAGAGAGATCAAGTTAATTACTTGAGTTGGAATTAACAACTGTCATTTTACTAAGCGATGAACCTGATCCAAGTAAGCCTTCAAGGATTTCGGGATTCAGACTGCTTGGGAACAGGTAAGCTGCAAATAGAGTACCTCGTATGTTAAAAATCTTATAAAATGTAAGTTGATGAAACCATTGAAATGTAAACCAAGAAGAAAGACGAAATTTTAAGAACAGAAACATTTTAAAGTTTCTCTAGTGAGAGATACGACAGGAAACTAACTTAAATTATTCCCAGATATAGCCAAGTGGAGATTTGTTTATTTAAAAAAAAAAGCTTAGAAATAGCTGTTTTGTTCAAAACCAGGTAATTCTAGAATAATCCAGGAATAGTAGCTCCAACAATCCCAGGGATTGATCTATCCCTCACTTTGTTCCTAGTTATCCGCATCTCATTATAGTTTTTCTTAGTTATCTATGTAATCACTATAGTTATTCCTATAATCCAAAACAAAATGAAAAATCCACATTGATTTCACTCATTCTGTGATAGTGGGATAATAGAGGAGAAAGAAGGCAAGAATTCCAGATCCAAATGCACTCATAGAGATCCAAGTTACACCATAACTCAAAAATTTTCTTCCATGCATTAGCTACCAGCAAAGTTTGACTATTACATGCAATTCATCCAAAGAGAAGATTGGTGTTATTATTCTCACATAAAAGACAACTGTAGGAGACACATAGATAGTAGGGATCATTTTCGGTTGATAAAAAGCAGGATAGGTGGAAATTAATCTACTAGAAAATTAAGTTGAAATGGTTATACACTTGTGTAACGTAGTAATAGCCATTCAAATTGATTCATAGTGTTTCTAGGGATAAATAAAAGAAGTGAAATACCATCCAGCAACTTGGTCAAATAGGGCATCAAAAGATAGCCACACTAGTGTCATATAATACTCACCTAAACCTAGCAACTTAAGTACCAAAAAAAAAAAAGGCATACAGAGGGAAAAGACCTCATTTCTACAAATAATAAAATATGTATGAGTTTATATATAGAAGTGAAAAAGAATTAAAGACAGAATAGTTCATAGTTCCAATCATGTGAATCTTAGGTACTTCAGCAAATATAATAAGAATATATACCCACCTACAACAATAACTCCTAGTGGCTCAGCAAATCCCGATAGAGTCGCCAATTTGAATGCCTGCCATTTGCTGTATCATACATATAGAAAACAATTTAAAGTAAAGTCCACATCTTGAACATCTCTAGCACAGTTGGGAAGCAGCATAGCTTAGACTTTAGAGCATAATAATAGCAACAATCTTAGTATCAATAAACAACTTAAAGTATATATATCTGTAAAATAGATAAGGGGCTGTTTGGTTCCTCAGAAAAGTGTGGAAAAAAATTTCAAAGAAAAAAGTTTTCCATGAAAAACAGTTTTTCCAGTTTTCAGTCCATTTGGTTCTAAAGAAAACAAGCTTTTATGGAAAACTTATTTCCAAATCTTACGGAAAATTAGTGTTTTTGTTTCCCTAAAAAGAAATCGGAAAACAAAAATGCTAGTTTTCCGCGAAACATGGAAAAAAGTTTTCCAAAAATGCTTATTTTCCTTCAAACCAAGCGGGCGAAAAATTGAAAAAGGAGTTTTCCATGAAAAAAAATTTCTTGGAAAACTTTTTTCCACACTTTTCCCGAGGAACCAAACAGCCCCTAGGAGAAAACACATAAAAAATAAATATAGTGTCTCAATTGCTACTTATTAACTTTTAATTCTCCTAGCAACGAGTATTTAGATGGTTCAAGAACTTTACCTGTTAGTGGCAAAATAAATAGGAAGAGCTACAGCAACACCCTGCAAAATGAAAACTATTAATACATATAACTATTTTTCCAAAGGGAATATCGAATTTCTGGAGGAGATTATGATGTGTAAATAAACAAGAATAACACGGGTGGTTCATTATGATATAAAGGCAGAAAAGCAAAACTTTGAAATATGTGTTTTCCTTCAACCAAAGCAAATGCTAATGTCAGTAAATCACCTACAAAGCCTCTGCTTCTGACATGACCAAGAATAATAAACTTTGCCCATCTATTGTTGTTTTTCTAGTAAAGAGTAAATGAAGGATTAAATAAGAAATTAACTCCTCACAGAAAGGAAAAGCCTATTAGTGTAGTTACGATCCATCAGCTATAAAATGTGATGCTAATTGGAGTTACTTTGTAAATCATGGAAGGGAAGAAAATAGAAGACCAGCATAAAGAATGGAGACAAAAAATAGAGGAAGAGGTACTAAGGATAGAAGGCGCAAAGATCAATAGTTCCTTTCCATTAAAAATCCATCTTGAACATTACAAGCAAATGGCTAATTATTTAAATAAATAAATTTATGCACATACAGATTAGCTTGTACTAGATTTCTTCTAAACTCTTATTGAGAAGCATTTAGAATTTGTTTAATCTCCAACATGCACCCCATCCTTAAAGTTGGTCAGCACCTCTAATTTTGTTCTAGGGTTCTTCAAATGATGTGGCATTTTTGGCATGTGAAAAGTGCTTGATGATACACTGGATAGTTCTTTCTATCCCTTTACATTAAGACTTTCTTATTTTATCACGTTGATTGCAATAATTAAATTAAATAGCAAGTTCACATTTACTTCGTAATCATTTCCTTTAGTACTTAAATTTGTCAACCAAACTATAGGAAAATGTTTATACAATAAACCTTTGGGCACATATTAGCAGACAAATTTATGACCTACATAGAGCAGAAGATCATTCCAATCAAACAAGGACCACAGTATTATTAAACAATTCAATGCTACTTCACATGCAATCAAAATGTATAAGAGATATGAACTGAATATTTACCTCTGGAATATTGTGTAGGGCAATAGCAAGAGCCAAGTTAAGGCCAACACGAAGTCCCTAATTTATGCAGAACAGAACAGTAAGCTTTTCTAAAGTCCACGTTAACAAAGTTATTGCAAATTCTGTAGATGAACTTTAGTAGACGCAAAATTTCATGTGAAGTTAGCAGAACACGTCCCTACAGCTTGAGAGAGCACATTTTATCAACATGACACCTTACAGACAATCAGTAAATAACTACAAAGTTCTTATTAACCAATGGCAAGTAACAAAGCATGAAAAGAACAGTAACATAAAAGGAAAAAATCTAAGCACTCTAAAGCTTGTTTGTTTGCCCATAACTAAATTTGATGTTGAAAATGACTTTCAGTTCAACTAAAGTATAGATAAAATTATATTTATACTGTTGTTTGGTTAGTCGAAAGTCAATGGCTTTGAAACTGTAGTTATCCCACTTTCTTTTTTTATGTGTTACTAAAAATTTTCACATTAGCACATAAAACGGTGAAAAATAGTTATAGCAGTTTTTTTTATTAATTTTTTATATTTATTTCTCCCCCATAACTAAATTCACCACCACCTATGGCGAAGTCAATTACGACACTTTGGGAAAGTAGAGTTACGGGTAAATTTAATTTTCGACAAACCAAACAACGGAAGTGGGCATTTACGGCTGAAAACAACTTCACCCCACTCCACTTTCGGTAAAACAAACATACCCTCAGGACTTGAAATATTCCAGGCTAGAACTGTGAATTTCAAGTATGCCGATTGGTAGTCCCCTATCCTTGAGGATAGCAAATCCATGGACTAGGATGGAATTGTGCTATCCCATGGACAGCCCACATTGCCATATTACGTCACTATTCCCCAACAAAAGAAAAAGGGAATAACACACTGCATTATAGTTCTCACATTGGCAATTTATCCCCCTCCCATGGATAATAATCCTCCAACCAAACTGTACCTTAGAGACCAAGACTACTTTGTAAGTCCGCTTTGGGTAAGCTCTCTTATTGAAGCCAAAACTCCTTATCCTGGTATTTTCAGATTGGATACACAGATATGTTTGATGTTTTTAGATAACAGTTACAGAGATACATGGAGCCATAAGGCATGTTGGCTTACGTATCACAATATCCATCAAATTATGCTGCCTTTGATTGCAGGAATTTGTCAACAAATTTTCCATCAATTATTGAAAGCCCAGGGGCACTAAATAACCAAAAAGCAAGCTCAACTATTAAGTATACGAAATATCTCACTAAAAGTTTATTGTGTACCTTCATTGATCCAAGAAATACTGCCATTCCCTCAGGAAAGTTGTGTAAACTAATACCTGCAACTTGCGATAAGAACAGACCATCATTAGATGAAACCAAAAACCTTTAGTACCAATAACAAAAAATAGTTTTACTGCATATAGATAATCGAAGTTCAATGATTAAACTAATTCATGCAATCTCTTCCACGAAAGACATGAAGGAACATCAATGTCATAATAGCAAATCATACTATAATACACCTAAAAGTTGAAAGAGTATATGTATTTACAGGGATTTATGAGTGGTATAACCAACAATGGGATCATCAAATCCTGATCGCAATTAAATGCATTATCACATTAGGAACTTATGCAAAATGTAAACATATTCAAACAGGGTAATTGCTATGTGCTACAGAAATCCTTTTGTCTTGATCCATAGTGCCCCTTCACAATAAAAGGTTTAAATTACGTCTTCTTCTTGTTTCTATACTCTATCAGGATTCTTCATATCCCCTTTGTGCTACTTTCGTTGCTCTTACAGCAATTTGGAGAACTAGTTGAACAAGAGAAATAATTGTTGTCCAAAAGAATACAAAATGATAATACACTTAAAAGGTGACAACCACTTACATAATGAAACTGTTGAGTTTGGATATTTGGTTCTAAACCTAAAAACATTTTTAGTGAATCTTTAAGCAAAGCCTAAGGATTTTTGCATACCAAGCAACCCTTATTTTGTACTATGGGAGATGTTAAAGCCAAAAAAACAACCTACGAAACAAGATTATAACGTAGATAGTGTACTTAAGCACACGTATTAATCAACATAAAGGAGAAAGCATATAGTGACACTATTTATTAATGAATACGCCCATCTTGGTTTAGTAGCAAAAAAAGAAAGATATCTACATGATCCATGCAGTAACTAGCTAATCCTCTTTCACCAATCAATCTTATCTTGATCTATCTCTTCTCCTTATCTTAGAATTTATATCAAAAACAAGTTGATAGCAAAAAAGTTTGCATTGTTTTCCACATAATTATCACATTTGCATGGTCATAACTAACATAAAAAATCAATAGAAACAACTTGGGTTTTCCCATTCACAGTTAGAGGAGTAGAATCAGAGTCTTAGAAAGTCAAATTGCCAATAGAGACAATAATAGGGTCTCTTGAATTAAATCCTCAATACCATTTTTCTTACCACCAAAATAACATATTCTACACAAATATGAAAAAAAAATTGAAAATATTTTCAAAATACACTGACCAACTGCTGTAATTATTCCACTGAACAGAACTTGGCGACGATGTTTCTTCATCAGGTCTTTACCAGATCCATCATCATCACTCTGTTTTTTGTAAAGCCAAAAATGAATGACAAAGTGATTTTTAACACTCCACAGAAAGAATAAAACAAGAACCTTCAGCATGTTTTAAAGAACAAAGATTAAATACTGGCCTGATTTTTATTTGCATCTTTTGGTTGAATAATGGTTGGCTCTGGAATAAAGTTTACAGTAAGAGCAAAGAAGAGAACTCCAGCAAAGAACTGCAAGGGAGAATACAAGGTTAATGAATAAGAAATCATTAAACTGAAGAAAAGCAATAAACTGATGCCTCTGTTTAATTAGAAGTAGAATAACACTAACCCAAAGGTTCCCTTTTAAGAAACCAATAGAATTGAGAGCATTATGAGCCAAGTCTAAAAAAGATATGGACAACATAAGCCCAGCAGCAAAACCCTGAAAAGAGGGATACAGTAATCAATTAAAGAGCTCGGGCCATTAGAAAGAAGGCATTGTAAGAGATAGTGACCTGATGAAATAAGAGAAAACAAGAAGATCACCTGTAGAAGCCCAAGCATCTTAAGGTTAGGAGCATGATTTAGAACGACAAACAATGCACCTATAGCATGTAGAAGTGAGATATTAATATCTTTTCTCAATATACATGTAGAAGTGAGATATTAATATCTTTTCTCAATATATTTAAGTATCCAGCAAGATTACTTGAATGAATGCAACAAAACTAGATTATAGATGACAATAGAAAATGATATAGTAAGTCAATGAAATACAATGAAAATGGTTTAGCTTAAAATAAACATTTTAGTCCGAAAGAGCCTAACCAAGGCAAGCAGGCTAGTTTCTTATCTAATCTTTCTAGCAATATCAAGTGACATATATGGCTTGCGATCCTTGAATTGGTTTACGATCAATTTGTTTCTCAAGAAAAGAGATTTAAGGTCAGCTACAATATTGTTCGTGGAAGAGCCAACCTCATTATGTCGTACTACTTGCCGGATAGTCATCTACTCTTTTCTCTAAGATAGATGTAACAATTGTCAAGATATTAATGAATGATAAGGTCTTTGACTTGATTACATAGGTAGCAATAAGATCAACAATAAAGGACACCTATTTCTTGTAGTCAATTCTGAACGGTGAAACCATCAATATCATGCAAATTTACCCATTGATGCACACATGACATCATCATGTAAAACTATGTAGCTTAATTTTGAAGCTTGTCATAGTGTACCCTCTATCATTTTCAAATTTTCATAACCATAGCCAATTTCATCTTCTTATATGCACTTAAACATACAGTGCAGTCCCTGCAACTACAGTGTGTGTGTGTGTGTCAAACAAGGCCGAAGCATATGCTTCTTACCGGTAAGGCATGACAGGGCGAGGCAAGAGGTCATTGGATCGTGTCCCAGTTGGGATTTTTAGGGGTCCCAGAATATCAATCCTCAGAAAAATATTAAATATGGCATTTAACAACCAAAAAGCTGCAATGAGATTCTTAGACCCAAATGCAAAAGCTCCAATTTAAGACTACAGATCTTTCCACAAAGAAAGAGCTACTATGGATAATTTAGGGCCTGTATGGCTCTGCTGTAGGACACAGTGCCATTGGATCAAGTGTTATTTGAGTAGTGCTTTCAGAAGAAGCATTATATTAGATCCGTATAACAAATTCTCTCTACAGCAGAAGTAATAAGTATCAAATTGGAGCATAGTTCTGGGGCTGAAAATAAAAAATCTTATTTCTGATTCCCACTACAACAGCGGTACCGAACTTTTCTATTTGCCAAACACTTTTCCAGATGCAACTGCAACAATCGAAAGCAGGAGCACTAGCAGGGCCAGAGAGGCACTTTGGCTTAGTTTAGGAATGGGTTGCCCAAACGTACCTGCTTTCATACTCCGAGGGCCAAAACAAAAATTCAAGAGAAAATTTGGAAGCGCCGCTACCACGGTGCTTCTCTACTGGCAGTTCCTGCCACTATTTTTCTCCAAAGCACTTTCAAATTTTCCAGGCCCTTAATAGCACGCACGCAATCGCGCTTCGACACCGCATTCCCAAATCAAGGTTTAACACAGCACTTCTCCTGATAGACATTTCGTCGAACAACACTACACCCACAATCAAAACCCTACTCAATTATAGCGAAAAAAAAAACAGCTTCTAAGTTCTAACCACAAAATCACCAACAAAAACCCCATCGTTACATCGAATCGAGAACGGAAACACACGGCAATCCGGTCCACAAACCATATATGGTCGCGAAATTACAAATCCAGATCCCAAATCCTCCAAAACCCCCCCATCCACAATCGCAGGAAAAGATCATGCGACAAAAACTCTTTAGCAATAGCTATTATGAGTTGGATGCGAATACGGAGATGCGATACCTATGGAAGTGCTTAATCCGCCGACGAGGGAGAGCGCGAGCGCGACGAGGACTTGGGAGGAGGAGTCCATTGATGACCAAGAAGAAGAAGAAGAAGCAGAGGAAGAAGATGAAGTGGAAGAAGAAGAAGAGGAGCCTCTTCCTCTCAAGTCCAAGTAGAGGAGGGTTTTTATTGAGGAGAATTTTAGAGAGAGAAAGAGAGAGAGAGAGAGAGATGGGGGAGGTTCATTTGGGAGTTACAATGGAAGAGTTATGTAATGAAAAACTATTGCATGCACCCAGTGCACCTTGCACCACATTTTTTTTTTCTTTTTTTTTTTTTTTTCTTTTTTTTTTTTGTTCTTTTAGACTGCAACCACGCACACTTCTAACAACACCTTGCAAACAGACGGGTTGGGTAACTCATAGGCGGATTATTATACCGTAGTTATGCATGTGTGGGTAGTATTTATTCATAAATATTTTGATAATAATCATTCTTACACATCGAGTGGACGGGTGGATAAGTAGATTACCCATAAGGTATTCTTATTTTTTTCTCCCTTCTATTCTTATACTTTTCAAACACAACAAAATATATATTATTTTTAAAAAATAAAAACTTAATTTATTATTTAAAATATCCCAATATATAATAAATAATAACTAAAAATATAATATTATAAGAAATTAGTATTATGGTTTTAGGAATCGTTAAAATAAAAGGATAATTTATTTTTAAAATTTTTTAAACAACTTATATACGTGGGTATCCATGATTACCCGTAGATTGCCCAAAATACTTATAATTTAACGATTATTCATCTATTTTACTCATAATTTTTTGGGTAAAAAAAATTAGTAGCCATACCTGCAAATTTGTAGGTAATTTGTAGGTATCGGAGTTAAAATTATCAGGTCTACTTCCAACTCAAATGGACTATTTGGTTGCGTATAGTTGTAACTGCACTGTAAGCTATAACTACATGCAAATTTAAATTTGACGTTTTATTTTGATGCATATAGCTACATGCAAATTTAAATTTGACGTTTTATTTTGATGCATTTGAATTTAAGAGTCTCAATTGCAAGGCAAACTTATCTTTCTAATAACTTTTTAAGAATTTTTTTTTCTAAAATATTAGAAATTTATAAATATATTTCTCAACCAAATAAAGTATTTATAGTGACAGCGCTTTCAGCTACATTCAACCAAATAATAGATAATTATAATTATGGGGCAATTTCCTACATACCCCTAAAAATTTTTCAGTTTTCAGATTTATCCCTCTTAGAAGGCTAATATTAAAACTACCCTTCTTACGTTCCAACTTCTTTCCAAAATACTCCTGAAGTTAAACTCTGTTAGTGTACCGTTTGGAACTGCCGTTATCTATGTGTAATTACTATTTTGCCCTTTCAAATATACCCTAAACCCTAAAACCCTAAACCCTAAACCCTAAACCCTAAAACCCTAAATCCTAAACCCTAAAACCCTAAAAAATCCTAAACTCTAAACCCTAAAGCCCTAAACCCTAAACCCTAGAACTCTAAAAAATCCTAAACCCTAAACCCTAAAACCCTAAACCCTAAACCCTAAAACCCTAAAAAATCCTAAACCCTAAACCCTAAACCCGGGTAAAATAGGTATATCTGATAGTTTTCAACTCCGATTATTATTTAACTCTAGTTTAACCCTAGTTAACTTAACAAAGGGAAACGGTAGGGGTATTTTTAATAACGGTGGAACGTATAAAGGGTATATTGGAAAGAAAAAAATAAGAGGGGTAAATCAGATATTTTTTTATATTTCAGAGGTACACAGGTAATTATCCCTATAATTATTATAATTTTAACTGTATGTATCGCTAATTATATTGTATTTATAAATAGGGTTAATTGCATACATGTCCTTCCAAATATGTCGGATTTTAAATATATCCCTGCAAATTTCAACTTTTCATATTTATCCCTGCAAAAATCCACCGTTATTCAAATATGCCCCTCTGTTAGAAAAAATGAGTTAACCATAGATTAAATGCTTAACCTTAGTTAGATTAGAAAGTGAATATACCATTTTACCCTTGGTTACTTGCTCACGAAGCAGAGGAGCTTCGACGGATTCGGCGGCGACCCGAAGACGGACGAGGTGGCCTCGGCAGCGACGCGAAGGGCGGCGGCGACGCGAAGGGCGGCTTCGGCGGCGAGGCGGCGCGAAAGGCGGCGGCTCGATGGAGACGCGCGGGGCGGCAGCACGGCTTCGGCGGCGACGCGAGCGGCAACTTCGGCGGCGAGGCAGGGCGATGGTGACGGCGGCGACTGGGCGACGCGGGGCGCGGCGCGTCGACGGCTGGTGGCTTGCTGCGAGGAGAAGGCGGCGACGCGAGCGTGGCCCCTCCTTCAAATTAATTTTTTTGAACAGAGCAACTCTCTCTCTCTCTTGTGCATTGCCCCTCCTTCAAATTAATTTATTTTATTGACACCAATTTAAAATTTAATTTTTTTTTTAATTGAGAGATTTTAATTTTGTTACAAATTTTATTAGGAGAGGGGCATTTTTGTAATAATTAGAGGAATTTTAACGTTGGGATTTTTGGAGAGGGGCATTTTTGAAACAAGTAGATTGGTATTATTTTTGGAGGGACATATTTGTAAGGGGCAAAAAAGTAATTTTACATAGAATCTGTTAAAAAATTAACAGATTCCAAACGGGGATTAACCTCAGGGACATATTTGAAGAACTTTGGATTTTTACAGGGATAAATATGAAAAGTTGAAATTTGCAGGGATATATTTGCTATTCGACATATTTGAAGGGACATGTATGCAATTGCCCCTTATAAATACGTCGAACCAAATGGCACAAAGTGGGATTCAATTCTCAATCTGAAGTTATAGATCTTACACACACTCCTATGGATTGAATCCAAATGATTCAATCATAATATTTTGATATTTAAATATTAATCATTTACTATAAATTAATGTGTATATTAATATTTTATATACAGTAATTTATATTAGATAATTAATATTTAAATAACAAAATTTAATTAAATATATATTATCTACAAATTTTAATAATTTAAATTATATTTTATAAATTAATTTTAAAATTTTTATTAAAAAATTTTAAATATGTGATGTATGTACAAATATACACCTGGTACATAGAATATTTAATAGGGTGTACTTATACACACCAGGTGCATATCAATACTCTATACACCACATAGAATATTAAATTATTAATAAAATATTTAATAATTAATATTATAAAATATAATATAATATAATATAATATAATATAATATATAAAATATAAAATATTTAAATAATGTGTTGTACTGTAAAAAATTTATCTTTGATATATTTTAGACTTGGTTTACAGTGAAATAGTGCACTCAATATTTTTATTAGACACATGACAATCTCTCATTAGTTCATACCTTATGGTGAAAGTGTCCAGAGAGATATTTTTACTTGCACTCGATGCATATTAATATTCTATACATCATACAAAATATTAAATTATTAATAAAATATTTAATAATTAATTATATAAAATGAAATATATATAATATAAAATATTTAAATAATTTATTGTACTATAATTATTTTTTTTTTATTTTGACACATGTTTTAGAATCCATTTACAATGAAATAGATGCATTGAACATTTTTTATTAGACAAGTGGTTGCCTTGATGGCACACTTTCATTTTCTTGATGTAACAAAGTGTCAAATAAAGTTTGTACAAATAGATAGATATAGGTATGTAAAATTGTCAAGTTTTAATCACCATAGATAGATATAGATATGTAGAATTATCAAGTTTTAATCATCATAAATAATATGAATATTTTATAAATTACATGATGGCAAATTATAAAGCTATATTTCCATATAGCCATCTGTTACTTAAAAAATAACTATGATATAAAAATAAAATTATATATCAAACTAAGGTCCTGTTTGGTTGTGGGATAAAAAAAGAATAACTTCTTTTATCTCACAATTCTTACCAAACAGGAGTAATAAATGAATAGAGATAAAAATTTAAAATAATTTTTGTTTAACAGGTTATTCTGAAAAAACTTATTAACAAATATTTCAATCTCTCATATAATAGAATTTATAGGCAGTGAATGAATTTATTATTATTATTTTTTTACATTAGCTTATCTTCTAATTTGAGACTATATGAATATGAGGCTATGTAATTTGCGATTATGTAATTATTTTTATTTACTTATTATTATTTACTTATTATTATTTATTAAAATATACTATAAAATATAAAAAATTATTTTGTTTATTAATTATTATTTACTAAAATATACTATAAAATATTAACAAATATTTTGTTTAGATAAGATATAATTTATTATTTACAATTAAATTACCATTTAAATTAATTTATAATAATTAAAATTAATTTATATATATATATAGAAGGTAAGGGCAAAGTTAGCATTTTGATAAAAAAAATTTCATCTTTTTTTACTATTCTTTATTATTCTATAATTTTAATCAAATATAATTTTTTATATTTCAGATAATACCAACTTTAGAACCAAACATAATTTAATTTTTATACTTGATTATTCCGGAATAACAAATTATTTTCGGTATAAAAAAAATTATACCTTTTAAATTTATATCCGAATCAAACGGGACCTAAAAGTATATCAAAATAAATTTTAATTTAAAAATATTAATTATGAAATATTGAGTACGATGTATGAGGGTAATTGAAACATAATTTGTCTCACATAATTTTAGGAGGGTAAGTGAAACATGAGAAAAGAATGCGTTGCTTGCTCTTTTCTTTGCAGGAATTTGGGGAGGGTCATGTTAAGAATGGCATGCTCTTTTTTCTTTGAGGGGAAGGTCCTGTGATTTTTTATAGGCTAGACGAGGTCCGCCACGTAACCCGTGAACCGCACCAATCAAAATGCAACACTTGTCACGCATGCATTCGATATGTCCAAAATATTCGACATCCGTATACAATTCAAACCTGATTTATCATGAATAGCTTATGAATAAAAAAATATATTTATTAAAATTTTGAATATACTTTATATGCAGCACTGAATTTTAGGATGTGGATATAATATATTGAAAAAAAAGCTAAGGATACATTTTATTTGAGGTGTATATCTTACATTCTATTCATTTTAGGGTGGAGTGAATTTCACTCGGCACTTCGAAATGATAAGTTGATGAATGTCCATCTTAGAATGGACTAGGTATATATAGGATGTACACCCCAAATGAAGTGTACATGTAGCATAGCTTTAATATATATATTACCTATTCAGATATAATCGGGTTCACGAATATATCTAGCAATATATTAAAAAAAAATTATGGGTGTAAGAGAGGGTGTATACTTATATATACCCATAATAATATGATAGATGCTGAGTATATAGATCTTACCTAATAGAGGCTCTAAGTTGCATCTTCTTAAAAGTACACTTGAGATGATGATGCAAAAAAAAAAAAAATCATTATAGGAGGCTCAAATTGCTTAAAAATAGAATTTTCAAATTAATATTAGATCATGTATAATTTTATGTTAGTGGTAAGTTATAATGGAAAGAACAAGCGAAACATCTGATAAGAATATAGACTTTACGTAATAGTTTATTAGCTCTTCTTTCGAGGTACATAGAACTGTCAGCAAGAGCTGGGCGGCTCGTATTCGCTTGATTATTAAACCAGCCGAACATAAATTAGTTCGTTAAAATATCGAGTTAAAAAATTCAGCTTATGTTCAGTTTATTTATTAACAAGCCGAATAAAAGCCGGCTCACAAACAACAAATTAGATCAACTCCTTTGATTATTTTCACCCGTTAAATTTTACTATTTTTCCAACCACCCATTAAACCAAAGGAGCCCACTATCATCTCAACCAAACATCTTTTAATTCAACGGTTAAAAACTTAATAGCACCAATGACTTAGTACTATTAATAGTATTCCAGCCTAGCTATATATATATATATATATATATATATATATATATATATATAGTAGAGCTTATATATTTTCAAAAACACAAGTCTATATACGTTTGTGATTTTTTTATTATTAAATTTGTATTGAGATCCGTGCCATTATATTTTTTCTCTCTCTCTTTTTAGTTGATTTTATAATAGTACAAATCTCAATACAAATTATATAAGAAAAAATTTATAATCATATTTTGGCTTGCATTTTTTAAAATATATAAGATATATATATATATATATATATATATATATATATATATATATATATATATATATATATATATATATATATAGAGAGAGAGAGAGAGAGAGAGAGAGAGAGTTTGAATGCAAGTGAATTTTGTTGTTATTTATTTATTTTCGATGATGAAACTTATTTCAAGTTGAACGCATGCTCGAACGAACTAACCCCAACTTGTATTTATCCTGTTTATTAAATGATCGACTAATCTCGAGCTTATTTCAAATTGAACGTCAGTTGACTCACGAACAGCGAACTGAATTGTAAGCACTATTTCAAGGACAGAAGAATGGCAACAAATTATTCCTAATAAACTTCAAATAAAAAAGTAAAAAAGTAATAAGCAATGAAAGTTAGAAACATTGATTTATGTGCAAACATTTTCAAACTTATGAAAGGTGAGTGTGGTGTTGTTGGTGTCATACAAAGCAACTTTTACTCCTAATTAATTAGTTCTATAAATTGACTATTACTTTACAAGTTAGTGGTTATTAAATAATTCACATGAACTAGTTGAGATTAGGTAGATACCTAATCTTTTGGATAGGATAAATCAATGCCATTTTTAGTTTGGTCCTTCAACATTACATTTCAAGGGCAATTTCAAACATGCCCCCTCTAAAGTTTCAAAATTTCACAAACGATACTTCAAATTTTAAAATATCACGTAAATCCTTTTTAAATATATGAATTTATCATATAATGTCCCTACTATCAATCAATTTTTACAAACTTATATCCAAATTAAAAGATTGTTAAACGTGTTATATTAACGAAATGACGATTTTACGTATATGCGTACTTTGCATTTACGAAAGTATCCCTACTTTTTATTATTGACACTTACTTCACCTCTATTTTTTTTTATAAAATATCTCTAGGTAGTTAAATTTAAAATAATTCTATTTACTAAAAATAATTGGAATTGTTAAGTTTGATAAAATTATTAACAAATTTGATGTATTTTTTTTAATTGACTATACATACTCAATTCTACGGAAAAAAAAAAAAAAAAAAAAAAAATCAAAACTTATGGAAATATCAAAGAAGTTATAAGTTAAAGAAGGCATTTCAAAATAGCCAATTAGTTAAGGGTTTCCCTACATTTTTTTTTTATTTAAATAGCCAAGCATTTTCCTTCAAATAATGTGCTTAAATTATTTACTAAGCTTAGGTATATCTCAATATCAAAAGAGAAAGGTACAAGAATGGTTAACCAAAGTTGTTTGTTATGGAGTAGTTCTCATTGTGTCATTTGTAGAGGATAATTTGTTTTTTGTTTGTTTTTGTTTTTGTTTTTGTTTTTGTTTTTTTTTTCCTAAGATGTAAGCATGATCCCACTACTTTGATAACAAGACAAAATGAAAAAAGTGTTCATCATATAAAGAACCATTTATTTGATATTGAATGATGTGTAAAGCCATTTGATGAAAAAGAATTGTAGTAAAAGCATGATAAGATATACTTATCTCCTAGAAATTTTAGTGCGATTAGCGAGATATATATTGTACCGACTTAACTCACTACCAATAATAATTCATTAGATCTAAACCATCAGATTAAAATACTTAAATTCAGTTGTTATTATTACTTAAGACCATTGCCTTTTATACTCCCAATTATACTCAATACCGGATTCAACTCCTCCAATTTAGTTCCTGACGTTCTCGTCAACCTAGTCACGGATATCCTAAGATCACCAGGCAATGTAAGGACGTTCTCGTCAGCCCAGTCACACATATCTCAAGATCACTAGGTGATGTAAAATCTGCCTCACATTTTCGACTGGTAAATCTATGACGCCCTAACTTTCCAGAGGGTCACCCATCCTAGAACTACTCTGACTCTAGCATGCTTAACTCTCTTAACCTCTTGGGTCTTACTACCGCCCAAAATACTATAGCCGGGTTAAGATATTTAGTCATATTATATCATTTATACATAAGACTAATCCAAATTTTGGAGGTGTCACATTCTTTTTCCCTTTAAGCCCTGACGTCCTCGTTAGACTCAAAGACACTCACAAGTATCAGGCAATGCGAGACTCGTCTCGCTAGTCTTAAGCGACCTTGTGGAGAGATGCACTCTACCCACAACGGTCATTAGCCGGGGAGCCTTGCTCTACCCACTAAATAATACTGGCTCAGTCAAGACTCATCTCACATTTTCGGCCGGTGAATGACTCTGATACCGACTATGACGCTCCAACTTTTTAGAGGGTCACCCATTCTAGAACTACTCTAACTCTAGCACGCTAAACAACTGGAGTAAAGTAACTCTACTATTATCATGCCTCTATGCTCAAGTATAAAGTAAAAACAGTATGAAACTACACTGCTAACATGACCGTCCAGCTACTATGAATGCATCATCTATGTGATGTTTAATGTCAAATTTAGTTAACTTTATTCATTTATTTTGAAGACTTTCATTGAGTAAGTCTTAGCTTGAGCCGTACCTTATGGTTTAGTGGTAGCACTCCATTTATTTTGAAGACTTTCATTGAGTAAGTCTTAGCTTGAGCCATACTTTATGGTTTAGTGGTAGCACTCCCTATAGAGCTATGTCTACCACACGGCGGCCCAATCGGCGCCCAATCCTGCACAGCGAGCATGAAGTCGCGATGGTCAACTCCGTAGTGCTGGCTTGGAGGGAGCGACCCTATCAAGCATGTACGAATGAGCACAATTGGCAAGTAAGAAAAGTTACGATCATCGTGTATAAAATACGGAATAACATTTTCGAACTTTAGGTCTGGGTATAGTATCTCATAGTGTTAATGTCTTATATACAATATAGGCAACGCCTTACTTGTTAAAAGAGTTTATCATACACTAGTTATCATCATGTCTCAAATATAGAATCTCACAATATTTTTCTTGGTTATATATGTTTAAAAGTTTTCTTCATGTATCTCAACTACACTAGATGGCACTAATATCATATTGTCGAAGTGTACATGACCATATGCCTAACATGTCCTAATCTTTCTATAGCATGTATAGATATTTTTTACTCATGTCAAAACTTGTAAAAATATGAAAATCACTATTCAATCCCCTCTTACAGTGCCCATACATATGCAACATATACCTTTACTATATAGAGTATGAAATTTTCTACATATAAAGGGGTTCAAATATATGATTAAAATCATGATAAATCAAATGATACATGTTTAATATAGCAACCATCTATACAAAACTATTAATCCTCAATATCTGAATACCACGTGGCATTCTTTCCTTCATCCAAATTTTCAATTAATTAAATCCCACTCTTTCCTTCATCCCAATTTTTAAATAATTAAATCCTTAATAATTACCTTAATTAGCTCCAATTAATTAATTATTACCCCATTAAATTCTCAACAATTACGTTAATTAGCTCAAATTAATTATTACCCCAAGTATATCAGCACTCTTTTTTTCATCCATCTTTCCAATAGCACTCTTCCTTCATCCCAATTTTTAATTAATTAAATTAATTAGCTCCAATTAGCTCCAATTAATTATTAACTTATTAAATTCTCAACAATTACGTTAATTAGCTCCAATTAATTATTACCCTACGTCCATTGCAACTTCACAAGGTTAATTAGCCCATGTATGCGTAGCTCCGATTAATTACTTCGTGCCCATTCAACTTCGTGCCCGTACGTTCTTTCTTTTGATTGTTGCAATATTTCGTCTTCCTTCACCATTCATTATTGCAACATTTCATCTTTCTTCACCATTATGTTTCTTCCTTCGGTTTCTTTTTTTCATCCGTTGTATATTTACTTCTACTTTCATATATATATTTTACATTTTTTTTTTTGTCTCGAAAATTCTTTTAATTTGAGTGTTGAATCGAGAGTTTTGGTGGTTGATTTTGGGCTCTGCTGCGATGATCTTGGTGAAGTTTTTTGCGTCCTGTTGCTGACATTGCCCGACCCTAGAATGTGGGAGCGTGCTTCAAGTGCGTTGCCACCTCGAGAGTAAAAATCGCCGTCGCTTTCTTTTGATTCTTTGTGATTGATTCTTTACGTTTTTTTTTTTTTTTTCCTCAGGAACCTATATTAGATTTTTCTATTTGGTGTTACTGTAAGATCTAATGCAACTTTTTTTACCTAATATTTTATTTTATCAATTACTATATACGTAATTTAATTTTTTACCAATTTTATTTTATTTTTTTGCAGGAATCTTTCGGCGATTTATTACAACGATTTATCTTTTATATGCTGGTGCATTTCTCCGATTCTCCGGTAAGCCATAATTCAACACACCTATATTTTAGGTGGTTTTAATATTGCATAAAAATTTTAAATCATTTGATTTGATATTATTTTAGTTATAATTTTAAAATTTTCTAAAAATATTTTTAAAATTTATTATTGAAAGTAAACAAGCATGTAATCTAAAACACAAATTTGGCGTGCATGTTTCGACAGCTTACGTTTGACTATATAGATGACATCGATCATAAACGTTGGCATCAAATATCTACAAGTGGAACAATCAAAACAGATTGTTTGACTATATAGATGACATCTACCATTAACATTGGCATAAAATATCTACAAGTGGAACAATCAAAACAGCTTAATTAAGAAAAGTTACCTAATATACTCTCTCTTTTTTTTTACATAGTACTTTATATTTTTAGCACTCAAAAAATTAATTATTTATAAGTTTTTGTATGTAACATGAAAAGTTCTAAGTACAACTTGGATGAAGCCATGAAGCAATCAAAAGGCAAAAAAAAAAAAAAAGGTGATTAGGTAATTATTGTATTACATTTTTTAAATTTTTTTGTTCATGCTTTTATAAAGAGTAATGCTACATGTACACCCCGAAAGGGTGTATATCCTACACCTCCACCCCTTTAATGGTATCGATATTTTTTACGGGTCACATCAAGTGACCACTCATCACACCCCCACCCTTAGATGGGTGGGGGTGTGAGATGTACACCCCTTACGGGTGTACAAGTAGCATTTTCCTTTTATAAATTAAATAAAATAACTTAGCAATTGTATCTATGCTTTTTTCCTTTAAGCAATACCTTATATCTTTTACTTAAAAAAATTATTATTTATCATCTTTTTGTACGTAACATTAGAAGTTCTAAGACCAATTTGGATGAAGTCGCAAAGCAATCAAGAGGCAAAAAAAAGAGTGTTTAGGTAATTATTGTATTAAAATTTTAAATTTTTTTTGTTCCTACATTTTAAAATAAAATAAAATAACTTGCATTTACTCTCTTTTATTTGTAATTACGTTGAGAGTTCTGAAACCGATGAAGAAGGAAAATGAAGATTGTCAAAACAAAAAGAAGAAGAGAAATGAAGATGGTTAAAGCAAAGATATTATAACTATTTGCTACAGTATTGGTAGTGACTTACAAAATACGTATTTTTTCGTGTTATTGTAGTGTCAAAAATTATTCATATTTTTATTTTAATAATATCTGCCCGCTGCATCGCGCGGGTACTACACTAGTACTTTATAAGTCTAAAGAAGATATAGAGAGAGTTCACCTATTTCGGTGAGATCGAATCTACCGGATAGTCGCCAAATTCTCGTAGGAGATCAAAACCAAGTTGCCCACTAGGTCTCTTATACCCTAGGATAATTTTTCGGAGGGTCAAAATGCTACAAAAAGCTACTCATGGAATTTCTTAAAAAATATAAAAAAATGGGTAAAAAATATATTAAACCAAGAAAATTTGTTAGATCTTGAAATCAAAGCAAATGGGGCTTCAAATCCAATCTATAAGAATGTTTTACCTCCATTAATTCAACCCCAAAGGCTCAAATTAAAAAATCTCAAAATAAATCATAGTTTTAAAAAAAAAACTATATTTTTCCAGCAAGAAATATCCAAAGAAAAGAAAAAGAAGGATTTTTAACATTTTTTAAGATCAAATCCCACGTCGAAAGTGCTAAGGATGGGAGCTAGGGCTCCAAACCTCATTATTCTTTAAGTTTTTGCTTTTCTCCAGGAACTTGGTGCAAACTCCAACAGTAGAGAGGAGAAGAAAGAAGAAGAAACAAAAATTAGAGAGGAGTTGGAGAAGAAAATCGAAGAAGAAGTAAACTGAAGCTCCTCTTAAGCCCTCTTGCAATCCTCCAAAGTAAGGGAAGGAGAGGGGAAGAGAAGGGTCAAAACACCTATTGTAATAATATTCCCAAAGGCCCCTACAAGAAGAGAAATTATAACTCTAACAGAACTGTCCAGATTGTCAAGGTCTGGACCTTCCCTTCAAGGTCCGGATCTCGAAGGGTCTCCCAACATTTACGTAGGGAAGGTCCGGACCTTCCCTCCAGGGTCGGACCTCGAAGCTGGGAATCCCAATTTGCGCGCTGATGGTCCGGACCTTACCTCCAAGGTCCGGACCTCGATGCCAAAACATCAAATTTTTAGCTTTTTCTTAAAATTTCATTTTTGCGCCGTTTCACTCCAAAAACCTTCCGAAAGCTCATCCAAACATCCGAAGGGTATTGATCACCCCTCCATACACTGGAACTCCAAAAATTGCTAAAGTTCAATGTACTACACTTGCATCATCCTATCGCACTATTGCAGGCTCCTCAAATTCTCCTTGAGTTTCTGCTTTATAATGTCCGGGAAGAAGGCCCCGTACAGTATGACACGAAACTCGGCCCATGCCATCAACTGTGAACCTGGTGGTCTTGTTAGTCGAACTTTCTGCCACTATGTATCTATGTTCGTCTCTTGAAAGTGAGTCGGCAAATGAACCTGGTACCTCTCCAACACGAATAGGTCTTCAAACAGCTTCTCCATTGCCGCTAACCAAGCCTCCACCTTCCAAGGCTCCGTAAGTCTACAGCTAAAACGAGGCGGATCAAATCCGCGAACCTGAACCAACCTCTCTATAATTTACTCATGCTCCGCCCTCGTCAACTGTCCGTCCTGTGTCGGCGCCTCTCTGCTAGTTGTCGGTACTATCGCTACTGGAGAAACTGCCACAGGGAAAACCTTTACCGTGGAAACAACCTGCGGCACATAAGTCTCAGGGATCTGCTGTACCCACAACTGTGTCAACCGATGTATGGTCTCTCTCTACCGTCGAATCATCTCGGCCAAATAGGCCATCTGTGCCTGCAACCCCTGTGTCTCACTAGGCCCAGACTGAACCTGCTCCTTATGGGGTCTCTTCTGGGCTGGCTTTACAAATGGTTCCTCCGAGAATGGCTCCTCAATAGGTGGCTCCTGAACTGGCACCTCAACGGGTTCCTCCTGAATCGGTACCTAAAAAGGTATTTCCATAATCGGTACCTCAAGGGGGGTAGGGGTAGCTCATGCCGTAGGCAGTCTACGCGATCGTCCCCACGATCGTCGATGCCTCGGTGGCAATGGTGGTCACTCACGACGAGGCATCGCAATCTCATACGAAACAAAACTCATGTCAGTCACACAACTATAACTATCCAGCTTTACCCAATCCAATGAAAGTCTAGAAGGACACCCATTTTTCTCCTGCGATATTATGTTGTCTATAGCCAACATAATCTAGTAAGAAAAGACACGTATTCTCGATCACTCTTCATCTCCCTCTGAAGAGTTTATACAATCAATCTATTAACTTTCGCCACAGATCACGTCTCTCATGTTCTAATCCCCTAAAGTCTGCCAAAGCCCTAGGTCCTAAGTCTACTTGACCAATTTTCTAGTCTCTGATACCACCTATATCTGTCACGCCCCGAGCCCATAGCGGAAGCCCTTAGACATGCAACAGATCCACCACGTGTGCGAGAACGCACCCCATACACGTAAATCGTCCAAAACTAACTTGCAAAAGATCTATTAACTACAGCTAAACATGTATCAAAGCGGAAAAAAAAAAACTATACCAATATCTATCATTATACAATATACATATAAGATCCACCTCTCAAAAGAAATAAATACAAGTAAAGGGCCCTGGCCTGGCCAATCCTAATGTACAATACTCAAAACTAAACTGCTAATAGGGTAGATAGATTATCTCTAACAAAATAATGATGGGTAGGGACTGCTATCTACAATGCAATCCCCTTACCTCGACTCGGAGCTAGCTCGGAAAGCCCTGAAAAGTAGACCACAAGCCAGTGTGAGAGCCACAAAACAGTAATTTCCAGTGGGTATGATCGGCAACAATCATGGCATACCCACTAGGTCTATCAGAGGCAAGATAGTGAAATTGCAAAATAAGCGAGTAACGGAGCATAATAGAAAATAAAATAAAATCAAACACAACACTACACTATTATGTCTCTACAAAAAAAAAAAAATTCAAGATATTTCTACCCAAACCCAAACGCAACACTAGCCAACTCAACAGTACACAGGACCCAATCCTAAACTGACCGTCTCAACAGCTCGGTCAAGCCCGCGTTGCCTATAAATAGGCCACTATCCATCTCTCCCTATTGTCCGGGTTGCACCCCAGATGGTGGCCCATCAACGGTAGACATCAGCCTACCTCCTCACTCCCTTCATGTGTTCTCCCGTGCTCATAAATCTCCAGTAAAACTCTAAGTAGCATGCAGGCTATGATCAACGATAATCCCATAGATCATTGACAACACAAAACAGACATATCAAGGTCAACTCACAAGTCCCCATCGTAAAAATACCACCTGTCTCGATTACAGTGCCTCGGGCATGCACTCTCTCACACACTGGCCCACGGCCCATGAAACCTCAAGACAATGCAATCTCTTTGTCAGTTTGACATAGCACAAATATCAATACCTAAGTATGTCACGTCCCGGGATCGAAACTGTGACCTGAGCTTGCCAACAAATCCGCCACCCATACGGAAACCCCACATGAGCGAAGCATCTAACCTGCAAAAGATAGATATACCACATCTATACAAATATCAGAGCTGAAAAATAACTACAACTACTGTTTGATGTAGTTCTCACACCCTCCATAGTGATTATTTTTACAGAGGTCCCTTTTTCAGTTCCTGCATCAGCAGTTCCTTCTGATCGAGGATAGGGAGTCACGAGCTAGATCCCTACCCATCGCTGATTTCGAATGAAATCCATCCCACTTAGAACACGTCGATCCAGAATTCAATCTAGCTGAAACTCGATGTGCATGATCCTCATGCTCCTACGGTTCCAACGAACCGAAAAACACCATAAATCTCCTGCCGGATTGAGCACAAGCACAAAAACAACAACTCAGTCGCAAAAAATCCAACAACTAAACTATAAACGAAAAGGTGCACGATCACGTAGCCAAACAACACAGAAATTCGGATCACTACAAAGTACCCCCTATCTCTAATACTCAACGACACAAACGAAGGGTCAACTTAGGTCGATAACATGGATCACTTGATAATCAGACTAACCCAATAATGCTATAAAAACAACACCTACTCTGATACACGTGCAATTCGAAATCTTCATACATCTCTTAACAATAATAATAATAATGATAATAATAATAATAATAAATTCTAAATTCTGACCCGAACAGTCTAAAAAAAGATAAAATAATATCCAAACACTAGCATGCACTTTCTACAACTAAAATGTAATATAAAAGCAGTCAAAAGTCCATACGTTTAGCAAGCAGACATACTAAGTAATCCGTCATTCTCAGCGACACGGAACCCACCTGGAAAGCAACTCCTGGTATAACACGGTCGGTGAAAAGATTACACGCTCGACGATGATCACCACGCATGAATGACACAAACCCAAAAAATTTTGCAGCACCCCAGTCAACCTCACAACACAAAAAACCTCGGTCCTAATAGTTCAAAAGGCACATAGTTCAAATCCAAAAACTCTAACAGGCAAAACCTATCACTAACAAAAACCACCCATCAACCGTCCCTAGCGCAAGTGGCAAAGGGCTTGGTGGTTGATATCCGAGGTCCCGAGTTCGAAATCTAGTTGCTTCATATTTTTAGCTAAGTTTATTTCAAAATAAACGAAGCGGGAAGCATGCTACCTTTTAAAATAAGAGAAACCCCAAGGTCAATGTGTCGTCAAATCTCGCACGCGCGCACGCCCGTGCTCGACTCCTCGGATCGAACCACGCGCTCCACGACACTCTCCTCACCACGACACTCACCTTATACTCACAACCTCTCTTTCCCTCTCCCTCACTTTCTCTACTCTCCTCATGCTCACAACCTCCCTCTATTTCTCTCTCTAAAGCTCTCAAACGTGAGCATAAGAAGAAAGAGGAGAAGAAAAGGGGTTTGCGTGCCTTAAAAAGACCAAAACAAGCGATTCAGGCGCTCAAAACCAACTTTCGGGCCCTGAAACACCTATTTCGGACGGCCCAGGCTCAAAAAGAGTGGCCCGAAATATTCGAGCCGCTACGGGCTCCTTTCAGGCGCTCGAAAGGCGCACCCGAAACAACCCAGAGCCACCGCGTCGCGTTGCCATGCCGTCGCGTCACTCGCCGCTTTCCAACGTGCCACAGCCAATTGGAAACTGCCGTGTGTCGTCCTAACGCACATTTAGGGATTTCGACAAGATACTAATTGGGAGGGGAGTTCGAAGAACCCTAATGCATATTTAGGGATATTCCCGACTCGATCTGTTCAAATAGATTAGTAAGTGAGAACAAAAAATATAAAAATATATAATCCACTCCGAATTTATCTCAATTCGCAAGTAAGTAGAATAGGAGGTGGAAGGAATTTTTTTTTCATCAAAAATTTGTCAAAAACTCACTCGCATAGGTGGAAGGAATTTTTTTTTCATCAAAAATTTGTCAAAAACTCACTCGCATCTTACTCCATCCGGAGTAAAACCAAAAATAAAATTAAAATTAATTCATTTCGAATCTGTCCCTATCCGACAAGAAATAAAGTGGGAGGTTGCATCCCTAATTAAATCAGTAATTTTTAATTCAGTAATATTTTTGAGTCAGCTCGTTGACCTGACTTTTGAAGCATTGCGTTTTGCTACACCGGTTTGAACCGGTGTGAAACAGGAACCAAAAAAAAGCCGGCAACCGGTCGAACCGGTTCGGGGCCCGGTTTTGATTACTTGAAAAAACGAAACCTCGCATAACAAAAGGGTTTTATGTTCCCGCCATGAAACTGATAAAAACCCTAGATGCGGCTCTTCGATGCTCTTCCGACCAAATCGCCTCTGCCTCCTCCTCCGACGACGGTTTCGCCTCCTCCTCCCTCTCCATCCCCAGAAACTCTCGTTCTCTTCTTCTTCATCATCATCTTCTTCTTCAGCGGCGGTGGTGGCGGAGGAGGATCTCTTGGGAGGCACCGATTCCTCGAGAGAAGCCCTAAACCAAGCGAAACTAGGGTTTAAGCTGCCATTTCCGACCGATTTCGCCCCGAAACATGGGGTTCTTGTCGAAGAGGACCCTAGGGTTTTGCGATTGGGGGTTTGTCACGCGCTGGCGCGGGAGGGGAGGTTGAAGGAGGTGAGGAGAGCTATGAGGCAAATTACTGATGAGGAAGGTGATCTCTTTAATGCTCTTCTTTTCCCCTTCACTTAGTAGTTTATGATGTTGCAAGCAAAAAAAACTGGTGCTTTTGCTGTGTGCGGAATCATATCTAATATTGAGCGAAAATGGGTTGATGCAAAAAGTATGTAGAAATATGCTTCTCCGTTTTTCAGTGGAACTGCAGAAATTATATCTCAATTGAATCAATTGTAATCTACTCAACTTGATAGTTTTTACGGAAATAGACGAAATATTTTTTCCTCGCGCTTTCGCACAATCCCAAAAGAAGCTCCAATTCGAATCTTCTGCAGCTGCTGTACTAAAAAAAATAAAATTTGTGGTATCACATGCGTGAAATAATAGCATCAAACCAAATATTTTCATTTGGCATAAAAGTACAATAATCATTTCTTTTTGGTAAAATATGGACCATTCTGAAATAGATCCCTCAACTTTAATTTTTTCCTTTTTTTTATTATTTACACCTCTTAAACTTATAATTTTTTTAATTGTTAAGTAAGTTAAAGATTTTTATTAAATTTCACTGTTTAGTTAGCTATTAGTAGTCAATCAATTAAATCATTTAGTTTGATTCCTTGCAAAGCAGCCTAAACTATCAAATTTGATGAATTCCCAATCAATGCAATAAAAGGTCCCAATTTATTTAACTAAAATCACTCAATTTCAAATCAAAAGTTGAGGTGGGTTCATATGGGAAAAAAATTTATCTTGGAGGGCTATTTTAGAGTGTCCTATAATTGAGGGGGTTTCCTTACATTTTTATCTTTTTTTTTTTTTTTTTTTTTTTTTTTTTGTTAACATCGTTTCAACTTATAAGAACTTCACCATCTCACATGGCTTAGTGCGATTAGTCAGGTACATATCCCATACGGAATGCTCGTAAAAAAAGGCTCTCTCATGCCAAACACACACTTAGCACTTGTACTGCATATTTCACCGCAATATTTGGTGGTTAAGCGCCTCTCATCAATAAACTTGAGATAAAGTGTGTAGGCCAAAAAATGATTCATAAGTAGTTGTTAATGAAGTTGAAGTTACCAAATTTGAGGAGTTGGTATCAATTTATGCCTGATTGCTCCACATATAGTTCCTCTAACTGCATTTTCTAAATGAACAAGAGCTAACAGGAATTGATCCTATAACAGATCTGCATAGTTATGGCGGATCAAATCTTATTTACTAAATTGTGGTGATACTAGCATTGCTCTATGTCAACGCTATCATATAGGAATTGGATAGTTATAGGACTATACCGACGATACACTGAGCTAGTAGTGATGTGTTTTCTGCTTGTATGCTCTCCGACTTGATTCTCTTTTTATCTATGATGTCATGCAATCTTTGAAGAGTTGTAGATTCAGCGATTGTTATTTTTCCTCTAGTAGAGAAGGATTTAACTTTCAATTAATATTTGATTAGAACTAATTTTGAATTCATCTTGCCGTTGTTAGACTTATTGTCAAGGGCCATTTTTTGTTGGTTCCAGAATTACAAAAGGGATGAGAACTATTACTCAGGCTGTGTATTTCTTTGCTTTTTGCATTGCTTTTGGGCGCTATTATTTTCTGCTATTCAGTCAACATCTAGGTCAAAAAAAGCTTAATCATTCACATCTTTCACTTCAGGGTCTGGTTCTGCGCCTTACCTTTGTCAGATGTTGTATAATTTCCGAGAGTGGGATTCAAACACTATTGTATGGGACATGCTGGCAAATGCTTATGCCAGATCCAAAATGATTCATGATGCTCTCTATGTCCTTAGCAAGATGGATAGCCTAACCATGCAAGCTTCAATATCCACTTACGATAGCTTGTTGTACAGTCTAAGATGTACAGACATAGACTGGGAGCTTTTCCAAGAAGCCAAAGCTCGTGGTCTTGTTCATAGTGAATACACTTGTAACGTTGTTATTTACGGTCTTTGCAAGCAACACAAACTGGTGGAAGCCATATCCTTTTTCCAAGAGGCGAGAGAAAGGAAAGAGTTCCGCCCGTGCATTATGACTTTTAATGCCCTCATGTCTGCATTGTGTAATGTCGGCTTTGTACAGGTAGCGAAATCGTTCATACCAATGATGCTTAAATATGGGTTGATTCCTGATAGATACAGTTACTCCACGCTTATACATGGGCTATGTATAGTGGGTTCTATGGAGGAAGCCTTGGACCTCTCTGAGGAGATGCAGAAGAGTGGGATGGAACTTGACATGGTCACATTCAACAGTCTCATCAATGGGTGCCGTTTACTCGGTCTGATGAGCGAGGTTTGGAAATTAATTCGAGTCATGATTCAACAAGGGCTACAACCAGACCTTGTAACTTACACTATACTAATTACTGGACTTTGTGAAGAGGGGAATGTTGAGGAAGGGTTAAGAATGAGGAAGGAGATACATTCCCGAGGGCTTGAATTGAATATCGTCACATATAGCGTGCTTTTGAATGCTCTTTGCAAAAGGGGGTTGATTAATGAAGCAGAGAATTTGCTTAATGAGATCGAAACCATCGGTTTGGATATGGACATAGTTGCATATTCCACCCTTGTTAATGGATATTGCAAGTTGGGAGAAATTGAGAGGGCACTTCAAGTATGCAAGATTATGTGCTCGAAAAGAGTAATGCCAAATTTATTCACTCATGGGTCAATTCTTTCAGGCCTTTGTAAGAACGGAATGTTGGTGGAAGCTAGATGGTACTTAGAAAGCTTGGTTTACAAATGCCATGTAAACGATATTACATTATATAATGTAGTCATAGATGGATATGCCAAAGTTGGTGATGTCCATAATGCTGTTCTACTTTATGAGCAAGTAATTAAATTAGGGTTGGAGCCGACCATCATCACTTGTAACTCACTCATTTATGCATTTTGCAAAGTTGGAAATCTAAGAATGGCAGAGAGCTTCTTTAAGACTCTTGAGTTCAAAAGGTTGGTTCCAACTGTAGTGACATACACCATTCTTATGGATGCTTTCTGTGAAGCTGGGAACTTTGATTCGATGCTAAAGCTGTTTGATGAAATGGTTGCTAAATCGATCGTGCCAAATGCAATCACCTACAGCGTGGTTATAAAGGGACTCTGTAAGCATGGCATGTTTCAGAAGGCTATTCATGTTCTCCATGATATGCATATAAAGGGTGTAAATACTGATCAAATAACCTACAATACACTTATACAGGGGTTCTGTGAAGTAGGAAACACGGAAATGGCCTTTCGCATTCACGATAATATGCTACAGCATGGCCTGATGCCGAGTCCGGTTACTTATAATTTGCTTATTAATGTCCTTTGCTTGAATGGAAAAGTTAAGCATGCTGAAATGCTTTTGAATTCTCTTGTTGAAAAGGGTGTCGACTTGAGAAAATTTGCCTACATGACAATAATCAAAGCACAATGTGCGAAGGGAATGCCATATAAAGCTATTCTGCTATTTGATAGATTGATAAATTCTGGGTTCGAGATCTCAATAAAGGATTTTAGCTCAGCAATCAACCGACTATGCAAAAGATTTTATCTAGATGAAGCGAAAATGTTCTTCAAGATAATGCTATGTTTTGGCATACATGCAGATCAGGAGTTAGCCGCTGTGATGTGCAGTGCTTTAAACAAGAAAAATGATTTCTGGTCGCTATATGCATTGCAAGCTTTGATTGTTAAAGGTGGTTTATTGCCTTAGGTACTAACGAAGGACCCTGGTTAAATCAAACATTCGGCATCTACTGCTCATGGACATTATTTCAGGTATCACGTAACAAATCTTTTCCCTATTAGCGGTGAAATAAGCTGTAGAAAGCTAGTGGCTCAATTGGTTTTGCATTTATTTTTAAGTGAAAATGGTCTTTCTTAGTGATAATGTAGTTTTTATTGTCACTTAGTGCATTAATTCGGTAACTTGTCATAAGACAGTTGCAGTGAAATAAGCAGTATGATACTGTTTTTTTTCTTTTTTTCTTCTTTTTTTTTTTTTTTTTTTTTTTTTTTTTGCAATTTGTTATTCTATTTAAGGATTTATCTCATTTAAGACAACATTAATTGTTGTGGATCCTCTAAGTGCCGCGAATATATCAATTTTTTGTTTCGCCACTGAAATCCTTTAGTCATGATATTGTGGTAGTAAACCTCCAATTGCCAACCTCTGGCTTTAAGGCGTACAATATATTTAATTCCCCTGTAGCTATAGAGTATGAATTTGTCACTTTAATCGTAATTGAATCATCGGAAATTCTTTCATTGCCGCCCTAGATTGATGAGTCTGTGATATTAGTTATTTCACTGAATACGTTTGATAGCTAAAAGCAGAATCAATGGCCAAAATCATTCTGTAACTAGCAATATGTTTCTTTGAATTTTTTTTAAATTTTTGTCCGAGTTTGCAATGTATCTTATGGAGATAATACTGGTTTATCTCTGCAAACTTTGGTGATTGCATGTTCATCCCTTCAAATTTCTAAATAACAAATAAATTCCTGCAAAACCTTGTAAATATGTTGCTGGGCTGGTGAAACTGGTCCAAATGACCATTATACCCTTTCTCGCACTCCCGCCGGGTCTGAATCGCTCCACCACCACTGCCGACAATGAATTGCACCGCCACCAACAGCTGCTGAATTGAACTGCTGTTACCACTGCCATTCACGCAGCTGTCGCCATTATTTGACATCATTGGTCATTTGGAGGAGAAATGGGGACCATTGACCACTCAAACGATGTATTTGCATGGTATTAAGGTTTCACAGGAATGCATCGGTTATTTAAAGTTTGCCGGGATATTTCAATTGTTCTCAATGTTAGCCGGGATTCGCCATTATTTTATGGCAAGTTTTATTACACATTTTCCGATCGCAGGAGCCTAGACACAGTGATGTTCAGCAAAGAGCATGCATGTGAAGGGCCAAAGAAGAATTCTTAGCCAAATTTCTTGATGATAAACTGTTACATACTCTGAAAATGATGAGTAGCAGAAAGTGGATGCCATGGAGTTTGGATTTCTCAGCAGCTATGATCGTCGAACTGTATAAGTTCAAAAGCTCCGGGAAGACCGGCAAAATCCAGGGTAAGATGGAGTTATCCTACTTGTTTCTTTTTAACTATGAGAGATTGATTTAATCATCCTTTTCGAAGTGCTTTAGTCCGAATCACGTAGCTCTTATACATATCTGTCTTTGTGCGAAATATCCTAATCATTTCAACCAAATAACTCTCCTTTGCAGGCTGATTATGAACATTCTGAAAGGTGGTCAATGGCCAATAATAAAGAGTGATTATAAGGCTGATTCCCTGGTTCTTGGTTTCGCAACTTCTTCAGATTGGAATTGATCCTCCTCTGCTCCCCTACTGCTACATGGTAAGAGTAGTTTTCGAAATAGAATGTGAATTTTGTATCTTTGTTAAGTTTCATTCTAATTTGATTTTTCTCCACAACTAATTTTTCTTTTGTTCTTTTAAATTACAGCTTGTGATGTCTCTGATGCTTAGGCTTTTATTCTCGAGTTATTGAGGACCTTGGTTTCTGTATATGGATCTTTTCTCTCATTGATTACAAATAAAGCAAGGTAACCATCCTTTTCTCATTGTGCGTAATTATAGCTTGTTATATTTACTTGTTATTAGTGCTTTTAGTTGAGATCTTTGCTTCAATGGTTTTTGAGTTCTCTTCAAGATAATGCTATGTTCTGGCATACATCTTGATTTTGGGCTTCTTCGATCACTAGATAAATAATTTTAAAAAATAATAAAATTTATTTTTTAAAATACTTTAAATATTCTAATTATTAGTTCGAAAGTTTCATTATCGAAAATGATTTTGATAGCACTTCACAGCACCAAACATCAAATCAAGCAAATGAGCTCCATACAAGTATGACATAGCACAAGTGCATAATTATAGCTTTGTTATATAACTTGTTGTAAGCTAGGTGTTACGGATACCGGCACGGGACACAAGACATGATATAACTTGAATAAAGCAACTCGGAATACAGCATAGGCACTGCTAATAAAGCATAATATTATATATGTATAGTCCAGCTTGTGCTATTAAGTTGTTTGCGATGTTGGAACTTTCGAATTGATGATCAGTTTTGTTAGACTTAATCTAAAGATATTTGAAAGATCTAAAAAATAAATGTTATAATTTTTAATATTATTTATCTAGTGATCTAAAGGGTTGAAAATTACCGGCTAAAAATAAAATTTTATAAAAAATGATGATATGATATTAAAATTTTAAATTAAAGATATTGATCTTGTTTTATATATCTATCAAAATTTTACAGGACTTGCAAATGATTCATAATGATGATTAAAATGATTGATTTTTGATCCCTCCAATTAAATAAACACATTGAAAGAACATAATTTATTTTCTAAGTATTTATATATAGAGTTAGGTTTGTGTAATTTTAGAAACTCTTCAAGATAATGTTATGTTTGCGCGTACATCAAGATAGGGAGTTAGAGGCTTCTTTGATATTAAAAAAATTATAAAAATTTAAAAAAATTAAAAAACATTTTACACCCGCAAACATCAAATCAAGTAAATAAGCTAGAGACACGTGGGACACAACACACGTGCCATTTAATGATTGGTCACCAACATGGGCTGTTTTATATATGGACCATTTTGCCCCTACCCATTAATTAATTAATTAATTAATTAATTAATTAAATAATAATATGGCAAAATGGACCCGGTCAATTAATTAATTAATGAAATAATAATATGGCAAAATGGACCCGGTCATGGAGTTGAACCTAAAAAGGAGCTTTTGCGGACCAATTCTCACGCGCATGCATGCACGTGGAGCACCCCCACTCCCACCACATGGATCTCAAACCCACCCCACAAATAATTTACATTGACTAATTAATAAATATAAATAATTCCCCGTCAAATTAGATTAATTAATTAGTAATTAGGATAAAATGCATCCATGGTCCCTGTACTATTCCTGTATTTGCAACTTGGTCCCTGTACTTTCAATTTAAAATATATTTTAGTCTTGCAATTTTCACTTTCACGTGTATACGTATGTTCTACTTTAATTCCCAACTGATCATTAATAATAAAAAAATCGGATTTTTACAATAGAAGGATACAATAAATCAATTTTATAGATGTTTAAGGACTAAAAAAGTTTTTCATATAAAACTAGTATTTTCGTTCTCTTACAAAAATTCAGAAAACAAAATCAATAATTTTGCATAAAATTTAGAAAAAAAAAAAGTTTCCAAAAAAGCTAGAAAAGAAGCCTTCATGATTTTTTTTTTTTTTTTTTTTTTTTTTTTTGCTTTTCCTAGGAACCAACTAGCACCTAAAGTAGCCCTTTTTAATATGAAAAGTGCACGAACCTAGTCGCGATATCTGGATAGTACAGGGACTATTCATGCATTTCACACTTAAATTAATCACCACAAATAAACAAATTATAAAAACTCTAATTTTGTTGCCAACCCTAAATAAAGTAATTAACTAATTAACTAACTATTTTTTAGCAAACACAACAACCTCTCTCTCTCTCTCTCTCTCTCTCCTCCTATAAAACCCCCTCCACCCTCTCCTTTGCCTCTCAAGCCTGCAAGCAACAATAAAGACTGAGAACAGTTTTTATCTCCAATAAAATTCCGAAACCACAATAAAAGCAGGCTTCGGCGGTCGCATATATCTTCGCAATGGAGATGAAGAAGATCGCCTGCGCCGCTCTCGTCGCCGCCGCCGTCGCCACCTCCGCTCTCGCCAACGAGTCCGGGGCTCCCGCCCCCGGACCCGCTAGCGGATCCCTCGCGGTCGCCCCGGCGGCTGGAACCGTCGTCGGCGCCGCTCTCCTCTCCTTCCTTGCCTACTACTTGCACTAAAATCCCCTCACCTCACCATGAGAGAGAAATATATTGAGAGAGAGAGAGAGAGAGAGGAGGTTGTGAGTTAGCCTAAGAAAATGATGTACTTAAAATGATTGGATAATTTATTTGTTTATTTATTAATTGATTTATCTTTATTTGGTATATCTTTTTTTATCTCCTGTTTCTTTGATTGCTTATTGGGTCATTTTTGGTTCCTCGGAAAAGTAGAAAAAAAAAAAAAAAACTTTTGAGAAAAAAGTTTTTCACAAAAACCCTATTTTTTAAATTTTCAATTAACTTTTTTGAATCGTTTTTCTCCAAATTTTATAAAAAATCTTAAAAGAAAAAAATTATTTATTTATTTACCTTTGTTCGAAGAACCAAACAGCTTCTTAATTAATTATTGGGTAAATTACTCTTTTGGTTCTCAAACTATGTGGTGCTTGATATTTAAGTCCGCTGATTCGATTCGAATTTTTTAAATTATTATAATTAATTATTATGATTTAATTTAGTTGACTAAATATTAACGTATTGATGATGTAAAAATATCGGGGCATCTTAAACTTATTTTTTCTTTCATCTAAATTAGTCCATTTATATTGTTACCAAATTTGAAATCTAAGTTTTAGATATTTCAAAGGCTAAATTACAGAAAATTTCTCTGTAATATTCCGTTTTTTCATTTTGCCCCGCTGTCTTTTAAAAACCTACATTTTGCTCCCTCGTAATTACCGAAATATGCATTTACCTCCGCCGTCATGATTCCATGAGTGAGCCGTCAGTTTTTTTTAAAATATTATTGGATATACTCAAAATACCCTTAAAAAATGGCGGGAAATAAGTTTAAATCCCTTTCTCTTTCCTCCATTATCTTTTTCCCTCTAATATAAGGTAAGGACATTTTCGTCAATTTACCTCTTCCGTTAACGCCGTTGCCCCCTAAAGACAATTCGGTAATTACGAGGGGGCAAAATATAAATTTTTAAAAGACAGGGAGGCAAAGTGAAAAAACGGGATATTACATCAGGATTTTCTATAATTTAGCCTATTTCAAATGATCTAAATTGATGCTTTGTTTTACTTAGTTTGTCTTATATTTTATAAATGGATGAATGATGCCAAGACAATAATGAGATTTTTTACATTGTGTTTATTTTAAAATACAAATTTGGAAACCCAAATTGTGAGGTAATCAATCTTATATCCAAATCCCCTGAATTGTGACTGGGACATATTAATTCGATTTGGTCATACGTAGGGATGCAAATGGATCTGAATTGGTGGAGCTTTCGTGATCCGCTCCGAATGGGGCGGTTAGTGGGAAGCACAAATTTTAAAAAAATATAATAGGTTTCAAATCCATCTGATTTAAATAGTAGTGTTTTGACCTTTTACTATTTTAAATTATATTTTAAAAAAAAGGCCGGCACGCCGGCCCGGCGGGCCGTGCTGGGCCGTAGATCTAAGAAATCCTTGCCGGGCAACTCCTAGGCCCGTTTCAGTTCGGGTGAATGTGGGTAATGCTAGCCCGACGAAGCCCGCTTCACATCTCTAATCATGTTAAATATATAAAAATATGAAAATGCTAGAACTAGGCTACTACTACGCTATTAATAGCACCAAGTGATTTGGTGCTGTTAGATTTTTTAACCGTTGGATAAAGGAATATGCGGTTAGGATAATAGTTGGCCTCTAGGATTTTGTTGGTGGTTGAAAAAATAGTATGATCTAAACGATGAAAATAATCAAAGAAATAGATGTAACAAAGAAGAACTTGATAGCATTAAGTGCTTGGTGCTATCGATAGCATAACAGCTGAACGATTGTTTCGTATAATTATAGTACCAGAGTACTGAAGATCCTAAGTTCGAATCATGTCAGACTTCTAGCATAATTGATCTCAAAAAAATTGCTTCGTATAATTTAATAAATCACATCCTTAAGTGTGAATGTGATGAACATACATGAAACTTTTAAGAATAAAAGAGAACAAAATTAATATAAAATGATAAATTTATTCAGTTTTGGCACACTCATACTTTATGGGTTGTTTTACCTGAGCTAATGCTTCCGAATTGGGGATGTGACATACAAAACATTCCAAGCACACTATGATTACTAATTAGTAAAAAAATGAAACAGTACCACTATAGCAAATACTAAATTAGATAGATAGAGACATTTTAAAGCAATGTAATCAATATGAGATAGTCAAATAAAGAAAGAAAGTGAAATCTAAGAAAAGATACAAGGTTTCAAAATTGAAATGCCCTCACAAGTTAATGTTCGGTTTCTTATATATAATTATATGAAATAGCGCGAGGCTGCTTGGAAACCGGGAAAGAGAAGACAGTGAGCTACATAATTGAAAGAAATAATCTTTCAAAAGTGAAGACAGTTTAAGAGATGTTTTCGGAACCATATCCGACTCAAGATCCTTCCTTCGATCTGCATTTTGAATCCTCAAAAGTCCGAAAAGATGCCGTCATAATTCAATATTATGTCCGAGGATGAAATGCCTGCTAGATCAGCATGTGATGTTGCGGAGTTAAGCCTGGGGCAACTTATGATCCTCACGTATCTTTGGTTCATTAGGGCAGTCAATCCGACAGCCGATGCCAATTCCTGACAATCAAATATGTCCAGTTTTCTAAGCGTAGTTAGGCGGCGAAAGACTGACGCAGGGGGGAGTGATACAATGCTGTTGCAGTGATGTATGCGCAAGGCGGAAAGAGAGGTGAGGTTTTGTAGACATACGGACAGTGAATTGTCGTCGACGCCGCAGGAATTGAGCTCTAATGACTTGAGCGAAGAGGGTAAAATAACCTGGCCATTTTCTCCACCAGTTTCAGCGGACTCGAGAAGCCAAGGACAGTGAGCAACTGCCAGCTTTGTTAAGGAGGAGAGATTTGATAATCCGCCAAGCGCCATCAGGACCTGGCAGGACTGCAACCTTAGCTGCTTCAGCGCTGTCAAGTGGCGCATCACTTGTTCCGACGGAAGAGTCGTAATTCGGCAGCACTCTTTTATCTCTAATGTGGAAAGAGAGGTGAGGTTCTGGAGACAATTCGACAATGATGCGTCTATAAGGCCGCAGCGGACAATCTTGAGAGACACTACTGATGCCGGCAGAAAACCTCTGTCGCAATTGTCCTCTTCGATGATGATCGTAGATGCCAGCAGCTTTGGACAATCTGTCAATTCGAGCTCTTTGAGGGAAGTAAGCGCATGTAGCCCCCCTAGCGACGTCAAATTTTCACATGACTTAATGTACAATTCTTTTAGTGTAGTAGTTAGATGATGCAAAACTGATGCTGAAGGAAGGGATATAAGTCGATGGCAGCAACTTATCTCTAAGGTGGAGAGGCAAATCAAGGTTTGCAGGCATGACGAGAATGCCTCATCCGTTAGCTTCGGACATTTCTCAATTTGAACACCACGTAGAGAAGGAAACGACCGATATCCTCTAGCTTGGGACCACTCAACCAACTCTGGCATGCCTTCGAATCTTAAGCGTTCCAATAATGGGAACCCTTTAAGGCTGCCGTTGGCGTAGAACTCGAAGCTGATTTTCTTTACTGCACACATCCACCTAATTTCCAAAAATTTGAGACTCGGTAGCCGTCCGAGAGGGGGGAGAGATATCCAAGATCCACAACAACTTAGAGTCAAGGATTGCAAATGCAACAACCAATTTGCCTCAAGCCATGTCGGAGACCTGATACCTGAGTAACTTATGATTTTTAGATCTTCGAGATTCGGATGCGGCTGGAGGCCCTCGAGAATTCGATCGTCGGTACTTCTTGTCTCCTCAGAGTAGCGCCATTCTAACCTCAACTTCCTGATGTACTCCTTACGGTTCAGTTTGGCCTCAGCAGCCTCTTGCATGCTATTCACATTCTCAAGATTCTTGATCCTAAGTGATCCATGAAGTTCATTTATGTTCTTCAGCTCGACTATGTTATGGCCCTTCTTCTTTGAAAGACGGAATTCGGCTAAACCTTGCAAACCAGTCAGTTTCCCAATTCCAGCTATTTGTGATGCGAATGCCTCGTGAACATTTAAAAACCGTAAGTTGATTAGTTTGTCCATACGTTCAGGAGACCGAGTGGGCAGCCACGAACGCGAAACATCCAACACTTGTAAATTGTAAAGCCGACAGAATGACGAAGGCAGTGTCTTAAGAGTCTCGGCAAATGCTAAATATCGTAGATGAATCAAGTCGCCCGCAGCTTTAGGTAACTGTTCCATCTCACATCCGGTTACATCCAGCACTCTTATGCTTCTCAGTTGTTTGAAAACATCACTGCCGATAGAATGGTTGAAGGAGAAGATCGCAAGCGTGCGCAAGTTCTTCAAGTCGCATATGCTCGTAAGCTGCAGCAGAGCGTCGGTGTCGACCGACAAGTGGCGCACGGTTGATGGGATTCTTCGCACGTTATCACTTTCGATTCTAAAGCAGTCCTCCTTCGAAACAGATTGAGCCAATTCATGTATCATGTCATGCATGACGTAATACTTGCCATTGCGATGCTCGAGTGTTTGAAAAAAAGATCTCGACAACAAATCGTCGAAGTAGTTCCTCCCAATGCCTTCCATCCTCACACTGCTCCCTTCGTGAGGCCGAAGCAAGCCTTGCGCCATCCACATGTAAACTAGCTTGTCAGGCTCGATCCTCCAATCTTGGGGAAAGATACCACAGTAAGCAAAGCATCGCTGCAGGTGGGGTGGCAGATTCCGGTAGCTTAATTTGAGAACAGGCATGATGCCATTCCATACATTGCTTCTCAAAACATTGTTCCACTTCTCGACATTCATTTCTGCATTTAGCATCCTCCCCACCACCTTTGCCCCTAGAGGAGATCCCTTTAGCCTCTTTGCTATTTCCCTACCTACTACTTGTAGCTCTGGATAGTCATCGGCGCGCGCAAAGCCAAAGGCGTGCCGCTTAAAGAGCGACCAGTAATCGTCTCCTTCTAACCCTTTCAGATGGATCGAATCTCCTGCGCCGAGCATTCTCGACACTATTTCCAACCGCGTGGTCGCAATGATCTTGCTCCCTGGACCCCCGAATCTCAGCGGCGCAAATAGTTTCATCCACCGGTCTCTATTCGCCCACTCCTCGATCCCCTCGTCATTCCAAACATCATCTAACACTAGAAGGAACCTCTTCGATGCTAGACTCTCCTTGAGCTGTTCTTGAAGCTTGTTGAGATTAGAGTTCGCTCGGTCATTGCTTATAAGATTGTCGCACGCCAGCGAGAGGATCTCGCTGGTAAGTCCGAGCTCATTGAAACTCTCGGAGACGCAGACCCACATTCGCAAGTCGAAGTGGTCCGCCACCGTTGTTTCGTTGTACATCGACTGCACAAGCGTAGTCTTACCGACCCCTCCGACTCCGACCACCGAGAGAAGAATTTCAGACTGATCGCCAGATTTCAAAAGCCATTGCAGTATCCTCCTGCACTCCTCCTCTCGGCCGAAAATTTGGTCTTCGAGAAGAAACGAGCTAGTAGGATTCTGCTGAGGTGCGCTTGCTATACTGCTACTACCGCCTGCACCTGCTCTAACTGGCGCACCAACAACATTGAGGAACGTCTGCGCGCAGGCCTTAACTTCATCCAGTTTGCTCAGCACGTTCTTCAGCTTATTTCTGAAACTTACGCCGACGGAAGAGAAGAAAGCAGAAGGTAGGAGGCTCTCCTTGAATCCAGAATTCACTTTGGATTTAAGGAGAAGGTAGTCGAACTCGTCGAGCAAGTCCTCGGTCTCGTAGACGGCGTCCTTCATCTGGCGGAGCAGCGCGAGGTGGCTTTCGTTGTCGGTGGCGGGCAGCGACTCGGCCGTGGAGACGACGGCGAGGATTTGATTGAGGATGGTCACCAGCGCGTGAAGCTCCTCCTCCATCGCCGATCGCCAAGGCAAGCGGCTGCCTACGTAGGATCTCGCCTTGTCGACCATTGCTTCGATGATCGGAGCTGCAACCCATCCTACGATGGCGCCGAGCTCTGCCATATAGTAGTAGACAAGTAATATATATATATATATATATATGTATTTTGGAGAGTGCTAGCTAGTTACTGTAAAAGAGAAAGAAAAAGGAGGAAGATCCAGGAGGAGGAAGATGAACCCAGCAATGAAGAAGATTCTTAATAATGAAAAAATCCCTTCCCAAATACATTGGTTGATACATTGGTTGGATCATTCATTAATAACAAAAGTTGACCACGCCATTGACCCACTTTCCTTGACCCTTTGCCAAGATAAAGTCCACAAAATTAGCATCACACACCTAAAAGAAAATTATTTGTTTCACCTTTTCCATTTTTTTTTTTTTTTTTTTCTAACATTAACTTATTTAATTAAAATAAATATAATTTTAATTAATTTAATATTTTGACCGATCTAATTTTAATTCATTTACTAATTATCTAACTATCAAATAATTAACTAATTATTTTATTAATTTATTTATAGTTAATTAAATTATTAATTAATATTTAAGAAATTAATATTTTTATATTAATTAATTAAATAAAATATTATTATTTTAAAATCATAATTACTCTTGTGTTCTTATTATTTTAATCTTAAATATTCAAATACTATTTTTTTATCTTCAAAAATAATTTAATTTTTATTCAAACACAGAATTATCACATATTATTTAAGAATTGTACCAATATCGAAAATAAGAAATTTTTACTTATACAAAACCAAACAGAGCTAACAAAACAACCAAAAACTGCTTCAAAGAACAGCAAAGAAGCTCAACCAATGAGTCATCTTTAAACAAATATGCAATTAAGGCTACGTTTGGTTTCAGATATAAGCTAGAAATAATAAAAATAAAAAATTTATAATTTTAAAATAAAAATATTTTATCTAATTAATTAATATAAAAATATTAATTAAATAATAATTTAATTTATTTAATTAATTTTTAAATATTAATTGATAAAATAATTAATAATAATGACTATTGTTAATAAATAATCTAATTAACTATAAATAATTTAATAAATTAATAAATTAATTAGTTAATTATATAATAATTAGTTAATAAAATAATCAGATTAATTAAAAATTAATACAATAATTAAAATTATATTTATTTTAATTAATCTTATTCTCAAATAGGAATAAGCTTGTTTTAGGAAAAAGATTGAAATTATAGTTCGCTTATTTCATACAGACGAGAACTATAATTCGCCTATTTAAAAAAAAAAAGATTGAAACTATATAGTTCGCTTATTTCAGAAAAACGAGAACGGTCATTCGCTTATTTCAAAAAGATTTATTTCAGAAAGACGATAACTACTTTTCCTATCTAAACCAAACGCGTTGGAGAACAAAGTTGGAACAAAATTTTATATCAGGTCTTGTTTCCGAACCAAACATTGTCTTAAGCTGTGTTTGGTTGGGAGATAAGAAAACTAGTAGTTGTTTCAGAAATAATTATAAATTTGAAAACAAACTGAAACTATTATATAAATTTATTTAGTTGAGTATTAAATTAGTAAGATATAAATTTTTTTTTATGTTTGGTGTGATAATAAAAAATAAGAATGGAGAATAGTAGTTGTATAAAATAACAAAATTACCCTCAACTATAATAATTTTTTAAAATAATTTTTTTATAAAAAATTTATATAAAATTAATAAATTTTAAAATTTTAGATTAATTAAAAAATAAAGTTAAAAATTTTAAAATTTTAAAATATAAAAAAATTAAATTTAAATTTTATAAATTTTTTAATTTAATTTTTTTTTCTTAAAAAATAAAAAAAAGGTGAGTGAGGGAAACTGTTGTTCCCCCCTTACCCGTTTAAAGGCATATGTTATTGGCTGTAACTCCGAAAAACTAACTCAAAAGAAAAGAAAAAACAAAAAAAAAAAAAAAAACAAAAAAAATCACCACCTTCGAATACGAATTTCATACCATTTCCTCCAAAACAAATATAATAATTCAAGCTCCGACATGGATTCTTTTGCCTCTTCAGTCTTTTTCTAAATGGCGCACGAAATCTTTCCTACTTAACCCAAAACCCTGTCATTTTGACCACCCCCCACTCATGTAGACGATCTCGCTATTATTTGCTATCCAACTTTTCCTTGTGTCCGGAACAAAAGCTGGTTCCCAAATTATAGAGCAAGCAGATGCCTTTATTCTCAATCCCCTATCTTTCCCAGGTGCAGCCATTCATCCTCCTTAATACTCGTACGAGCATGTATGTAGCTTCTAAACAACAACACAACAACAGTGACATGAATAACTATCTATGATTTGGTGCATTTTTCTAATAAAAAAGATATCTACCTACAAACATTCTAACCCTCCCAAACTTAATCCATCCAACATTAACCCTGTTCAGTACCATTTTCATGATCGAGCAATGATACCGAAAATGCTCCTCCGTCTAACCAATCTTTCTTAAGCCCCATTTCATCATCATCTTTCCTTACAACTATCCCAGATCGTAAAAACAACCCTATTTAGTTTACAACAAATTGTATTAAAAAACCAAACTGGTTACAGTGACAACCAAGGATTGTCGTAAGCGCGCACACAAACATGCACGCGAGAACACAACACCAACAAGACGGAGGGTTAAACGGTGGCGGCGTTGAGCGGCCTACAAGTGCCAAAAAGTGAGATCCCAAGTGTTTTCATCCTAACTACAGTAATCAGTTTAGACCAGACCACCATTTTTCCTTTTGTCTACTAAAAAAGCTGAACTAAGTTTTGTCCACTCATAATAGAATCTAACCGAAACTATCATAATGATCATTTAATAGAAATCCCAAATCGACGAGTTAACTGAGATTTCTGTACACCACCATGATAGTCAGTTGATCTCTTCAAACAAACTCTTCCTAAAGTTTGGTTACCCCTTGTCACTTCCACAGCTTAATCCCTACATCACCTGGCCAAAATGTTTGAGAGCTAGGTCAATGAATTATTGGGTCTTCTAAACAACCTTAATTATCATTCGACCTTCTTAGACATATATTCTTCCTAAGTTGATTAAACCCCCTTCAAACTCCACATTTGATACCTGTATTACTTGCTCTTAATAAAAAATTAGATCTATTCATACTCAAGAAGAGAAAAGAGAACCTAAAAAGGAGAAAGGAAGACAAAATTCTTATCTGCTAAATCCTTGCACCAACCCTTTCTCAAATAACACCGTGATGTGTTGTCAAACCTGAACAAAGTTCACAAAAAACATTAGAAGCAAAATGCAGATAGGACCAATTTCACAGTTTATCACTTCAAAGTGCTTACCACTAGTAGTTACACTACAAAAAAAAAAAAAAAAAAAAAAAAAAAGAGGCAAGCACAAGACATGAATGTAGAAGTGCTCAAACTATTTCACGAGCGACTCGACAAGCCAACAAATAAAATATATTGTAAAGCTAGCCATATAATAAGCCATGATACATTCCACGGGAACGAGCATGAATAAAAGCTCAAACAACCAAAGCAGACATGCAAACCTTTAAAGTCAACAAGGGAGTTTCTGAGGCAGCTGCATGGATGCTCCAAGCATCACATCTCCAGCCATTTAGAATAATAAAGGTCACCTGACAATTAGAAACAACAGGGCATGGATAAACTAGAGCAGCAACTAAGCACTCAAAGCAGGGAACACAATCTCTTCCACTCCAAACTCTCTAGATCTTGTCGAGCTTTTCAGCCCTCACAACTGGATTCGCTTTGGCAATCTCATCCCTGCCCGCCGTCCGATAGTCAAAGGGGCACTTGTGCATGTCGGCGTAACGATGTGAGCCACAGAACACACTCCCGCACCGGCAATTGAAACCTGTGAGGCCGACTCGCTTCCTACAAGTGGCGCACCTACTTGGGCCCTCCTTCGCCTTGGAGTTCAATGCATCACCACTGCTCGAGCCCACCGGATCTGCTGCTTGTGCCACAACAGTCTTCGGTCCTACAGAAGCAACAGCTACATCAGCAATCTTGGGGGCAACAGCAACTGGGTCCTTCTCGCTGCTGCTGCTGCTGCTGCCGCCGCCGCCGCCGTTCACTATGCTGTCGATGGACGAGGCCGCGAGCTTGGCCTGCTGTTCTTTCAACAGCATCGCCTTGTGGCACTTGGAGCACATGTTCATGGTCGCGGCGCTGCCGAAGAAACTGCAGTTGTTGATGCAGAGGATCGGGCCTTCGGGGGCCTGGCATTCAGTCTCCTCGTGCTCCATTCCTCCGATTAAACTACATCACAACATGCCAAACCCCTCACTCAGGCAAAGCAAAAAAGCTTCTTCACATAAAGATTAACATATGTGTATTTCTACATGACACACAAATCAAATTCGAAGCCTTATAACATCACAACATCTATATGGGCAATTGCACCAATAAATTCTCAACCAGAGGAATCTACCAACGTAAATCATGGCATCTAAATATGCAAAACCTTTCGTTTAAAATAGCATGTTTACGTAAATGTTCCACCTTTATCAGAGAACACCAACAACAACAAGATTCAGTACCAGAACATGGCAAAACATACGCCCTAAAATAATCAGATCATACAAACTACATCAAAGCACAAAATTAACAGCCACACGCCCATAAAGGACAATGAACCCCTAATAACAAGCCCAAATTGAATCATCAAACCTAGCATACCTGCTTCAAAGGTCGCCTTCGATCACGCTTGGTTTCTTTGCAGCTTTGTCCCCCGACGATCCCTGCAATAAATAGCGCAAAAAAAAACCCAAATCAACATTTTGAATCCGCTCTCAACACCGATTCCACATCCTCGAGAACCAAAAACACGATATTGATTAGAAATCGATCAACAAAATTAGGAATCGAAGAAGAATCGGGAAAAAAAGAGAAACCCTTAACCCTTGCGGCCCCAAAATCGCCTCGGTTTCGTGGAATCGGTGGGCACGAAAGAGGGGTCGGGGAAATGAGGAGAAAAAATGAACAAAAAATAATTAATAAAATTACGACACGGCCCCATATTTTCTCTCGCACGAGGAACCGCATATAAAATTTGGTGCGGTAAGAAGATCTTTACCGTCCGATTTGTCTGATGCGGGTGAACGGACGGTGGATGCGGGGGTTCGCGGAGAAAGTTTTATGCGGGTGTTTCGATATTCGGGGTGATGAGGCGGTGCTGTGATAAAAAGGGAACTTTAAATACCTAAAAGTCGGCGTGACAGATAATCATTCGAATTTCCATTATTTATTATTATTTTATTATTATTATTTATTTATTTAAATTATTATAATGAAGTAAATTTTTAATTTTATATAATTTTTTTATTAACATATCAAATAGCAAATATATATATATATATATAAATTAAATTTTTTATATTTATTTTTTAAAAAATCTGATTTATTATCGTTAGTTTATTATTTATTTTTTAACCGAATATATATAAAAGATTAATTTTATTTTTTAAAATATGTTTCTTTAAAAAATTTAATTGCTAAAATAATATAAAATTATTTTTAAAAATAAAATAATAAATTTACATTATTAACTAATTAATATTAAATATTTAATTTATGATTAATTATATTTTTTTAACGAATATTATCGATAAAAATATATATGAAAAAGCTGTATAAAATTAAAATAATATAATATTATTAATATTATTTATTATTATTATTATTATTATTATAATCTACTGACTTGTACGGTTAGCAGCGTCTGTTTGCTCCAACAATAAGGTATTGACAATTCCAAAATAGGCCCTTAACTTTTATATGTGCATGATATATATAAGTTTTAGTTTTTTTAAAATTATTAAATTTAATGAAATTATTTATTTTCTACAATCAATTTTTACTTTTTTTTTTCTTTATTTTTTTTTAAAAAAAACATTTGGATTTTTTTGGCACTTTTTTTTTAAAAAAAAACTTGTTGTATTGAATAGCTCTATTAGTTCTCAAAATTAAGGGTGAGCATTTTTCCATTCAAAATATAATTATTGAACCAAACCAATCGAAATTAGTCGGTTCGGTTCAATTTTTTACATATAATTTGATTCGGTTCGATATCGTTTTAAAAATTAAAATTTTTAAAAAAATAAATAAGAAAAAAATTTAGTAATTTAATATATATATATATATATTAGTCTTCAATTTTAAAAATGTATATATTAAATTTAAATATTAATTAAATAATTAGATATGCTAATTACAATTGTTTTAGATTAATCATTTTTTAATGTAAAATTAATCATGATATATAATTATTTTTAGCAATTTAAAAGGATTTAAATCAAATAAAAATATTTTACAAATTTTTTTAAAAAATTAATAAGTGCATATATGTCAACCAGTAATATATTAGATATTTTTAAAGTTTTCAAAAATATAATAAATATGTTACTTAAAAAATAATGAAATTCACCCACGCTAAGATGAATGGAGTGTAAGATATACACCTCAAATAAGATGTACAAAAAATATTAACCAAAAATAATAACAATGAATATCAGGTACCTTATACTTACCTTCTAAACTTTATATCTTTGGTTTAAAATAAAAAAAAAAAATTAGAATAGAAATCGAAATGATAAAATCTTTCAATATGTTTGGTTCAGAATAACAATGGAAATCGATATGGTTCATTTTTATTGTTAATATAAAAAATTTAAATTAAATTAAATTTTAAATATAAAATATAAAAATAATTTTTTAAAAAATTATAATTTAAATTCAAGCTAAAAGTTAAGTATTAAAATTTTACATGAAAATATTAAAATAATAAGCTGAAATTTTAAATATAAAATTTTTAATAATTTAAAATTTAAAATTGAGTGAAAATTTTAAAATATAAAGTTAATTTTTGATTTGATTCAAATTCTAACTTACAATTAAATTTAAATATATAGATTAAATTCAAAATACTTGATTGAATTTATATTTTGATTTAATTTTAAAATAAAAATCTAGAATTAAAAAAATAATTTATTAATTTAAATTTATATTTTAATTATAAATTAAAGTCAAAAAATTAAATTAAATTTTAAATAAAAATATTAGACATAATTAAGATATTTTTGTAAACTATTATTTTTGCATGGATTCAACTTTCAATCAGAGCTCCTATTGTGGATTAGAAAAAAAAAAAAAAAATGAAAAGTTTTTATTCACTCGAAATCCAAATAAGATTCTTCAAATACCCACAAAAAAATTTGTCCATCACGATTTCAATTTTTGAATAAAAAAAAATGTGTACTCGATTTCTGAATTAAACAAAAAAAAAAAAAAAAAGCCAACCAAACACACTCTAGTGTTTCGATTAAAGAAAAGGAGAGTACAAAAAAGAGGAAAAAAGACAAGTAGAGTGAAAAAAAAAAAAAAAAAAGCTATTGCAAGTTACAATCTGAAAAATTGATGAGCAGTAATCTGTTCCCGTTTGGTAACAAATTAAGACAGAACTTATTATTTCAGGAATAAGTATAAAGTACGAAATTAGTTAGAAAAAAACATTTGGAATGGTTCTAGTGATAAGAGATTTTGTATTGGGTATGAGAATGAAGAATAAGAGGAATAAAGAGTTTAATTAGGGTAAATTACCTTTTTGCTCTCAAATTTTATTATGTAATATTAAGATGAGAGATGGTGCCTCGGTAGACGTGAAAAAATATTTTTTTTAAAATAGTAAGAGGGTGATTGAGAAAAATAGAAACAGTAATTTTACTTATTCTAGTTGTACTAGAACAAGCTATACCGATTGATTTTCGGTTCTATACTGAATCCAAACAAGCCTCTGGCCTTGTTGGAACAGTGCGAATATTTTGAAATATTCATTGATGACATTCATTTCAAATTATGGGGCACTAACAAGTGAAAAGAGAGTCCAAGTATATTTTTTGAGTATGACTTAGACTGTTTCTTGGTAGCAATGAGCGCACAAAACAAATAAAATTAAAGGCTATAATCAAACAGAAAAGCAGATCTCAAATGTACGACAGAACAATAAATACATAGATTTACGTAAAAAAAAATTTATAGGAAAAAAATTATGGACGAAAGAGGAGAGTTTCACTATTTCGTAAGAGGAAATACAAAATTCAGATGATCGTACAATCGCTCGATCACTCTAGGGCAAAATAAAAAGAAACACTAATCCTAACGGATTTGTCTTATCGAATCTGATCCGTACCGCGGAGGAGCCTAGCGGCCCGAGCCCTCCGCTTCCACCACGTACATTCATTTTTTCTTTTTCAAAATTTTACCAAATTTTATCGTCGCATCGCGAGACCGTCGGCGAACCGAAAACCTAAAGTCGAAGCGATTTCTGATTTCGGAGTCACAATCTAAGACTTCTATTTTAAATCTCTTCAAAAAGAATGTGGGTTGGATTGCAGCCAAATGTGTCTTTGGATTGACCCTCGAATGCGCTACGTTAGATCAAGCAATTAAATTGAAGAGGATTAAGCTAAATCAGGTTCTATCTCAATGAACAAACGAAAGTCGAAAACTTTGAAAGAGAAAACTCGTCTGATCGAAAATGAACCGAATCAATTGTATCGAAGAAAAACTTGAGTTACAAATTAGACAATTTATATAAAAAACTATAAATACTAAAAATGTAGAGATTACAAGTTAGATTATTTTTAGAAAAAAATTCTAAATTACAAGTAATTATTAAATACGGTTTTTTTTTGATAAAATTATTATTATATATTTCAAAAATAATATTTATAATTTTATTGTCAATCACGGTTTTACTAACTACGAAAATCACGCCCTACGTTTCCAACCATTCCGCCTAAAATCTCTTCATCTTCATGTGTTTTTTCTTTCCTTTTTGCTCTTAGTACACTACGCATATTTGTCTGTATCACCTAACACGATCTTTTTTTCCCCACAAATTAGATTGCTAACATCTTAAATTTTGCTTATCAACTATGATTATTGTGGGAGTCAACTTAATAAATACATCTCCATTCATAGTTTAAGGTTACTCATCTCACTAATTACATCAAGTGGTTAATAAAAATGCTCGTTCTGAATTAGGGATGACAATCCAGCTCGCTGTTCGCGAGCCAGCTTGTGTTCGGCTCGAAATGAGCTCGAGATCGAATTGCTCGTTTAGTAAACGAGCCGAACACGAGCCGAATTTTTCAGCTTGTTTAATAAACGAGCCGAACACGAGCTGGGGTCAGCTCGCTCGAGTTCGGCTCGATAACAGCTCGAATCTATATATATATAGATTTTAGGCCATCAATTTTTTATGAATTTTAATTATTAGATTAAAATTTTAATTTTTAAATTTTCTTTCAATTTTATACCTAATAGTAGAAATGAAAATTAAACTTGTTGTTCGCGAGCCAGCTCGTGTTCGGCTCGTTAATAAATAAGCCGAACACGAGTCGAATTTTTTAGCTCGATATTTAAACGAGCCAATTAAACGAGCCGAACACGAGCCGATCCCACCTGGCTCGTGTTCGGCCCGTTGACACCTATTCTGAATTGATTATTAAATATATTTTATTTATTAAATAAATAATTGGAGGGGTGTACGAATAGTATTACTCTAATTCTACAAAGGGGCGGGAAAGGAGAGGCGGGAAAATTTGACCCAATTCCCTGCGCCTATAAATATCTACATTTCACTCTTATATATTATTATTATTGGGGAAAATGGGGCGAAAAAAGAAAACTAGGGTTTCCGACGCCGTGGACGAAGGCGCCGGAGAGATCCCCTCCGGCGGCGGCGCCGCCGCAGAGGGGAAGAGCTTGTACGAGGTGAGTTTGCTTATTAGAATCACTTTTTTTGCACCCTTTTTTCTTTTTTGTAGTCGTTGGGATCTCGAATTAGGGTTCGTTGATCTCCTTTTAAGCCCTAGTTTAGTTGGTGTTGGGAATTTTCGAGTGCGATGCGATGCTAGGGTTTTTCATTTTTTTTTTTAAAAAAAATTGGGTGAATAGTGTTTGGGCTTCAAATTTGTGGAGAATGGGTGTTCGTTATATCTAAGTATTTAGTAAAAATTCAAATTTGATTTTTTATTTTTAAACCCTAATTTGGTCGTAGATGTTGTTGTTTAAGAGAAAGATCGGTAGGAGGACAATATTTGATTGTTCGAGGTTAGGGTTTCAATTTGGTGGAGCATTGGTGTTCGTTCGATCAATTAATTGGTTGGGAGTGTTTGTTTTGTTGTTTCATTTAGGAGAAATTATCCAAATTTGATGTGGGATTTTAGGGAAACTCCGATTTTGTTTGGTGGAAGTGCAATGCAATGGGGATTAATTCATGTTTTCAGAAGAAAAAAAAAAGTGTTATAGTGAAAATGTCAACTATATGACATTTTGAAATAGTCACACCCTCTCAACTTTTATTTTATTTTTATTTTTCAAATAATTTTATTTGCGATGCTCCATCTAACTAAGTTGGGGATTTTGTTAAATTTGATCTAATTAGCTATTAGTTGTTGATATTATCAATAAACTATAGTTTCATTTGTTAAAAAGTGATTGAATCGTCAGATTTAGCGAGTTGTTTAAAAAAAAAAAAACACGCGAAAGGTGATATAATGAGAGGAGGGTGTGTATTGAAATTAAAACTGGGGATAATAATGGATATCTTGGTTGATCTTGATATGGCCCTAAGATCTGATCTGAGATCTGGAGCTTGAAAAAAAATTTGGTGCCGAAAACCAACTGATTAAGAGCGCTTTGGATGTACTATCTTCCTACGAGTTTGAGATAGCTCCATGCACTTAGATTTGTACTCTATGTCTGGTGAAACTTGCACTGTAACCTTCATTACAATTTAAGCACCAGAGTTAGAAATGCCATTGTACTTCCAAGCTCATCGATAAGCCACATACTTTAGTAACATGGTGCGGTTCTTGGATTTTTACTATCGCTAACCATTCTGCCTCTTGTATTACATTTTCACTTTCTCCTTTTCTTTTTTTCCTTTTTTTTTCGATTCTTACAATTCTAGACGTGATGGCTTACTGCCATCTGAGAACATTATAGGATTTTCAAGTGCTGCATTGGCAACTCCGAAGTTATGGGTTCCACCGGTTTGTATTCAACCATTACTTTCATTTGGTAACAGTCATAGCATGGAAACTTGGATTCAGTCGCGAGTCTATATTTTTGTCATATTGTGGCATCCTAGTCCTTACAATTTCCTGGCAAATGAAAATGACATAAACCTAAAGGTTAACTATAGTACACTTCTAATTCTTATGCTCGACCCAAATGGCACTCTTCTTTTTTCCATTTATCCTTGAATTGTAGTTTTAGAAAGTGGGGTAGCATATATTTCACATCTTTTCTCAGTAAATACTGCAGTAATTGTGGCTCTGATGTTGAGTGAAAATATTATTTAAGATATTGCCTTTTCTTTTTACGGGTATAGATCCTTGGTGTAGAGAGGACAGCATCTCAACAAGAAATAAAGAAAGCATACCACAAGTTGGCTTTGCGTCTACACCCCGATAAGAACCCAGGCGATGAGGTAGCATTTATAACACCCATTCTCATCGTATGTTTTACAAAACAGATCCTCTAAACTTCACCTAAACCTGAATTTTGTGTTGCATTAGGAAGCTAAAGAGAAATTTCAGCTGTTGCAAAAGGTGATATCTATTCTTGGAGATGAGGAGAAAAGGGCATTATATGATCAAACTGGTATTGCTGACGACGATGTAAGTAGTTTAAAATAACTTACATCTTTATTTGCAAAATAATCGATCTAATTTCCCTGTCTATTTATTCTTCTATGTAAATTTTCCATACTTATCAGGCATTGGTCGGCGAAGCTGCGGAAAATCTCCAAGGATTTTTTAGATCAATGTATAAGCGAGTATGTCAATAATCAAATTCATCATTTTCTGAATGTTAGCCTACGACTTTTCCTGTATCTCTATCAGAAGCGTTTTTCAATTATATGTAGGTCACAGAGGCTGATATCGAAGAGTTTGAAGCTAACTACAGAGGGTCAGATTCAGAAAAGAAGGATCTTAAAGACCTCTATATAAAATTTAAGGGCAATATGAACAGGTAGGCGAGATTAAGGGCAAAATCATAGTTGGAGTTAAATACTTTCGCTGTACCCCTTAACCTCTTAACTGTTTGCTTGTCAGGCTTTTTTGTTCTATGATTTGTTCTGATCCGAAATTGGATTCACACCGCTTTAATGATATAATTGACGAGGCAATAGAAGATGGTATGTCATTTTTCGTGCGACAACCTTGAATATCTTATCCATTCTTTAGTAAAAATAGTTTGAAGTTTTTTTTTAGCATCTTCTAACTCCAAAGCGCCTATCATGTTTGTGGTTATTTTGATTTTCTATTTTTCATTTACAACCATTCAAAAAGGACATTAATTCCCTTTTCCTTCGAATTTTACAGCGTATTTAGTAGTATTATTAGAACGATGGTGCCGATAATTTTCCCTGCATTTTTTGTGCTAGGTGAATTGAAGTCGACTAAGGCTTACGTGAAATGGGCGAAGCAAGTTTCTCGAATGGAGCCTCCCACTGATCCTCTAAAGAGGCGAGTGAAGTGAGTGCTTCTCTTTTTCTAGACTATGCTCACCAAATCGTCAATTAGCTTTTCTTACGAGCTTAGTATTGATTTAATTATTTTTTATTCTTGGAATCTTTGAAGGTCAAAGAAGACGGAGAAAGAAACAGAAGATTTGGCAGTAGCAATCTTGCAGCGAAGAACCCAGAGGAAAGAGCAGTTTGATTCCATCATCTCTTCTATCATGGGAAAGTACGATGCGAACGCTTCTTCAGAACCGACAGAAGAAGAGTTTCAGAAGGCGCAGCAAAGGATTGAAAGTAACAGGCTGTCGAAAAGGGGCAAAAGATAAACCTTCAGTGTAAATCTTAGCAGTAGCGACAGTAGCATCATCTAAAAGCAGGAAAAAAGAAATGTAATCTTTTGCAGTAAACTGGAACCCTACTGTGTGGAAGTCTTTTGTCTGTTCTAGAGAGGAAAACAAAAATCTGTTGCTTTTGATAAATCAAATGTCTGCTCCTGTTGTGCAATTTTGTTTCTCTTGATATTGTTTCTATTGACAAGCCTGCGCATACATTGCATTAGCGGGAGCTCTTTGATTGTACGATTTGTATCTGATCGGGCATTTTCTATCCTAAATTTTGGAATCTTGATAGACTGAAGTAACTGATGATGTAGTATTTTTCTTGCATGTTCTTGTGGACTTGAATCTGAATGTATTTTAGCGACACTTTGTAATTACGGAAAGTGCTCGCAGGTTCTTAACTTCGCTGGATTGTGCAGAGGTACTCACTTTTGGGGCAAAATAGCTTTTATTATGTGAATCTCAAAACTGGGGGTTTATTACTTTGCCTTTCTCCTAAGTGAGTAATTTTTTGAGTTCTTATTATTTTTTTTCGGTTTGAATTTGAAAATTTACTGTTTCACATAGTTCAGTTTTTATAGTTATTTCAGTGCAAGGTTCAAGAGCTCCAGTTCTGAATTGCTATAAAAGTAAAAGTATATTAGGCCTTGAAACTTAGATAATTATTTCTCTCAAGGGCTTGTTTGGTGAAGGAAATTCGATTAAAGATATAAACAGCATGATTTTACTCTTAAATTGTGTTTTCACTTTGAAATTCCTCAATTTGAATGCTCCCATCCCCGAAAATAATGTAAAAGTATACAGAATCCTCGATCCGGCGCAACAAATCACTTGAATGTTAGTCAATCTTAGCTACATTTTGTATGCTCTCAGGATCAATCAAATATTTGAATTATTTTCTTTTTTCTAAACAAAGAAGAATTACTGAATTTGGCAGATAATCACATAATCACACCAACAACAGGATAAACCATCAAAGCAATACTTTTCCGATACTCTCTCGCAAGAAATCGCATGTTTATTTCATCCAATACATGAGCTTATGATGCTTCAAATCAAAGTTGTTATTCTGCACAAAATGAAAACAGAAAACATGACATCTAAAAAGACTCAAATACTGCTAGCTAGTGAATGATATGTAGAACTCAGTAGCTAAAGCGCTAAACTAAAGCAAAATCATCCCATGATTTCAATTATGTACACAAAGCAGAATCGAAAGAAAGAAAAAAAAGTCGTGGGCGACTTATTCTTGGATCCTAACATCTCTCTCGACCCTTTTCTCAAGCACCCAGATTGAAGTAGACTGTATAGCTCTCATCCGTCAGGCTCATCAACGGCTCCAGCAAGAAATTCCTCTTCGCGCCCTTTGCTGCAAAGCTAATCGGATGGTATGGTCTCAGCCCGCCGACAATAACAAAACTTGCCGCTTTACTGAATTCCACATTTGAACTTCCTTGGCATTGAACTTGGACATTCTTCCCTTTGGAGGAATCCACTACGCCATACACGAAGCACCCCGGCCTGCTCCCTAGCTCCAAAGAAACCGAATTGGGGTTCCCATCCAATCCTTTAACCAATTGAAACACCGTATCCGGGCCTTTTGTACTCGAGATTGTGAGGTTGTTGGTAACCACCATTCCCGGAAGATCAAACGGCTCGATCATCACGTAGCTTCCTAACTCAGTACTGTTTGCTACGGACGGCCCGCCATTTATATCCGAAGTGTAGATTCGGAACGTTGCATGGACCGCAGAGTCGGTTGCGGGTTCGGGTTGGTTTTCCAATGTGAGGGAAGTGTTTGAGTAGGTGAAGAAAAGGGTGTTGTTGTTGGATGACTGTTGGGTGAGAGTGGAAAGCTGAGAATTGTATGAAGATGGGATTGGTGTTATCCAATCGGAAATACCGCTGTAATTCCCAGCATTTACATCCCAATCGCCGGTTGAAAGGCCGGCGAGAAGGTACGGGCCATATAAGATTGCTTGAATGGATGCATATTCGGGTCGATCATCTGCGAAAATCAATGAAAAGCAATTACCCAAAACAACATTTAGAAAATAATTGGTCTTTATCTATAGAACAGCTATTTTTCATTCATGGAATGAAAACTTTATATGTAGAGTTTACAAACCTTTTATGGCTTCTGTCCTCAAACTGAGAGGAAATTGAAGGACCAAAGAATCATTGGAAGCCCAGTTTTTGTTGACCGAGAGGAAATCACCTGAAAATGACAAAGAAAAAAATCTGTAACTTCTGCTGCAGAGGAAAAACAAAAGAAACAGAAATGAGATTCTGAACGCTAAAAGCAGAGGCTCCAATTTGGTGCTTCTAGTTTTTGTTGCAGAAAGAAGCTGTCGAGGGTATCTCAATATAGTGTTTCCAAATCATTACTCAATATTATTCTTGCATATATACCCCTTGAGAAACTTATATTTGCAACTATACCCTAGGGCCCATATATACCTCTTTGCTCATACCACATTTCAGTGTGAAAAGCACTTAAGAAGGCTATTTCTCACGGAATGGGCGCAACTATTAAATTTAGTGGTACGTAAGCAAATAAACGCTATTCCTAAGAGAGCATATTGGCATACAAAGACATCTTTAATTTTAACTTCGTTCGAATTTTACAGCAGAAAGAAATCCTGCTCGCTACATAGATTTAAGGTAAGAATTGAGAACTGCACAGAAGAAAACGATACATGTCAAGAAAAGAAGCAAAATTACCTGGACTAGTAAGATTTAAATTTTGAGTATTCAAAGCAGCCCTTCCGCCACTTAGAGATGTCCAAGATGGTATTCTCACATGCAATGTCGAAGACGAACTGTTCCCCTGCAAGAAATTATGAGCCACGATATGAAAAAAGATCTTCAGCACTAATTGCACATAAATGAAAAGAAGAAGCCATATATTCACGAAATCCCCCAGTAGTGCAATTTTCACTTTGCACTCCCATTAAAACTACAAGATTTCATCAATTTGCCTCCCTCTTCAGTGTTTCGTTGTGCAAAATATCTATCGCTTTGCTCACAGCGCAGTTTCACAATCCACAGAGCAGGATAACTATGTTTTACCTCATTTGCAGAAACAGTGAGTGAAACTTGAAGAAAAGGTTCTGTCGAGCTAACTGGTTGTATTTCTTGAGTGAGAGAAATCCCTCCGGTTTTCCAATTAAAAGTACTCGGGATAAATTGTATGATATAAAGTCCGGGCGTAATTCCCTTCTCCTCAAAGTAAATAGAATCTCCTAACTTTGAGAACGACTCGATTCCTGCGGAGTTTAGATAATGACAAAAGAGCATGCTTAAGTTGGATGTCGATAGCATATATTAAACGAATATGTAGGCTAACAATGTATATATATATTAGTCATCAATCTAATGCCAAATTAACTCTATATTAGTATTTCCAGCATAGCATCTATTCACAAACATACCCACGTAATCTTAATATATATATATATATATATATATATATATATATATATATATATATATATATATATATATATATAGAGCTAGGCTCCTATACCATTGATAGTACTGGAGCTCTAGTACTATAGTCTCATTTTCGATTTTAGGGTATTCAAATGAACCATCCACTCCGTTAAAAATAATCTAAGATATTTAAAGTTTTTAGAAAAAAAAAAATTTATAATTTTTCGACATAGTTTACTTTATGATCAAACTATTTTAAAATTGTTAATTTTCAATGGCTACTATAGCGAGTTTGTAGTTTAACGGTGTAGAAGAATCAAAATTTATTCAAATTTTGATAAAAAAATATTTTAAACTATTTAAATCAAGATCAACATTCTTGATTTTGAATTCAAAAGTCCTATCCTCAAATTTTAAAGATTATTTAATTTTCACTGTTCATTTTGACATGATTTATTTACCAAGTAAACGATGTCGAAAAAAAATAAAATTTTATTCCTAAGAACTGCATAAACCCTAGATCATATTTAACGGTGTGGATCGTTAATTTGAATACCCTAAGATAAAAAATGAGACTATAGTCCGGACCTCCGGTACAATCAATAGTATAGGAGCCTATATATATATATATATATATATATATATGCCCTTCAAAAGTTTAGATACTCACAAAAAAGTACCATCATCTTAAATTCAGGAATCACCGCATTCATGGGCGGAAGTTGATTTTACAGTCAAAAAAAGGCTTCTGAAAGAAGGGTAGTTTTGCCAGATTAAGGGTATATATGAAAGCAATTATGATCTTTAAGGGAGCATATGAACATTCAGATATTTTTACCTAAATTTACCCCAAAGATTGTGTGCCTAAAAGGAACAAAAGCTCCGAGGAAATGTTTCGCTACCTGTCCCATAACAGCACCAGAATGAGTTATTCGTTGTTCCCCAACCATGATAGCTGCGTGCCTTTGACTGCCCTGCGCCCTGAGGAAGCATATAGATCATAATTCCAGGTTGAACTCCTCGTTGGATGCTGAGGACGCCATTTATGAGGGCTCTCTCGTAGTAATCAGCATATGCAATTTCCTTTGTCCATCTAAATAAGTGGCGAGAGACCTGCATATATACGAGCGATGTAAAAAAATCATATTAAAATTCTTAATAATTTACTGTTAAGATAGAGATTAGTATTTTCACACAATATCCACACCACGTTAGAATTTTCTTATATGTTGTTCAAAACAAATTCTAAAAAGAATCCTCACCAACCTTGAGCATATTGTAAGTAGTGCAAGATTCTTCATTCTCCGTGTGCAAGGTTTCGGCCAAACGTTTTGGATCGGACCTGCACGAAAAATAGACGCCACATACATTGATGAGGAGGATGAAATGTAATTTAATTTCCTAAAAGGAAAGTTCATTAATAATATAATTACCAAAATTCACTGACGGAGGTTCCACCGGTTGCGTACACATGGGACGAATTCACAGTGTCCATGAAGAACGTTCCGATATCCTGAGCGAATTAAGGGCACCATCAGATTCATCCAATTTCACTATTAGAGAGTCTAAATAATCAATTGAATGACTCCACAACCAAAGGGTACTTTTATACGAAAATGCATTTTCAAGGGACATATATGAATATTCATACTTTACAGGGCTACTATATATGTAAATATCCGATTGTGCACGAGTATAAAAGCAAAAGGTGCAGTAAGGTTTTCTTATTTTATAATAGAACAAAGCATTATGTGACCAATTAAAATATGATGGCGATAATGTATTTACTAATATTTTACCTTGTAAAGCGGATCACCAGTAATCTCATATCGCATTTGCGCACCGATCACGACTGGGATGTGCGTGTTGGTATGAAACCCAGAAAGACTATCAGCCTGAAATTTAAAAAAAAAAAAAAAAACGTGAAAAATCTACCTATGGCGAGGTTTTGAATACCCAACAATTAATTTTAACAGAAATTTTTGAAAAGTATAATTACACACATTGATAGAGTTACCATTTAGTTTATTCGATGATGTTCGTACCAATATACATACAGAAACATAAGTAGAAATTTCATTTAATTGAACGAAATTACTTTTCACCTGAACAGCAAGCAATCCAAGAAAGCACGGCTTGTCAAAAAGATGAGCCAGGATCAAATGCTTCTGGTCTTTCTGCATAAATCCGTTAAAAAGCATTTTAAAATCCCATACGAAACAAGACTACGAAGAGGAAATGAAAGATAAAAATTAAAACTTCCCGTCTTGACACGCCAAACCTAAATAATAATTCCAAAATGCGTCCATGAATGAAGATAATTTTGGAATCTAATTATTTATCACAGGGATTTAAGTGTTGTGGTACGTGATCATGTCGTGCCAATGTGCGTCGGTCACAAAAATACATGTGCTGACACACTACAACATGGAATATTTGTTATCTTTACCATCAATATATTCTAATTTCATATCATATATCTTTGTCCAACCTTTCTCACTAATTTCAATGAAAAGAGGACTTCAACGAGAGTACCATCATCACGGGAGTCTTATCATGGCAATATTTGGTCGGCATGGTGAGCACGGCCGATGCCCACGAGCACTTATATCCGTGACTTATCAGATTAATACTCACAAAAGAGAAAGTTAAATCACTTAAAAGATCAAAGAAAGAAGCTTACAGTTACAGTATAGAGCTTATAAAGAACATCATTCATTCCACCAGTTTCTTCATTGAGCGAATTCCAATGCCTCTCTATAGTGTATTTCTGTAGGACATTCTTCACACGGTTCCCAAAGTACTCGGCCATCCAAACCACCACTCCCAAAGCTTTCTGGTTCCCAGCATACATATACTGATCGAGAAGGCCCGCCATTATCTGTTGAAATATCATATTAGCTTACCAATAAAATAACAAGTAGTAGCCAAAATGAAAAAGGTAAAAGTAGGTTTGCTTGTGAAGTCAGGGGAAAAAAAAAGGACTTGTTAGTTTTTGTAAAAGAAACTCATTTTATTACTAATGACGATCTAGCACGTAATGCACCTACCTTGTGTATGGTGTAATACGGTGCCCAAACATACTTCACGGCTTCGAAGCGGTCGAAAAGTTCGGGCGGGAAAGCAGAAAGATATCCCGTGCCCATTTGTTTCTGGCAATCATTAAGTGCATCGACCACCGCCGTCATTTTTTGGTAGAGAGTCTCATTATGTGTACTAGCCCACATGAGTGCGGTCGCGCTCATGTAATGCCCTGCAAACACAAGAAGAAAACATCGACTCGATTTTTACATCACAGTAATAGGGGAAACGAAGAGAGTGATAAAGATTTTGCCCAGTAAACAAAACAGAGTTGATCAAAATAAGACTCGCATACATCTAAAAGAATGAATGTTAACATCACAAAAGGGCCCACTTGCAAAAATTAAAAGGTTGGGGACCGAAGAGAAAAGTTTCGTGAAGGTCGAGGACCGACGGTACAACTAAACCGTAATATAAAATTAGTATAAGCAGGCCAAAATGTTTTGAACATCTTTATTTTGAAAAGAAAGTGTTCTTTTCAAAATATCCCTGCACTAAATAGTCTTAATTTCACTATACATAGAAAACAACATGCAGAGAAATTAATACCATACAACTAGAGATGATATTTTTGTTGCTCAAAACAAAAGTCGTGAAAGGAGAGTCGAAGAAGACAAAGGCGGGTCAGTTCGTCATGTGATAGAATTTGTAAAAAAATCTTTCATAATTCACTTTACATGTTCGGAGAAAAAATTAAAATTCTCTAACTCGAAGCAAAAATATGTCAAATTTGATAGATTATAACCATCGACTTGAATCTACATAAATAAACATAAATAACACTCATCCAAAACTATGACTACACCAAAAGAACAAGCGCAAAGTGATTTATGCCCAATTATAAAGTTGTTAGTAGTTCAACATTCCAATTCGTATGCACCAACCCTGCAGAGAAAATGAATCAGAAAAAGGATTCTGAAACTGAATCAATAACTCTTCATTAGTAATCGCGCGCGACTACTGACCTACGAAATGGCCTCTAAGCTCAACATCGGCCGCCTCCCACCCTCCGTACGGTATGCCGGGCGCCGGCAAACCAGACTGGTTACGGAAATTATGCACCAACCGATCCACATCCAGCAACAACAAATACTCCAAGTTCGTTTGCTGGGCCGTCCCATAAATCGAATCCGGATCAATCCTCACATCTTCGAGCGGAACTTCGGACAAGAAGTTCCCTCCTTGCCACGAATCGATGTCGCCTGAGCTCTTGATGCTTCTGTAAAGCATCAACCAGTCGAATTCTCCGACCGGGGCCTCCTTGTTCAGGAGCTTCCGCGGCATCAAATCCATCCATGTGGATTCTTCGGTCGGGTTTAGATGGTAGTGGGAGAGCATTTCGGATTTCCAGTGTTCATCATTGGTAGTCGCAAGCTGGTACCGGACGGAGTGCGACGAAAGCTGCGTCGGAGAATTTGTGCATTCCTTTGCACAAACATTAACAAATGTTGCAGATAAAAAGAGAACAAGGAAACACAACATTGTGGGTGCCATTTGAAGAAGCTAGAAGAAGCAACTAATGATAGGAGATTAAAAGAACACTAAGAACACCAGTAGAAGTGATTTCCCCCCCCCTTTTTTGGATCTAAAGTGGCATGAAAACAGAACCCCACAAGAGAAAAAACAAAATTGGAACAAAAAATGAAACTTTTTGGAATCAAAGTATGCAACTAATGATAAGAGAGTAAAAGGACACTAAGAACAACCAAGAGAAGTGATATTTTTTTTTTTTTTTTTTTTTTTTTTTTTAGAGTGGCGTAGAAGAGAAACCAACAAGATAAATAACAAAACCAAATTGGACAAAAGATTGAAAAATTTATGGAATTAAAGAGAAAAACCCCACCCAATAGAATATAGATAGATGAAGCAAATAAGAATCCACCAATCTATAAAAGGATTAACCAAAGGAAACACCCAAAGATGCTTCTTTTACAGTGCAAAGCGACACTTCATAGTAAACTATGCTTCAAAGAAACAGCAAAAAAAAAAAAAAAACCCCAAATGGTGGGGTGGTGAAAGAAATGAAGAAAAAGTGAACTGGGTCTTTGTCGTATACCAAAATCCAACCCCACAAAACCCCAAAGGGGGCGAGGATGTTGGCGAGGGGCCCAAAGAGGTTCCCGTGAACGCAAAGAAGGGATTTTTGTGGGAGTTTTCAAGGGAAAGAGAACAAATTGAGCTCACGAGGGGTGTAGGGAACGGCTTATATTTATAGCCGCTTCCAAAAGCGCTTCCTCTCGCAGCTGATGATGCCATGCTCCTCCGCCCATGGAGATGGGGTTTTGAAGGGGATTTGGGGGAGGAGATAGCGATGGTTCGCTCAACGATCGCCATTAGAGACGCGATAGCGATCGCGATTCGCGAATCGCGCGAATCGGAGGGGAGACGTTTGAGGTAAAATTCGGAACGAGGGTTTCAAACAAATTTAAAACCCAACAAAATATAATGGAGTTAATTAATTATTAATTAGAGCTTAAAATAGGGTTTAAGAAATTTTCCTTTTACTTTTCCTTTTTCTTTTGGCAACTCGAGATGAGTGTAAAAATTTTTTTAATATAATTTTAGAAATAACATATTTTATATTTGATATAATAATAAGGAATAAAAAAAATAAAAAGTATTAGTTGTTTTAAATTTTTTTTTTTACCCTAATAATAAAATGAGGAATGGTGAGAGAATATTCAAAAAAAAAAAAATGGTTGAAAAAAAATAAGAACAATAATTCTTGCTTATTATAGTTATATTGCAACAAAATATTCTCATAATTCTTAATTATTTGAAAATAAAAAAATATATTTTTTATCCCCCAAATAATTTTAATACCAAACAGACCGTTGGAAAATATTATGAGCAATGTTATGACGCACACCCCACTAATCCAAAGTAGAGTGAATTTTTTTAAAATGGAGTGAATTTTATTGGTCAATGTAAAATCTTTTTAGAATTTACAAAAAAATAATTTTTTTTTGAAAATAATTGAGAATTTTTATCGAAAAATAACTACCTCGGATAAATTCGGCAACACCTCTCTCGATTTTTTGTCTTATAATTGTTAGTCAAGTTATTTTCACAAATATTTTGAAACTTATCTTAGACTTTATTTGAAATTATCAGAAAATTATATTACGTATCGTGAAACAATTTATTTTTCAATGTGATATTGTGTTTTACATTTTTTATTTTGAGTCGTTTATAATATATTTTTTAGTTTTACTATATTATTTAAAATATTATATTTAATTATTTTATTTTTATTTTATTATAAAGATCAATTGTTAAATAAAATAACAAAATAATATTTTTTTGCGAATCATAAAATAATAAAGTACATGTTGGCTATTTATTTATGAGTTAAAATAAATTCAATTTTCTGCTCCGTGATAATAGACTCAGAAGACTAATAAGTTAAGTTTGGTGAGTCTTATAAGTTGAGTGGAACTGTGGTCCATAATAAACCTAACAGCAAGAGGTCCAACAATAGACCTAAAGTCCAGGTAGGTTGAGTCCGGGCGAGATCCGTAGACGTTGTGTTTGTACGCTTTAAGTGAATTAATTGTGTATTCCTAACAGTTAAAGCTTTTGGATGAGTCCAATTTTATCACTATTCAATTAATTTTTTATAATTTATGCCAGAAATATTATTAAAAATAACAAAAATATATTAAATTTTTTTTTATATATAATGAATAATGACAATTTGATATTTTCCTCTCTCCCCGTAATTTTTAAAAATATTTTTAAAATTTTAAAAGAGAAAAATATAAAGTTTTAAAAGTTGAAAAAAAGTAAATATTTGCATAAAGTTTTTTATATTTTAGTCTTATTATTTTATAAGCTAATACGATAAATTAAGTATAAAATTATATAATAATTAAACTTAATTATTTGAATTAGATGCTGAAAAATAATAAGAAAAAATAGAATGCACGATATACATCTCATCCATTTCAGAATGAAATAAATTTTACTAGTTACAACAAAATAACTAATAAATTATATATTTTTTATTTTAAAATAAATAAAGGTTAATTACATACGATTTTATGTAAACATATCGAATAACAGATATATTCCTACAAAGTTCAACTTTTCATATTTATTCCTTAAAAATTCTAACGTTATTTATATATATCCCTATCGTTTATTTCTGTTAGAAAAATTTAGTTAATCATAGATTAAATACTTAATTTTTGTTAGTTAGTGAGATCAATTTATTTTTTATCCTTTCATATATTACGGTTAGAATTTTTAGAGGAACATTTTTGAAAAGGCAAAACTGTCATTTCATATATAATCTGTTAAAAAATAAACAGTAAACTAACGATAATAAACCGGAGGGATATATATGAATAACTTAAGACTTTTAAAAAAATAAATATAAAAAATTGAACTTTATAAAAATATATCTGCTATTTGATATGTTTACAATAAACCGTATACAATTAACCCATAAATAAAATATATATTGTACATCTAGGATAGGGGTGGCAACGAGCCGAACACGAGTGAGCTAGGGTCGGCTCGTGTTCGGTTCGCATAATAAACGAGCCGAACACAAGCTGGCTCGTTTAAATATCGAGCTGAAAAATTCGGCTCGTGTTCGGCTCGTTTATTAACGAGCTGAACACAAGCCGGCTCGCGAACAACAAGTTTGATTTTCATTCCTACTATTAGGTAGAAAGTTGAAAAAAAATTAAAAAAATAAAATTTTAATCTAATAATTAGAATTCATAAAAAATTGATAGTCTAAAATTTAAATAGTAAAGTATATATATATATATATATATATATATATATATATATATATATATATATATATATATATATATATATATATATATATATATATATATATATATATATATATATATATATATAAGTCCGGCTAGAATACTATCGATAGCACCAAACAATTGGTGCTATCAAGTTTTCTGTCGTTGGATGAAAAGATATGCAGTTGGGATTATAATGGTCTTCTAAGATTTTTACTATTCAACCAACCACTTAGTAAACCCTAGAGGATCACTATCATCTTAACCACATATTTTTTAATTCAAAAACTAAAAACTTGATAGCACCAATGACTTGGTGCTATCGATAGTATTATAGCCTAATTATATATATATATATATATATATATATATATATATATTCGAGCTGAACACGAGCGAGCTGACCCCAGCTCGTGTTCGGCTCATTTATTAAACGAGCTGAAAAATTCGGCTCGTATTCGACTCGTTTACTAAACGAGCGATTCAATCTCGAGCTCATTTCAAACCAAACACGAGCTGGCTCGCGAACAACGAACTGAATTGCCACCCTAACCTATGACTACTCAAAGAATAAAAGAATATAGTAGTGAGGGCGGGAGACAGATATTCTTCCCGATTCTTATGCTTGTGTGGGAGTTGGTGGTCCGCCAGTCCATTATTTTTGGACAGAGGAGAAAGCGCCAGACTGGCAACAACTAAGTACTACGAGCAATTAAAATTTTATTTTTTTACACATAATAGATTTAACTGTTGGTAAATAAATATAAGTTTGAATGCTAGTACAAATAATAAAAATTTGACGAATTTAAATTCAAATATAAATTTTGTCTTTAATTGATCTGAACTTGCATCTAATGTCAATCCGAATTAATTTTATATAATATATAAATATATAAATAATTATACTTTTTTTTTACAGTAACAACTAGGGATGTGAATTCAAGTAATTTACCAGTAACCGATCTGAATCTGAACCCAATCCCAATCCGAATTGATTTTATATTATAATTATGCCCTTTTTCAGCGATGTGAATGGTATGAATACGTAAAATTTTATTCAAATCGAACTCAAATCTAAACAAAACAATTTTAACTGATGCTAAATAAATATAGTTTCGAATACGGGTATAAAAAATAAAAAATTTGACGAATTTGAATTCGATTATTGATTTTTTCTTTAACCAATCTGAACTTCAATTCGATACCAACCCAAATTGATTTTACATTATATATAATTATGCTTTTTTTGCGGCAGAAATTAGGGATGTGAATTATATGAATACCTAAAATTTTATTCGAGCAGAACTCGTATTCGAACGGAACAGATTTAACTAATGAGAAATAAACATAGTTTCGAATATGAGTATTAACAAATAAAAATTTAGCATATTTGAATTTGAATATAAATTTTGTCTTTAATCGACGTGAACCTGAATCCAATTCCAAACCGAATTAATTTTACATTATATATAATTATGTTCTTTTTGCAGCAACAACGGGGGATATAAATGGTACATATATTTAAAATTTTATTCAAACCAAACTCAAATTCAAACAGGACAGATTTAACTGATGCTAAATAAATATAATTTTGAATACGAATATAAAAAATAAAAATAGTTAAAATTAATAAATTAATTAGTTAATTTAATCAACTAATTAATAAATTAATTATTTAATTATCTAATAGTTAGATATTTAGTTAATAAAATAATTAGATTAGTTAAAATATTAAATTAATTAAAAAATTAATATAATAATTAAAATTATATTTATTTAAATTAAGTTTATTCTCAAGTGGGAACAAACTTATTCTAGGAAGAAGACTGGAACATTCATTTCAATCTTATACCAGCTTACTCTAGAAATATGAGAACTACTATTTTTATCCATAATCAAATATATTTGAGGAGTACCGCTAGAATAGAGTCTTATTCCAAACCTTGTTCCTCGATATGCCCTTAATTATAGGGATAATAATAATATTTTTTAATTTAAAAGGGTATTTATAAAATTTTACATTTTTACCTGGTTTATATTTTTTTAGATTGTACAAGTAGCATTTTTCTTTTTACAAGGGTATTAAAAAAAAAAAATTAAAGTATGCTTCTGAAAGAATACTTATTGTATATTTCAAATAAAATATACATTTTACATAAATTTGTACTTCATACACCTTATTAATCATTTTTAAAATTATGTACTCTTTATTAATTATTTTTAAAAGGTTTTTTTTTGAAAATGACTCTCTAAAAAATTGTATTTTTAAAAATGGTCCTACAAAATTTGTATTTACAAAAATAACCATATACCTGCCAACTGAGCGCCATATGTGCGCGCCACGTCAGCGGGGTTTGTGAGGTGAAATTAGTTGAACACGCAGTCTTAATATGCGTGTTTAGACACGCAGGTTGAAAATGAAAATTGTGGCTATATCAGATTGATTTCTCTGGGGTTTTCGTCTTTCTACCTGGCACCTGAAGTTCATCTCTTTCTCACGCATATGGAGGTGTGGTCATATCAGATTAAGAACTTGTGGAATCATAGTTGTTTATAGATTATCAAAATTAAGTGGCATCTCTTAATTATAACTATTTTTAAAAAAATTTAATGTATTTTAAATTGTAGTACTCATTGCAATATACACACATGCCTGAGTAATGTTATTTGTATATTTATTATATAAATATATATATATTTTAACATTTTTAAATTATTTATATTTACTTAATTATTTTATTAATTTATAATTTTTAATATTAAAAAAATTAAGATAAAATTAACATTTGAATGATAATAGATATAAGATAAACACTGAGGTATTGTTTGGGTACAAGAATAAGGGAGGATAAGGGATTATCCCTCACGTTTTTTCCAAACAAAATTAAATTTTTAAGTTTATTTTTTAATAAATTTATACTAATTTTTTAAATTTTTTAAAATTTATACCAATTTTTATATACAATTTTTAAAATTTTTAAAAGTTTATAAAATTTTCAAATTTTAAAATTTTTTTAAATTTTTTTTATATACAAGTAAAGACACGCATGTTGAGAGTGCGTGTTTAAACACACATGTTCAAAAGTACGTGTTCAACTCAATCCGAGTTCTCTCCCCCCCTGATGTGGCGCCACACGTGGCGCTCAATTGGCACCCATAAAATCATTTTTGTAAATACAAATTTTGTAGGGTCATTTTTAAAAATACAAAATTTTAGGATGTCATTTTTAAAAAAAATTCTTTTTAAAATAATAAGTAGAATAAATTCGTACATTATACACTTCAATTAAAATATACAGTGAATTTATATGGTACACGCCGCTTTGTGAGAGTGACTCACACGTGCGGGCCATGTGGACCACACGGAGATCGACCACGTTATTGCCGTGATCGTCTTTGCTTTGTTTTTTTTTTTAATAAAAATTAGTACATGCAATGTGTCTGTGTATGTACATAAAAGTTATACAATCCTTTTTTCTCCTTCATAAAGTATAAAAATTTAAATATAAGATAAATAATTTAACTTTCCATATACTTAAATATTTTTAATTTATAATTTTTTAATTATAGTGTTATTATTTGATAAAATCTACTTACCTAATTATTTGTTGTATTTTTTTTTAATCTATACAAACACACCCTTAACCCATTATTCCACTAAATCTTTATGATCACATCTCAATAGTCCCACATTGGATGTGAATGGGAATGTGATTGGATAAATAAAATACAGGGATACTAGTAATAATAACTGGACTTAAATATTTTGGGCTATGATTTAACCCAACGAATTATTATTGCTAGTGGGCCGAGTCGTTATATAATCAGCCGAAAATGTATAGCGAGTCTCGACTGAGCCTGAGTATAGATGATAGGGCTGGTGAGACAACTAGTCTCACATCTGTGATCTTGGGCCCCTGACAGGCCTGGCGGGATCTGTGATCTTGGGCTACTGACAGAGCTGGCGGGCTGGATCTTGAGTTGCTGTGTGTGTGTTTAGACTGTGACACTCTAATAGTCCCACATCCATAAATAATAATAACTCCCAATAGTCATAGGTACTAATAATAATAATTGGGCTTAAGCATTTTAGGCTGGGCCGTGTTTTGGGCCCAACAAAAAACTGGACCGTGTTTTGGGCCCAACGAATTATTATTGCTAGTAGGTCGGATCGTTATAATTAATTATTTGAGAAGATTAGTAAAAATTTATTATAATTAGAATTAATTTTCCCACTCCATATCATCATTTCAATCAATCAATCATCATTTTTGTTTAGATTTCACATACATATTGAAGATTAAGTAAACATAGTTTCTCTAATAAAAATATTAATTCTTACTTGATCGATAAAAATATGTTGATTTAAAAATATTAGTATTCTGTTCTATAACGAAAGATTAAATTGAATTGAATTACGTTTGAAATAGTGTGTGACTGGATTAGATCGAGTCATATTCGAAGTGGCCAAAACTGATTACACTAAATCACAATCAAGACCGAAGAACATTGCACCTATACACTTTAAATAAATTAATTACGAATTTTTAATAACTCGATCCTTTAAAATTAATGATTACCGCCAACGATCCGAATAATAAGCAAAGAAAAAAATATTATTATTGATTAACCAAATATTCTAAACTTATCAATATTTGATAAATCAAATATTCTAAAATGATTTGATGTTAAATAAATCAGGATTTTTAAAATTGATCAGTGGTTTTTTAAGTTCTCTATCTACACTAACAAGGATTCAATATATCTATCTTAAACTTAGAATGAACTCACTTTTATAAACATATTCTTAAGTTTTAATTTTGTAAAATAATTTTTATTGAATAAATTAAAAATTTTACTAAATTTAACCATAATTCAATCAAACTCAAGGGTTCTAATCAGTCTTTTAGCAAATAAAACGAAAACAATCAATGACTAATAGTTGCATAGATATCAAATTTGATTAATGTCACGTCCCGGGGTGTAAACCGGAACCCGGGCCCGTCTACAGATCCGTCGTGCACACGGTATTTTCCGCGTACACGAAGCGTCAAACCTGCTCAGATATAAGAGATAATAATAAAAGAGCAATAAAAACAGAGCTGAACTAAAAACTAATACATCTCAGACTGAAGCTGGAAATAAAATACAATACATCTGTATAAATGATACATCTGTCTCTCCCAGCTCACCAACAATAAATACAACCTGCAAAAGCCAGTCCCAAATGTAAAAGTACAACCGTCTGAGGAAACATGGGTACACCAACAGTCCAGCTAACTCGCTCATCCTGCCTCGAGATCTATCTACTCAGCCGTCCTCTCTCCTCGACCCGCCGCTGAAAGCCCAGCAGCACCCGCAGAAGACACTGCAAAACAAGGGAGAAGAAAAAAGAAGAAAGAAGAATGGGGGTGAGAACTACTAGTAAACCAGTAGCCTCCCCTAGTGGGTAAAACCTCAAACTCTGACACACCCACTAGGTCTACCAGAGGCAAAAAGGAAAGAAGTGGTAAGTAATAATGACTGCTGAAGAAAGGAAACTACCACTACTATGCCTCTAAAATGCAGTCATAGACTGGAATAACCGTATGCAACAGTAATCAACCGTCCCCGATGAACCCAATCTGTACCGCCCTCATCATCGGGCAAATAAGCCGCGCCGATGTGATAGCAAAACTCCTGCTGCCGCTCTCATCATCGGGCAAATAAGCCGCGCCGATGTGATAGCAAAACTGTCAATAACTGTCTGGCCCCGGCCTCCGGAGGGGATCACGAGGGGAGCGACCCACACGAGGAAAGCATCACTGGGCAATAACCGCGCCGGTGTGATAAGTAACAAAAGCAGGACTGGATCACAACTACTCTCAAGTGGAACAAAACCCTCAACTAAAGAAACCCGATCCCCAATCTGATGCATAAGACACATACGGTCAACCGCCCAATATCCGCGGTCACCGCAATACCCACTGTCAACAATCAAGCCCAACAACCGACACCCGGTTAACCGCCCAATACCCGCGATCACCGAAATAACCCACAATCACAATCATGTCCCACATCCGACATCCGGTCAACCGCCTACTATCCGCGGTAGCCGCTATAACCCCCAATCCAAAATCGGGTAAAATAATATGTATCCGGTCAACCGCCTACTATCCGCAGTAGCCGCAATACCCCACAACCCATAATCAAAATACCACCTGTCCCCGACCCCAAGGTCCCGGCTACACACGATCCCGTACCCCTGCTCAAACCCGAGCAACAAGACTCAAAAGTCTAAATGAGAAGGAGAAAGAAAACAATCATGGTTTCTCCTAAGTCAAATTCCAATATGATAGTGTAGTAATAAATAGTGGCCTATCTAGATGTCCATACAAGCATGCAAATGTCCTCAGACAAGATGGAAGAAAGTGAATCAAATAACAGTTCCACATGTGTATCGAATAATCAATCCGCATAGATATAACCATCATGCTAAAAACATCAGCTAACTACACATGTATATAATCCCTGATCCGTCATAAATCACCAAAGTGGTACCCGCACATATATATGTCCTCATGTCCCAATAATTAATCCATTTAACCAACTTTCATCAAATCTATGTGCTAACATGGCATGTTAATTATCACTAACAAAATATTTCAATAATCATGTTCCAACAACACTATTATCCCGATAATATATTCCCAACATGCTATGTCCACAGAATTAATCTCAAATGATAGGCTCACATTGATATCATTTAATCATGCATGGTAATCAATCAATATGTCCAATAGAGGGCTTCTCTAATAAACTTCGTGAGCAACTCAAAAGTAGAGGTATGCAACAACCACCCACCTGGAAAAGCGCAAACCATGTCTCGAAAGTGCCCTCACCCAAAAAAAGATCACCTGCCGCGATAACTGCAAAAATGTACACAGGGGTGCCTAAATTACACACAATAATCCAAATTACCCGATGTCCCAAATCAGTCCAAAAAATGCACTCTTTTTACCTGGGAAAAGAACTCAGAAAAATATGAGAAAATAACCGCTGCGTTCGTCGCGTCGAGTCGGTCGAAACGAGTACTCGCACGTCAAAATCCGACACCTGTAGGCCAAGATACAAAATCGGCAAGGTGCACCACTCAAAAGAATTCTGTACCAAAAACTGTAGCACTGTTTACAGGGAAAAGGGATTTTTCACCTCCAATAAAAACTCAGAAAAATCCAATAAAAACACGAGCATGTTCCTCGTGATGTGTAGATGCAAAACGCCTTTTGGAACGTCTCAATCCGATGCCCGGTTGCGGATATATCGCCGAAATACCACGGTGCTGTCCAAATACTCCACAAAAGAAAATGGGTCAAAGAGAAGCTCGGGAAACTCCAAGAAAAGCTCGGAATTAGGAGGAGCTCAAAACACGATAGTTGAAGCCCTACCTGTCATGAAGCGAACGGCCCAAAAATCATAGAAAAAGAAGCTCGGGGTAGGCCGAGGGAGCTCGTACACCGAAATGGAACGTAGAAGGACACCGAAGAAGAAACGTCGCGCTGCATCGGTAAAATAGAAATCTCGAAATCCGTGCCGCCAAAAAATCCGAAACTTGGTAGGTGCAAGCTCCTCTTCATGGAGAAGATTTCTCCTTCTCATCCCCCTTCGAGCAGAGGGCTCGAAGGGGTCGAAATCTCCCTCCCAAGGTCCCTCGGATTGCCACTTAAGGGAAAACCAGAAAATCTTTTCGGAAAATTACCTCTGTGTCCCGCCGAACAGGAAACACCAAAACGGTCCGCTCACGGCGCGCCACGTGGCACCCGCACAGCAAACACCAATCCTGGCCACTTACCGCGCGACACGTGGCCTCCTCTTCCCGCGCGCCCGCGCCTCGGGAATCGCGCCCACGTGCGCGCTGCCGCGCCCATACCGCGCACGCAAACCGAGGTAACCACTTCCTGTACCGTGGACCGGGTCCACAACACCAACGAATAAAAAGCTGCCACGCGTCCCACTGTCGGTCCACCGTGCACCTGAAAAATTTCGTGGACCGCGCCGCCTGAACCATCCAACCACAACCCGCCACGTGGCACCGCCCTGGTGCACGCCCGCCGCGTGGACCGCGCTCCTGCCCGCGCCTATGCGCGCCTGCCTGCGCCGCTCTGCGCCTGCCAGCGGCCGCGCACCGCCTGCCCGAGCCCGCGCCGCCGCCTTCCGCCGCTGCCCGCCGCCGCCGGCGATCGCCGGGAACACTGTTCCGGCGGTGAACAGTAAAAATTACTGTAGCAAGCTCCGAAAAATACAAGTAAATAGCCCATCTTGACCGTTTTCGCGCGCTGATTCCAAATCCGGCGTCCATTTTGCCAAATTCCAATCCTATAAATAATTGCCGGATGCCCCAAAAAGGTATTTTAAATCCGAATTTCGCGCTGAGCCTAAATTTGACATCCATTCTGCGCGTAAACTCCTCTAAACATCCGACGGGGTCCCCCGATTACCTACGTGATCCATTTTAAGCCCCGAGTCCATCACTTGTGTCCAAATTGACGCACGAACACCGCCGACATGCCACGTAGGCTTCCAGAAGCTGCTGGTCACACTGTAGAAGCCCTGCAAAGATCCGGGTCACCACAATTAAACTTGTAATTTATATAATTATATAGTCAAGCAAAAAAATAAAAAAATAAAGAAAAAGAAAAATGTATGGATACCCCTCAACTATCGACTGTTTCAATAAATATTCAATTTAATATAATATATATGTCAAATAAAAATAATTAAAAAATTATATAAAGTTAATTAAAAAAAAAAGATAAGAGCTGATATATAATTGCTCGGGTAGTGTATCTCAAACTTTATAGGCATAAATATTTGTTAGAAAAGAAAAATCGGTTATATTCCTAATAATATCAATAAAAAAAAATACATATATTTATTACTTTGGTATATTTATTACTTCTACCAAATAAATATTAAGTATCATACCGAATCAAAGCTCTGATGATCTCTTGGACCAATTGAAGCATGCTCGCTACTTCACCAAATTGGACCTGAGTCAGGCTATCATCAGGTTCGAGTCCGAGAGGATGACACCTGGAAGACCGCATTCAAGACGCGACAAGGCCTGTTTGAATGGCTCGTCATGCCGTTCGGCCTTTGCAACTCACCGGCCACTTTTATGCGGCCGATGAACGACGTTCTACGCCCCTTTCTTGATGACTTCGTGATCGTCTACCTTGACGACATCCTCATCTACAGTCCATCGTAGGAGGAGCATCTGGCCCATGTCGAAAAGATTTTCATACTGCTCGAGGAAACAGCTCGGCTGTTCTTCCAACACGTTTGGACACATTTTGGGCTACCAAGCTCGATTGTATTTGACCGTGACAGCCGTTTTCTAAGCAACTTTTGGCGGCCCTCGTGGTCCATGATAGACACAAAGCTACAACGGAGTACGGCTTTCCATCCTCAAACCGATGGGCAAATAGAAGTGGTCAACCGGACAGTTGTACATCTGCTGCGAGGATATAACGCTCGACATCCCAAAACTTGGGACGAGAGCCTTCCGTACCTGCAGTTCGCCTTCAATCGAGCTATACACAGTTCCACCGGTAAATCCCCCTTTGAGGTGTGCTTAGGTTACTTACCCCCCAGCCCTTTCGACTTGTCGTTCACGGTCGAGCAACCGCGGACCACCAAGGAAGAAGGTGAAATGGCGAAGGCACAACGGTTCTTAGAGGGTATTCAGAAAGTGCATAGCGAAGTGGAACGACAGCTGCAAAAATCTCAGCAGAAGTATAAAGAACGACATGACCGACATCGGGTGAAGGGCGACTTCCAAGATGGTGATCTAGTCTGGCTCCATCTCAGCAAAGAGCGCTTGAAAGGCGAGGGTAAGAAGCTTAAGCCCATCCGTTATGGACCTTTCAAGATCGTGCGCAAGATTGGTGAGAATGCATGTCAACTAGAGCTGTCGGCATACATGAACATGTATTCGGTCGTCAATATTGAGAATCTAAAGTCCTTCGAGCCGTCAATACTAGACGATGAGCCCGGAGAAGAACTGCCACCCATGGAGGATCTCGTGGTAGAACGTGAAGAGTAGCTAGCTGATGATACTATTCTGGAACACAAGGTCACAACGACACGCAAAGGTGGACGTGAAGCCTTCCGTATTGGACGGAAAGGTCAAAAGCCAAGTGCCGCTAAGTGGTTCACAAGGGAAGCCGGAGAAACCTAATTTCCTTGCTTACAGGTCTAGATCCAGCAGGTGCTGGTTCCTCTCAAAATTTGGGGAGCCATGATCCGGGACGATCAAAATTCTGGATAAGTTTCAACCATTGAGAATAGGGAGAGGCGGTTATAACTACTCCGGATAAGTCTCAACCATTGAGGATAAGGCAGAGGCAGTTACAACTACTTCGGTTAGGATAAGGATCGAGATAGTTTTAGATGGATCGGGTTGTTAAACCAAATTGAATAAAGCCAATTTGGTTAAGAATAAAATTGTCATTTTTCTTATCTTTTGTAAGCCTAAGGGCTATAAATAGGGATCTATTGGCTCTTGTAAAGGTATTCCAGTTAGAAAGTAAAAATAGAAAACTCTTCCACCTAAAAATATATTCTTCGTCTTTTTTTTCTCTCATCCGGGTTTCAGATATCCATCGGGGAGGCGCTGCGACATTGCCTCCTCCTCCGACGGATCATATATATATATATATATATATATATATATATATATATATATATATATATATATATATATATATATATATATATATATATATATATATATATATATATATATATATATATAAAGACCTAGGCTACTATGCTATTAATAGCACCAAGTCATTGGTGCTATTAAGTTTTTGACCATTGGATTAAGAGATGTGTGGTTAGGATGATAGTGGCCCCCTAGGGTTTAATAGGTGGTTGGAAAAATAAAATGATCTAACGGGTGGAAATGATCAAAAGGATTGATCTAACGGTTACAAACTTGATAGCACCAAATGCTCGGTGCTATCAATAGCATTATAGCCGTACTCATATATATATATATATATATATATATATATATATATATATATATATATATATATATATATATATATATATATATATATATATATATATATAAGTCCGGCTACTATACTATTAATAGTACCAAGTTATTAGTGCTATCAAATTTTCTACTCTTAGATCAACCCCTTTGATCATTTTCATCCGTTAGATTTTACTATTTTTCCAATCACCTATTAAACCCCAGGGCTCACTATCATCTCAAACACACATATTTTAATCCAAGTGTTAAAAACTTAATAGCACCAATGACTTTTAGTATTCCGGCCCCCTCTCTCTCTCTCTCTCTCTCTCTCTCTCTCTCTCTCTCTCTCTCTCTCTATATATATATATATATATATATATATATATATATATATATATATATATATATAAGCTCGTGTTTCAGCTTGTTTATCAAAATGAGTAATCAATTTCGAATTCATTTTGAGCCGAAAACGAGCTAACTCATAAGCTAGATTGCCAACCTTACTTGTAAGTAGCATTTATGTATTGCTTGTAAGTTTTTATAATTAAATAGGTACATTGACACCCTCACTATTTTTACATATTGATTTTGATTATATCAGTATTCATTTTTTTTTGGTATTAGATTTTTTGAACTTTATCAAATAGAAATATTATTGATTCAATATATAACTGGTGATTTCAGCATGATGTCATAAATTATAATTAATAAATTGCTATGTATATGCAAAAAAATGAATTATATTCACTTAGCTGTATAATATACTAAAAAAATACGGGCTCAAAATGATTAATATGTTATTATTGTGTGGAGTTGGAGAACTGTGGGATATATTTAACTACTTGTATTTGTAAAGAGATTGTTTAACCTACTTGTTTTCTAGAAGATGAGGTTCAAATTAAAGTAGAATAGTTCATATATGTAAGAAGTAACTTTTTTGTTTGGTTGTTTAGTCATGCATATGGAATTGAAGTTCACTCCTATTTATTTGGAGAAAGTGAATATATAACATTAAAACTAATTTAAAGATGTGAGAAGTCAATTACAATAATGTGAAATTTGAATTTCAACCAAAAATGAAGTTACTATGAACCAAACAACAGAAATAAACATTTACGACCGAAAACGATTTCACGCTTCTCCACTTTCAGTGAAACAAACACACACTATAAAGGTATATAATCACTACCATGATCATGTTTGTATATGTAGTCCCATTCTTAGTCAATATTATTTGAACAAATATAAAGATACTAAGAGTGAAGCAAAGCAAGCAATTAAACATGATAATGTTCTTGTCATAAAATTATCATTCACCATGCTAATAAAGTTTAAAAGTAAAAATACTAATGCTTCCACTAGGAGTACTACTCATTGAAGCTAGAACATATATTTTTCTCCTTGATTACTATCATTACAAAAATGTGATAGTAATTCCATAAAATCAAAATCATGCATGCCTAGCTAAGTAGGGCATGGGCATGAGAGAGAAGGGACAACATAGCCTTTCTCATTTACTTGTGCATTGTAACATGTTGTGGTCGCATCTTCTCCTCCTTGGTTTGTAGATTGGATGTTAATGTCCTCCATGGTGATGCCTATACATGGTGTCGTCTCGCTACACGCAAGGCTTACAGCAATGCCACTCGATGATGTTCCTTTTACTTCAGAATAATGCACATCACGTACTTGAACCGCAGATGTCTAAAACATGTGATAACAAAATTATCGTGCGAGTAAATAGAATTGGTAATAACGTACATACAAAACTGACCTGAACTGATTTGTTAAAATATCGAGCTAAAAACTTCATCTCGCGTTCGACTTGTCAAGATTTCGAACTGAAGAATTCAGGTCATATTCGGCACGTTTATTAAACAAACGATCGATGTCGAGCTCATTTAAAGCCGAACGCGAATTGACTCGCAAACAATGAGCTGAATTTGCTAGCCATAATATATATATATAGTGAGTTCGTAAAAAATTTACACATACATAGTTCTAAACTAGTAATTGAAACATACCTTATTTTGGCAGTTGTTATCTCCAACACAATAATACTGATCTATGACTATTGGTTTCTTCACGGAATAAAAGATAATATGACTAAATGTTATCTCTTTCGCATAACCTGCACCACCCTGATAAAAGGATACAAATAAATTAAGAAAAAATAGTATAAATTGAATGAGAGATATCAAAAGGATAAAGTTCAACATATTCAAGGCAATAATATAAATTTTTTTGATCCGAAGGACGAGTTTTATATATATACCTGCCATGTTTTAATCCTTACGCCGTTCGTCGTATTGATCAATTTGCAATAAGAAACTCTAATTTTCTCTACTTTTGCTTCAGAATCATGCTTACCCAAGCTTCCAATGCTATAAACATAAGTAAGAAATTTACTTAGTCAAAATCAAAATGCAAGTAAGCTAATATTTTATTTAATTTGTAGCATTTAATAATCCAATTAATGGTCCAATAAGCTTCATAGCTAATAATATCAAAAAAATTTAAAGAGTAAACATATATGTTCTAATTGAGGGTTATTTATCATACTTTTTAAGCTTTACATTGTAGTTTCTTTGGTTGCATATAAGTATAAACTTGTTTTCCAAAACAAACTTTAAAATAAGACACTATTAATAGGAGGAAATGGCCACAAGGTGGTGTTTTGTTTCGTAGTAAAAAAAAAAAAAAAAAAAAAAAAAAAAAAAAAAACAAAACAAAACAAACAGGAAACAATTTTGTGACTGAAAAAGAATTTTTTGTCCATTTTGGTTTATAGAAAAATATAGTTTTCCTAAAAAAATTTCCTCGAGATTTCATGAGAAGTAATTTTAATAAAATCAACCTGATGCCATGTCCAGGACCGCATGTTATCCGAGTTACATTGATGTCATAGGTATCGGTACCGATCGACACACAATCATCTCCTACAATAATCAAAATAGACAGAAGATCAATAAATGTAACGCATCATTCGACTGTAATCGTGTCTAAGATCTCCACGTGTTGGCTTTTTTCGATGTGGTATCGTTATAATCATCTCAAGTAATTTCTATCTAAAATTTAACTTAATAAAATTACCTGTTCCAATAATCGAGTCTGAGATCTCCACATGTTGGCTTTTTTCGATGTGTATACCGTCGGTATTCGGACTAAACTCAGGAGATGTAATTGTTAGCCCTCTTATATAAGCGCCAACGGTTTGATAAATGGTAACATGCATTCGAGAGCTGTTTACGAACTTCAAATTACTAAGATGAACATTGTTGCACTTCAGAATAAAAAAGGACTGCATTGAAAAATATTATTAGAAGTTAGATCACTATGAAAATACCAAACATTAAAAGTATGATGAGATCAATTTATATATAATTGATTCTTTTGTTATCTCATCTTGTTTTAGAGGAAGCTGGAAAATTCAGTCCGTGCTCGACTTGTTTATTAACGAAGCCAACACAAGCTGGGTCATGAACATCAAGTTAGATTGTCAGCTTTACTACTAGGTGAAAAGTTGAAAAAAAAAATTAGAAAATTAAAATGTTAATCTAATAATCGAAATTTATGAAATATTATCTCTTTACATTTGGTTTTTTGGCCTAAAATTCAAATAATAAAAATTTTTAATATATATATTCGAGTTACGTCGAGCCGAACATGAGCGAGCTGATTCTAGCTCGTTAAAGTTTGGAGCTAAAAATTTTAATTTGCATTCGACTCGTTTACTAAAGGAGTGATCGATCTCGAGCTCATTTCAAGTCGATCACGACCTAGCTCATGAACAGCGAACTACATTGCCAACCCTATACCCAATAAATTTATTTTTCACGACGTGAAATTTAGTAGTAAATTCTCTATTAATCTATCTTAGTTATCTATATATGAAATAAAAAAGGGAGCAAAAACATAATCTAATCTAAAGTTTTTACTTACACATAAGCTAATTATTTTATAAAAAAAAAAACATATGTACTTTTTGAAGTATATATTTTTCCACTTTCTAAAAGAATTTTTAGAAATTAAAGTTGATTATATATACATCAAAAAATATATTGTGGCTTGACAATGAAATTGAAAAGTAAAATTGAGGCTTTGCAAAAAGTGAAATTCTAATATGCATGCTAATAGGTTAGTCATATACTCACATCAACCAGGCTTGAGCATTCCTGAAAAAAGGGAAAAAAAAAAAAGAAAAAAAAAGAAAAAGAAATTAAGGGTAAGCAAAATTAAAAGAGGTAGCATATATAAGAATGTGGTAATTATATTAATATGTAAATAATTACATATATTTAGACTGGATTAATGTTATAATATTAATGCTTGCTTAATTTTGTGATTAGTTATTATTTAATATTGGTATGATATTTCAAGTTGCATGTTTACATGACCTTTTTTGTACCTTGAATCTCAAGTAGGAGTGAGCATCATTTGGTTTGGTTCGATTTTTACAATTTTTTGGACTAAACGAACCAAATCGAACCGAATTAGAAGCATTAACTGAACCGAACTAAGCTGAAATAATTCGATCAGTTTGGTTTGGTTTCGTTTATTTAGTTTTAATAAATTTTTTTATTTGGTTTAAATCTTTTTAAACTAGTAAAAAAAAATTACCAGTTTAATTGAGATTGTGCTTTTAAAAGTATATAAGCTTTGCTCAATGCTAAAAATCATTAATCTAAAGCTAATAATAATTAATGGTAAAAAATATACAAATGTGTGCATGTAATTTAATTAATTATATGTTTTCATGAGCAAAATAATAGGGTTAAGCAAGTAGATACACAATTAACTATTTATTGAGAACTTTACTTCATTTTCTTTACAAGACCACCAGGGTTGTCCTCGACCGTCGATCTGACCAGATCCATCAATATTTAACCCATCAATGTTCCAAAAAGTGATCCAATGGTCCGCATCCTTCGACCATATCTTATTTGGAGCCACAATATTTCCATCAACCTATATATTTTCAATCATCAATATATGAGCCATTGATTAATGCATCCTTAATTTGCTATTAATTATAACAGAATTATTAATTAATGTTTCTCTAATTAAGATATATATATAACTCTTAATTACTTAAGTGATTTGTATATAAAAAATTGTGAACATAGATGAATATATAGAGAGGGTCTATTACGTACGTGCATATATGCATGGTGTTTGCATATATATACACACCGGCCCTTGCAAAATTGATATTTTGTGCATGTCCATAAAAGACATATATATTTATTTGCATTCAGGCCCCTATCTACACGCATGGGAGCAGATTAAAACACAGTTTCCAAGTGTGCACATATAAATACCAACATTTCACATGCATTTAAATAATTTAAAATTTGCAGGGGTATACAAGAAAATGTACTTCATTAAAGTAACAATGCTTCGCAAGTTCAAACTCTAAACATTACTTACCCGGAAATGGATGTTGGATTTGCAGGGTCCTTGGAAGTTCACTTGCTTCAACATGAATGTCGACCCCGAGGGTACAAGCACCGTCGAAGAAGACGATGCGGCGCACGCGACGCGCCAAGCATATAAAAATGCCTGTTGTATGTACAACAATCGTAACAATATTTTTAATATTTATATTCAACAATGACCCTCAAATTTGAACTTGATCGAGGGGGCATAATTAATGAGACTTAAACTCAGAAATTTTTGTTAAATAATATAAAATAATTATTTTTTAAAAAAAAACTTAAGTTACTATAGTATTTTTAATATTTATATTTAATATATATATATATATATATGAGATTGATAAATCATACAAATGTGTCATCTGAGGTGGCATCTCCTTTGGCTCCATAGTCGACAACATTGTAAGTGGCAGTAACCAAATTCCCTGCTGCTAAAGTAAGAGAAGCAACCACCAAAAATGCTAGAGAGTGCACAAAACCCTGCATATATAATAAATATATGCATCCACATAACATGAAACTTAGCAGTGACAAAAAAAAAAAAGAAAAGTAAATAATAATAATAATATTAATAATAATAATCAAAAAATGTACTTTAACTTTACTATATATATATATATATATATATATATATATATATATATATATATATATATATATATATATAATAACTATTTGTCGGTTCCTCCATATAACGTGTCCTGTTATTGTGCATTTGGCTGACGTGGCGTGCTCTTACGCATTGTGTGCTCTTATGCGTGTTGTGCCTGACTCCTCACCTGCTCGCCCCTCTTTCTCTCTCTTCCTAAACCTAGCGCCGAGCGTTGTGCCTGACTCCTCGCCTACTCGCCCCCTCTTTCTTTCTCTTTCTAACCCTAGCGTCGAACCTCTCCTATGCGCCGAACCTCTCCTATGCGCGTTGTGCGTGATTCCTCACCTGCTCACCCCTTTTTCTCTCTCTTCCTAAACCTAGCGTTGACCGTAGTCCCTGACTCTTCGCCTACTCGCCCCTCTTTCTCTCTCTTCCTAACCCTAGCGCCGAACCTCTCCTAGCCTCTTCCCTCTCTGCAACTCGACTCCTAGTATATATATATATTTAACATTATATTTTTTTTTACTTTATTAAAGTTCTTAGATAGTTTTGTCAAAAAAATATTCTATCAAACAACAAAATTTGCATGCACATAGCATGATACTCAGTAGTGATACAAAAAAAAGAAAAGTAAAATAATAATAATAATAATAAGCAAAAAATTTCAAAGTTCAAATATTTTTTTGTATGCAAAATTAATGGAGATCTCACCATGTATATGTAATGTAATTCTCTCTTAAGCTTGTTTTGGGTGGGGAAATTAATTATTAATTATAAAGATGATACAAAAATTCTATTGACGTGTATATATATCCTACAACCATGCATAATATTTATAAAAAAAAAATCATTTTTTATTTTTTTTAGTTATTTTGTGGAAAGATATTCATAGATATGGTAATTAATTAGAGCTTACTTAAAAATGCTTTTATTAATAAGCTGCGTTAAGGGAAATTAATTAAGTGGTCTAAAAATAGAAAGTGAATATGTTTCTTAAAAATATATATATGGAAATAATGTATGGAGACCCCTCAACTTCTTCTTTTTATTTTTTTCTTTTTTGGGATGCCATCATTTATTGGTGATTTTGCTAAATTTAATGACTTTAATTACTTTTTAGTGGATAGAATTTGACCAATTAATATTTAGTAACTAATAGAACCCTTAAATTCAATAATTTTTTTAATAAAACTAGGTATAAAAACTCAAAAAAAAAAGAAAATAGCAAGTTGAGTGGGTCTCAATTAATCAAAAAAAAGTTGAGGGGTCTATTTAAAAATGGGGTCTCCAATTAAATAAGTGGAAAAGAACAATTTTATAGTACATATATATGTTGCTTTAAAATTCGTAAATGGGAAATTAGTAACAAATTAAAGTTATATTCGAATTTGTATTCATCTCTGAAGCCATTTTAAATTTTAAATTTTCTCATTCTTCATGATTTGGGCATGTATTTTTTTTAAGAAAAAAGAAAAATATTGATTGGAAAAACAAAAAGTAGAATATTTGGCAATTGATAATACCATATTTATAAAGAAAATTTTCAATTAGGACCTTATGATTTAGCACATTTTCACTTTATCACCGTATAGTTTGAACCATAAGATAGTGATATATTGTATTTTAGTACCTCTGACACAAATATGCGGAACGAAACGCCTTTAATAGAGAAATTACAAGGGTGTAACATAAAATAAAAATAGAAACCACACAGTACTTACATGATACAATTAAAATCATATAGTAATAAAGTAAAAAAGAAAAAAAATAAACCATAAGGGAATATCTGAAGTTTTTTCAAAATAAAATTCTGAATTCGAAAAGCAAAAGCTCTACGCAAAAAGATAGAATCAGTCGAGGGAATTTTAATATAGCGCTTTTCTTTTTTTTCTTTCGAAAAAAAAATAACAAGCTACCCGCTTTATTCATTACGAGCATGAATTAGACAATAAAAGTGAGACAACAAAGTAAAAAAATAATAATAAAAAAAAACTTGTTAGAGATCCGTCTACTGCGCTAGCACATTTCTAACCCACGTAACAGCGTAGAGGGGATCGGATCTGTACAGCTGAAAAATAACAAGTCCATTGAAAAGCAATATGCCCTAACAGAAAATATGAACTGAATCGACGTTCGATTCGTTCAACAAAACAAGCCTATGAAATTTACTAACAACAGTATCTCATCTTCTGCTTTTGTCACCCAGCAGCTCATCTCGTTTCCCGCCGCACGTCGGTAGGAAGAAGCTCTCGACCTTTTTTGTGTCAAAACATATGGTCTTTGCTTTATTGAGAGTAGAGAAGCTGTTTCAGAAGCCAGAATGAGCGAGCACTAGATACAGCTTCTTGGAACATTCTTTACCTCTGAAAACATTTCTTGAATCAGTATACCCTGCAGATTTCTGAAAATGGATCCTAACCTGCCCTCTGCAAAACCTGCCAGAAGTATATTTTCAGGATCATTAACCCCTGAAGAAAATGAAAATGCCTGGATTGTGAATCTCTTTCCATGTAAAATTGGCCGCAAACAATTCTGAGATATCCACAACCTAGAGGGCAGAGAAACAGTAAAAAAATTATCTTCAAGAACAGCAGGTATAACAACCCAAAAGTCCCTCGCTCAGCGACACGCATTAAAAAGAAAAGGAAAGACATTAATGTCCAGTGGATAAAGCAGGATAAAAATGTAGGATTGTTGGCGCTAACCATTAATTTCAAAAGCTCGAGCTATTAGAAATACGCAACCAATTCACTTAAAGCATACAGACACAGCGCCCACGGATCTCGACCGGACTCAACCCACCTGGACGTTGGGTTTATTGTTGGGCCTCTTGCCGTTAGGTTTATTGTGGACCGCAGCCCTACTCAACTTATTGGGCTCACCCAACTCAACTTATTAGTCTCCTGGGCCTATTGTCACGGGCAGGAGTTGGACCTATTTTTAACCCATAAATAAATAGCCAACAAAAAATAGAAGAGATTGCATCATAAAGCGTGCTTGAGATAACAGCCAGAGTAGAGACCTGATGACATTTTCTTCGAATGTTAGAAGTGTTTGTATTAGATATTCAGGCACTGTCAAGTAAGTTAAAACCTACTGATCAATAATAAATAAAACATAGTAAGAGTTACTTGCTTCATGGATGAAATTGTACCACTTTTAGTAACTGTGTGAACAAAATGATGATGGCCACTGTCAGCTCAAATCTATCGAATGGAAGCAGCCTTCGCCGTCTTCTTTTTCCGATTAATTCCAGCAAAAAATTGTGGAGACCAGTTGCTTTATAATCACTTTGTTTCCGTCATAACATAACAGCAATTTTCGTTCATGAAGAAATCATTATGTTCTTCCTATTGTATACGCTCCCGATAATTATATGTTTTACCTTCTCATTAGCCTTTACACCAAGAAATGGCGACTCTCGCGACTCATTATGATGCTCTTCATTCCATCGATTGATGCCGTTGTTGTTTCTATGAGACTTGCTGTTGGTTCCGTCTGACGATATGCACAACTTGTTCGGCTTGGCTTTTTTGGCAGGTTTTCCACTTCAAGAAGCAGAAATTGGGCATTTGGCACAAGAAGTTGAAATAAACCTCTTGGCTCCAAGACCAGAAGCTCCGATTTGAAAGGTTTTTGCAGGAAGCTGTTGGGGCAACTGTTAATGACAATACTTTTGTAGAAGCTCCAGCTGGAGAAAGCAGGCTCTTTAGCTAATTCACCAGTAATCTCCACAAGAGCACGCCCCTCTTACGAAAAGATGGAAGCGGTTGCTATCCCTTAGAGATATTTCCCTTTCGTACACCATGGAGACAAACTTTGCAAAGTTATGGCAATCGACACAAACACGAAGGTTCTTTGTGATCCGAAGCCTAACGCCTTGAGGAGTACCCATTAACCCAAATGTTATCGCCAACTTCTCACTATGACCAAGAAGCATTCTCTCTTTCTGCTCGTCATCCACATCATGCAATACACAGCTCAGGTCAGGAACAAAACCCGCTTCTTTGATCTTCGTGTATATTTCCTTAATCTTAGCTTCGATCTCTCCCTTCTTGGGATGGAATCGATCGCCGGAATAAAAGGTGTGAATAACCTTATCTAGGTTTATCCAGCTTCTTCCCGGTTCTTTCACTACTGCCTTCTCCATCATAAGCTTCCTAACATCTACTACATCTTGCCACCTTGAAGCAGAAGCATAGATATTAGAAAGGATCACATAATTGCCGGCATTTTCTGGCTCGATGTCCAGAAGCCTTTTAGCGACAAACTCTCCCACGGGAATGTTTACGTGAACTCTACATGCGCCCAATAACGAACCCCACATAGCTGCGGTTGGTTCAAACGGCATATTTTTGATAAAATCTATGGCTTTTTCTATTCTTCCAGCCCGCCCAAGAAGATCAACAACACACCCATAATGTCCGATTTCCGGTTTCAAGCCTTTTTCTTTAATCATATAATCAAATATGCTCAATCCCTCATCGACTAATCCACCGTGACTACATCCTGATAAAACAGCCAAAAATGTAACCCTATCGGGCTTCACTTCCTTAAGCATCAAATTAAAAAGTTGAATAACCTCATCACCTAAACCATGCTTACCATATCCTACAATCATGGCATTCCAACTAATCGAAGATCTCTCCGGCATCTTATCGAATACTCTCCTCGCGTAAGCGAGGCTCCCACATTTGGAGTACATATCAATCAAAGAATTCTCTAGAACAACGTAAAATGGCAATTCGTGTCGGTATGTAAAGCTGTGGACTTGCCTTCCGTAGTCCAAAGCAGAAAGCCCCGAAAGTGCGGTTAGAAGACTGGTGAAAGTAACATAATTACACCGCATCCCCTCTTTATATAACTCTCTAAATAACAGCAGGGCTTCTTCATCAAGGCCCAATTGGGCATATCCGGATAAAATAGCGGTACAAGAAACAACATCCCTTTCTGGCAAAATGTCGAAGACTTTTCGGGCCTCGAGGATATTGTTGGATTTGGCGTACATGTCGAGGAGGGAGCTGCCAACGAATATGTGGGATTCGAAATTAGTCTTGATGGCGAGAGAGTGGACTTGCCTGCCATGGTCGAGCCCGCATGCCCCAGAACAGGACGTGAGAACGGTGGCCAAAGTAAATTCATTGGGCAGAAGACCTGTCAAAAAGTTTTACGTAAACAGTCAAATTTGCTATAGGACAATGTGAAACAACAAACTACTCCAAAGCCTAGTTTGGTAATGTACTGTCTAAAAGCGCCATTTTCGTAGTATCGAAGGCCCAAAAAATCCAAAAGCACTTACAATCTCTCTCCCTCCAATGCTTTAAAATTACGATTGTAGCTGCCACCGAAAAATCATGCAGCCACATGCAAGGATTTAAGTATCCATCGGCACGGGCCGTATCTACCGTGCCGTACCGTGCCAACAAGATACCGGCACGATACAGCTCCGGTGCTGATGGTACAGTTCAAAACCCTTTTTTCTTAAAATTACTAAATAATTTTCTTAATAAAGTTCAAAGTATTTGATAAAGATACATAATAAGCAATTAAAAAAATTTTGTTGCTAAAGAAATTAAATATTTCATGCCATTATGTGTCGGCACGCATGTATTTTTTGTGACCGGCACTCATCGGCACGGCTCTGCACGCACCGTGCCGTACCGTGCCGGCAAGTTTTCGGCACGACCTCGTGCCACGGTACTTAAATTCTTGGCCACATGCTTCTCTGGTAGCGGTTCTAACCACAACTTTAGAGTATAAAAGAAGGGAAGATTGACGGCGCTTTTGAATTTTTTGGGCCTTCTATAATATAAAATTAGTGGTTTTACCAAAAAGCTACCAGAGAACTGTGTTTTCCGATATTTTATATTCAACACTCCACCGTGCATTTGGACTTGAGACTTTTTGACAAGCCTAAGATGTGAACTCGAAACAAAACGGGAGAATATTAAATGAGTGTAAAAGCCTAGTGAGATTCGAACTAAGGACCTCCTGTAAATTTCTTCGCCATTTACTAACAAAGAACACACTGTGCAACTACTAACTCTCCAAATTGTGCTAACATAACATGCATCTAAAAGACCCCAACTTTAATCTTTTCTCATTCTACCAACTCTTCACCCTCCTATAAACTCATAAGAGTTACGAAACTGCAAACGAATCGACGCTTTACCGGTGCCCAGCATCCGAACGAACAGCTCCAGAGCCTCACCGTGCGAACCCATCTGAGAATACCCCGAGATCACGGCCGTCCACGACACGATACTCCTCACGGGCATTTCGTCGAACACGTTGCGGGCGCCGCCCATGTCCCCGCACTTGGCGTACATGATCGCGAGCCGCGTCGCGAGGAACGGCGGAGGGCGGTACCGCGCCTTGATCATGTGCGCGTGGGCTCGCCGGCCGTGCCGGAGCGATCGGCCCTCGACGCACGCCGTGATTGCGGCGTCGTAGTCATGGAATTTGACCTCCGCTCCTCGGAGAGCCATGTGGAGCAGGGCCGAGTCTAGGTGACCGTTGAGGAGGAACGGGGATTTTAAATTTGAATTTGGCGGGAGAGGGTGGAGGGAGCAATGAATGGGACGGAGAAAAGTTTTGGTTATTTTTTTCATTTGTGTGTGTTTGTGGTGTTATCAAAATTTGAATTAAAAAAAAGAAAAAAGAAAAAAAAAGCTAACGGCTACAAAAATAAAAGGAGCGGTGAAATGCTGAGATGAGTCAAGCACAATTTTAGGGGGTGTTTTTGCATCTAGTCCCCTTCAATTTTTTTTTGTTTCACAAATTTTTCTAGTACATTTATATTTTCAGAAAAAACATAATTAAAACCTATAAATGTGATAAAACTATCGAAAATTTCGATAAAGCTATAAATTTGGTAAACGAGATGGAAAGATTAAAAAAAAAAAGAAAATTTCAAGCAAATATCATTTTGAGTGATTTGAAAATAAGATTATATTTGATCTAAAATTTTAGTATCATATCATCATATTTTGGAAGATTTTTATTTTCAATCGTTGATTTTGAGTCTTTTGATCACTAAGTAAATAATATCAAAAAATCGTAAAATTTATTTTCTTAGTATTTCAAATACTTTAGATCAAGTCTGACGAAACTCGTCGTCCATTTGAAAATCTCAACATCGAAAACGACTTATAAACACATACTAAACAGCCGTGCACTCTCCTACTCTCAAAAATAATTATCTTCTAGAACTTATCGCTAATGTCTTAAATATTATGATAAGCATGTCAGATATATCCTGAAGAATATAATGACACCAAGCTTCATTTTTACACAATTTGGAGTGTTAAGTATTGTACCTATTTTCATTTATTAAGCAATAGGGTATATATAAGTATACACCCCATAAGAGGTGTACATTATACACCCCACCTTATTCTAGGGTGGGATGAATTCCATCCGTCTCTCGATGTGACGGGTGGAGTGAATACCCACCCCAGAATGAGGTGGGGTGTAGGATGTACACCCCTTATGGGGTGTACACCTAGCATCACCCGTTTCTGTATATAATGGTTCACAGTACTTCATTACAATCAGTATAAAGCAGGTTAAGTATATTTATGTTTGATGAGAATTTTATGTTGTTTTTTTAAAGGCTAAATTACAGAAAACTCTCTTGTAATATTTCGTTTTTTCACTTTGTCCTCCTGTCTTTTAAAAGCCTACATTTTGCTCCCTCGTAATTACCGAATTGTCTTTAGGGGGCAACGGCGTTAACGGAGGAGGTAAATTGACGAAAATGCCCTTACCTTATATTGGAGGGAAAAGGTAATGGAGGAAAGAGAAAAGGGTTTAGACTTATTTCTCGTCATTTTTTAAGGGTATTTTGGGTATATCCAATAATATTTTTTAAAAAACTAACGGCTCACTCACGGAATTGTGACGGCGGAGGGTAAATGCATATTTCGGTAATTACGAGAGGACAAAATGTAGGCTTTTAAAAGAAATGGGGCAAAATGAAAAAGCAGAATATTACATGAGAGTTTTTTTGTAATTTAGCCTTTTTTAAATGTACAGCAAAAGATTATTTGAGCCCAAATTTTTCCCTCTCAAAATTAATTTTAGAGCATTGGATTTGAGATATGAGTTGCTAAAAATGTTTTAGAGTAGTATTTGAAAAAATTAGAAATCAAATTTAAAAAATTTTGATCATTGGGTCAAAAGTTAATTTTTTTTTGGAAATTATAGAAATAAAATTTCGTAATTTTTTCAACATTATTTATTTAGTGAACTAATCATGTTAAGATGAACGATAGAAATTAAATAATTTTTAAAATTTGAGAGTATGACTTCTAAATACATTAATATTATTAGTAATATGTTAATATTCAGTCAGCTAAATTGAATTAAAGAAATTTATTATAACAATTCTGAAAATTCAAATAAAAAATTACATCACTACAACAATTAAATTATAAGGACATATTTTTGTAATATTTTTGTGCAATTGTTCCATCTATATTAAATCTATATCCAAAATTAGATTATAGTGACATATTTTTGGAATACATCACAGTAATGTGTCGCTATACATTCTAGCAACTGCACATATAGCGACACTAATAATAAGTGTGTGACACCCCAATACTCCCACATGGATACTAGTAATAATAACTTGGCTTAAGTATTTTGGGCTATGGTTTGAGCCCAACGAGTTGTTATTGCTCGTGGGGTGGGTCGTTACAAAGTGTCGATATTATTACTAGCATTATTTTTTTAAATAAATTAAAAATATAAAAATATATCACTATAATATAATTTTATTGTAGCGGCGACAAATCAAAATATGAGTACCAAAATGTCACCACTCTCAAAATTTGATAACCAAATGTGCAATTTACCTTATCCTTTTGCACAATAGTTAGTTATTATTAGATAGAATAGAAAATTTTTCTGCTTTTAACAACAACACCTTTTTATCTCATCATTCCACCTTTCATTATTTGATCATTTTTTTTACAACTTTAGCTGAAAAGGCTACCATAGTTTCCTGGGGTGGAGGTGTCAGCTATTTTCCAAGTAGATTTGGCCCTCTTATTGTAATGATTTGGCCCACTAGCAATAATAACTCGTTGGGTCCAAACCACATCGCAAAATATTTAAACCAGTTATTATTATTGTTCATGTCTCATATAAATTTAATCATAATTCCATCCGATGTGGGACTATTGGGGACGTCACATACTCCCCCTGTTTAGGCCTGACGTCCTCGTCAGTCCAAACACACACAGCAGTCCAAGATCACCAGGCGGTGTGAGACTTGTCTCGCTAGCCCTGCCATCTAGATCCAGGCTCAGCCGAGACTCGCTGCACACTTCCGATTGATTATTGGCTCTGATACCAAATGTAACGACCCGACCCACTAGTAATAATAACTCGTTGGGCCCAAACCACATCCCAAAATGCTTAAGCTCGGTTATTATTACTAGTGTCCATATCTCATATAAATTCAATTACAATTTCATTCACATCCGATGTGGGACTATTGGGGATGTCACACCCATGGACAGTGAGCACTATTCTTCTGAATTGCAAGGAAAAGCAGCATTTGTTAAAAATATTGAGATCTTTGATTCGAATGATAAATCCCTTGGTCTTGCAGATATTGCAAACCCTGAGGTCAATAGGGGAGACTACTATAATGTTACAGAAGAAAGTCTGGACCATAGTTAGTTAATTCGCGAATTATTCGCGAATTATTCGCGAATTATTGAGAATACGAATTAAACGTGCCGTTTCCGACTTTTTCCAAAAATTCGGAATAATTCACGAATTTTTGAATTAAAAAGTATTATTCGCGAATTATTCACGAATTACGAATTTTTGGGTGAAAAATTCGTTCTTTTTCAAAGCATAGTCAGTTAATTCACGAATTATTCGCGAATTATTCACGAATTATTCGCGAATTATTCACGAATTATTGAGAATCCGAATTAAAATTATTTGTCGGAAATAATTTAAAATTATATTTTTTTTTTGTTCTAAATGAATATTTATTTATTTCTAAAATAAATTGATTAAATTATTTTAAAAAATTATAATTGTTTATACTAATAGTATAAATTTCTTAATTTTTTTTTAATTTAATAGCCGAATTTTTTATCCCGAATTTTTAATTAGTGAACGTATTATTTTCGTATAAATCACGTACCCGAATAATTGACAAGCCCGTTTTTTAGCCGAATTTTTCAACGAATTTTAAAATTATGATACGAATTTTATCCGTATTATATCCGTACCGAATTTTTGCCGAATCCGAATTAACTAACTATGGTCTGGACTAGATGATGAATATTTATTCTATGATTAATGCTACTTCTATACTCTAAGTGGGGTGTATATCTTACATTCCATCCATTATTCTATATTCTAAGTGGGGTGTATATCTTACATTCCATCCATTCTTCTATATTCTAAGTGGGGTGTATATCTTACATTTCATCCATCCAAAAGTGGCGCGAATTTTACCGGCCATTTCGAAGTGATCGGTAGATTAATTCCCACCCTGGAATGAAGTGGGATGTGTGATATACACTCTATTTGAGATGTATATGTTGTATTGCTGTTATTCTATTTTGGTGGCCCTGGTGGTTGTTTTAATTAGTTGGAAATAAATTTTCTCTCTACAAAGCTTAAGCATTTAAAGCTATGAAGAATGAAAAATTCATGATGTTAGTGACAACATTTATCTTCTTCTAATTCTTTTAAGTTGAATTTTTATGTAAAATAGTGTATGTATGAATGGCAGATCGTTTACAATTCTTATTTGTTCGAGATTAGGAAAAAAAAAACAAAAAATTATATTTTGCTTTTAGAATTTTTTATACGAACTTGTTATTCATCATTTAAATCAAAATATATGTAACTAGTATTATAATTTTTTTTTTAAAAGAAAAAATAAGAACAACTACAACCACAACAGCATCAACTGATGTGCTAGCTCATGATTTTGATATTTTTATGAGATTATTTTTCAGGTCCAAAAAGTGGCATAATTTTTCACATAGAATAATGTGTTAAAAGCTTAGGGTCTACAATAATTTTCAGTATATTTTACGGCCGACCAAACTACTCTTACGGATTTGAAAAAAAATAATCTATTTTTATTTTCTGTCGATTTTCAACAAAAAAAAAAATAAAAATCCAAGCTGCAGAAAAATTTATTTATTTATATTTTTTCACCAAATCAAATAAATATGAATTTGTTTTTTTTCGACCATACAAATATTGATGATTTTTTTTTTTATATAAGTCAAACACAATAAAACATAAAATATCTTTTTTTGCAAAAAAAAAAAAATTCCCGAAAAAGAATTTTTCAAGCGGAACAGTCCTCACGTGCAATGCACGTGATCTTCTATTTAATCCCCTTTTCAGGCGCGAAAAACTTTTGAAACACACAAAATAAAAGAGGGATAAACATTTTCGAAGCGCGAGCGCGGGCTCTAGAGAGAGAGAGAGAGAGAGGGAGCTAGGGTTTCGTCGCACGATCGAGGTGAGCTCCCATTTTCTCCCCTCTTTTTTCGATCCGATTCCGTAATTCGCCATCACTGCATCTCGTTTTTGATCTCCGCTGCGAATTCGAACACATGCTTTTTCGTTTTTTGTTTTTGTTTTTGTTTTTTTCCATTTTGTTGTTTAAATTAGCATATAATTTGAGCTCGTTCTTTGTGTTACTCGATCGATTAGATTTCTAGGTCTGATTCTGTAATTCGCCATTAATTCATCTCGTTTTCGATCTTCAAATACGACGCTTCTTTTGCTTTGTTTTTTTGTTTAAATTATCATATAATTTGCACTCATTCTTTGTGTTATTCGATCGATTAGAGCTCTAGGGTTTATCAGTTGAGTAGTTACTTCCCCCTCCTTTTTCCATCTGATTCTGTAACTCGCCATTAATACATTTCATTTTTTATTTCCGCTGCGAATTTGAGCTCCAAATTTCTTCAAATCCGATGCTTCTTTCCCGTTTTTGGGTTTAAATTAGCTCTCCGGTTTATCAGTTGAGTAGTTTGTTCCCCCTCCATTTTGATCTGATTCCATGGCACATCATCGATAATCTCGCTTTTGATCTCTACCGCAAATTGGTGCCCCAAATTTCTCCAAGTGGATGCTTCTCACCCTTTTTTTTTTTTTTTTTTTTTTCTAATCGGCGAATGATATGAACTCATTCTTTGCATTACTCGATCGATTAGTGCTCTAGGGTTTTTTATTTGAGTAGTTCCTCCAATTTTTAGCCTATTATGTGTTTTTGATACGTGATCTTGGTACACTTGCTATATGATTGGATTGAAGAAGAAAGATGTAGATTTTGATCATTATATGCATACGATCTTTTGTGCTCTTATAGGTTTATTACTAAAGATTTTCCTTAGATGGTAACTTAGGTTTACTACATATGAGAGATCTAGGGTTTATCCACTGATGTCGAGGATTTAAGTGCCCATCGGCACGGATTGTATCTACCGTACCGTATTATGTCAACAAAATATTGGCATATTACAGTCTCCGTGTCGATGGCACAGTTCAAAACTCTTTTTTTTTTTAATTTAGTAAGTAATTTTCTTAATAAAGTTTAAAATATTTGATAAAGATATATAAGAAGCGATTACAATATTTGCTGCTAAAGAAAAAAATTATTTCATGCCATTATGTGTCGGTACACTTATATTTTTTCTGACCGAAACGCATCGTGTCGTACCGTGCTAGCAATTTTGCGGCATGATCCTATGCCACGGCACTTAAATCCTTGGTTGATGTGCCTATTAGTAAAAACTAGATTGTCGTTGGTCCTTTAGAAGCTCGTCGGCTTTGTGAATAGGAGAAGAAAAACTTGGATTTTGATGAGTAGTAATAGTTGATCTTTGTTGTTATTAGCTTTTTTCAGAAAAGATTTGGCAAAAAAAAGGGCTAGGCAGGAAATGGATAAAATTTGGCCATTACTAATAGCAATTGCTAATTTGTTCAATAGATTCTATTCTAAAGGTCTCACTACAATAGCTGTGCATTTACTGGAGAATTTTAATGGATGAGTTCCTAAGAAGATATTGGCAGGAAACACCCCCATCCCTTCTGTTGGTTAACTCAATTCCATTCTCTTTTTTTTTTTTTTAAAAAAAAGTAGTTTTTTGCAGTTCTTGCAGTATATTTCTGATTTCGATAATTTCGTGATTTTGCTTTAATGGTGATGTCTGTCTGCTGATGCTTTTTTCGTAAATAGTGATGGAAACAAAGCTGCCTAGTTCTTCGAAGGTCAACTGCTCACCCGATGCCTCTGATGATTTTAAGTACCTTTGCGGGCTCAGCACGATTCTCGTCGCCACCATTCAGGAAGTAAAAGACCGTGTTTCCCAAATCGAATTCATATTCTGTAGTCAGCTTTTTCCTAGTTTCCAATCAAAATCAAAGCTTCTTCAAACAACACTCGCCGATGCAAAGAGGGCCGTGGACAATGAATGGAGGAAGAAAGAGGCTGGTCTCTTATATCAAATAGAAGAGCTCCTTGTTGAAAAGAAGCACTTCAAAGGGCAAATCCAGCAGTTGAACGATTCTTTGGAGGAGAATAAGATAAAGATGGTGAGCAATGAATGCTTGGCGAATAAAATCGAAACAGAGAAGAAACAGCTTTTGGAAAAGTTGGAATGCTTAATGGCGAATGAAGAGATTGTTAAAGAGCTGAAGAAGCAGCTTGAGGAGAAGAGCAGTGAAGTTGCGCAGGGGAAAGAGTTGCAGCAAAGGCTATTGAAACAGATTGAGTTGAAGGATCAGAGTATGTTGGCTGAACAGAGAAAGCGTAGAGACTTGGTTGAGGATTTTAATACACTGAAGACAAATTACAAGCAATTAAAATCTCAATACAATTTTCTGCTCGGCAAAATTGGCAACGCCGGAGAAAATATGTATTGTTTAGAGAGGGCAGGTGAGGCGAGGAATATGCCGAGGCCCCACTTGAATAAGAGAAACCTCCAAGGTATGACTTACTTGATTCTCTTGTTTTTGTTCAAATGTGTAGAAGCATTACCTCCAGCAAGCTGTAAATGCGTTTTAAGAAGAACCTGTAGAAAAACAACAAGATGCCAGAATGGTTGAATAACCTCTAAAGAGAGTAAACAATAGAAGAGAAGAAGCTACGCTCACATTAAATTTATTCAATACATATCAAAATACCTTTATATAGACTGATAGCTTTAAAAAAACAGAGCAATAAATCCAATGACTCATACTTCCTAACGACTAGGATCAGTCTAACAAATCCTAAGGACTCGATAACAGAATAACAAATCAGTGTAACAGACCCTAAGGACTCGGTAACCGATTAACAAGCAAACAATAATATGTTAACACTACACAATAATTGGTCACAAGGCAACCAACATGCTGGTGTTGTTTTGTTCAATACTCCCCATCAACACCAGCTTCTACTCTTTTCACTATTCCGAGCTGATGACAGAAATTTTCGAACTTGTTGCCACTCAAGCCTTTTGTAAACAAATCCGCAGCTTGGTTTTCTGTTCTGACATGTTCCAACTCAATTTCTTCTTGCAAGACTTTCTCTCTGATAATATGATAATGCACCTCCACATGCTTAGTTCTTGCATGAAAAACTGGATTTTCCGCCAAACGTATTGCTGACAAGTTGTCGCAATACAAAGAAATACGATACTCGGTTGACTGATGCAAGTCTTTCAATAATTGCATAAGCCAAGTGCTTTCTTGAGCTGCCATTGCTGCTACTCGGTACTCTGCTTCAGTGGTTGACAAAGACACTGTTGGTTGTCATTTGCTACACCAAGAAATTGCTCCGGACCCAAACATGAAAACATACCCGGTAGTTGAACGTCGGGTATCATGGTCACCTGCATAGTCAGCATCACAATAGCCAACTAGTCTGCAATCCCCACCTTTCTTGTACATAATGCCATAGCCAAGCGCAATCTTCACGTACCTCAGGATTCGACGAACTGATTCCAAACGAGTCTTCTTTGGATTTGCATGTAGCGACTCATCACACCAACTGCAAAAGAAATATAAGGTCTTGTTAAAGTTAAGTAGATAAGGCTACCCACCAACTGCCGGTACATGGTAGCATTTTCTAAGTCTTTTCCTTCATGAGCACACATTTTTGCGTTTGGCTCCATCGGTGTCGAGATTGGTTTGCATTTAAGCATCACAAACTTCTTCAACAGATCTTTGGAATACTTTTGTTGATGGAGAAATATTTCTTCCTGAGTGAAGTCGACCTCTAAACCAAGAAAATGCTTGAGCTGTCCAAGTTCTTTCATCTGAAAGCGAACTGACAAATTTTCCTTAGTTTGGCGAATTTCTTCTTCACAATCTCCCGTGATGATTAAATCATCCACATACACCAATAAAATGGCTAGCTTCCCTCATTTAGCTTTGACAAACAAGCTAGAATCCGCAGATGTCACCGAATAACCACTATGAGTAAGAAACTCGGCAATCTTACCATACCAAGCCCTCGGTGCTTGCTTTAATCCATAGAGAGCCTTCCGGAGCTTACACACATACTCAGGATGATCTTGACTCTGAAAACCCATCGGTTGACTCATGTAGATCTCCCGATCTAGCTCCCCATGCAGAAAAGCATTCTTCACGTCCATTTGCCATAGGTTCCAACTTTTGCTAACTGCAAGTGCTAGTAAAACTCGTACAATTGTAAATTTTGCAACTGGACTAAACGTTTCATCATAGTCTAGTCCATATTGTTGAGAAAATCCTCGGACTACAAGACGAGCCTTATGCCTCTCTATGGATCCATTTGTGCGACGCTTTATTTTGTACACCCATTTGCAAGAAATAGGTTTCACATCTCTTGGCTTTGATGCGAGTTCCCAAGTCTGATTTTGTTCTAATGCAGCAATTTCTTCTTCCCTAGCTTTAATCCATTCCGGACTCTGGGATGCTTCTTCAAATGTCTCTGGTTCTTTTGCATCCGATTCTTCTACTATGGCGGCATTGGCATACTTGGGATTTGACTTTCTAGCTCTTGTTGATCTTCTAAGTGCGGTTGGTGTACTTGGCTCATCTTCTTCGCTTGGCCTTTGGTATACACCTGTTTGCCAAGGATTTTGAGCTATGCTTTCTTCAACATCTTCATCATTGTCTGTAACCTCTGTTTCACCTGAACCCAACTGGAATTGAGAAATTTCTAACACTTCCTTAAAAAAATATGAGTTTGGTAGTACTTCCTTGTTTGATGACCACCATGAGGAAGCTTCATCAAACACCACATTTCGAGATGTGTAGCACTTCCCGGTTGTTGGATCGCAACATCGCCACCCTTTCCTTTGACTATCGTATCCAACAAAGATACACCTAACAACCTTTTTCTCCATCTTGCTACGTAAGTGGTCAGGTACAAATACATAGCATACACATCCAAAAACTCGAAAATGACCAACAACAGGTTTCATGTTCCATATTTTTTCAAAAGGTGAGAGAAAACATAACCTTTGTTGAGGAAGTTTGTTGATAACGAAGGCCGCAGTCTTCATCGCTTCCGCCCAAAACCGTCCCGAAACATTTTTTGCATGAAGCATACTTCGACATACTTCTGCTAGATGCCTGTTCTTCCTTTCTGCTACTCCATTTTGCTGTAGAGTGTTGGCACACGTGAATTGATGGCGTATTATGCACTCCCGAAGGAGATTTGAAAACTCATCTGAGGTGTATTCTCCTCCGTTGTCGGTGCGTAAGCAACGGACTCATTTACCAACCTCCACTTCCGCTACCTGCTTGAATTCTTTGAACTTCGAAAGAGTTTCAGATTTTTTCTTCATAAAGAAAACCCATATGTACCTCGAGAAATCGTCAATGAAGGTGAAGAACCAAGTCAATTTCTTTGGCGATCAGAGTTTATCCGAAAATGATGCCTCGGTTACCAGTTTAGTTATAGATCTATATTCATCCCCTTGGGATGTACTTCATCTATCTAGGAATGGCGTCTTTTTTCTCATTCTTTAACATCTCTTGCTTTGAAACTTTGAACACACAAAAATTGATGCAATTACTCTTTAACAATGGAATGAAGGTTAGTGAGTAGTGACATTGTTTTTTGTAAATATCAAGTCACTAAGTACTATGGCCAGAAAATATGATGCTTTTGTTACTTATCCTCCAATAAATAGTTCCTCGTATCAAGCGTTCCTATCTTTACTACACATTTTGCTGTCCAAATTGAATGATTTATGTCCTTCGACTTAGATTTTCAAATTTTTGTAGATTCAGATGAAAGTGATGAACAGGATTTTCAGCCTGTTTCTAAACAAAGGGAACTGAAAATCAGGACTCTTTCTCATGAAAAGCTTGAACATATTGAAGATGCTGCATTGACGAAAGTTGTACCTAATGACTCTCATACTAATCTACCATCTAGTTCAATTGGCTTCCCACCAAAGCATATGCATGGGAGACCGAAATTCGAACCTTTGACTGGCCTAAAGCGAGCGGACTCATCTTGGAGAGATACAAGGGCCCATCAAGAACCAGGTGCTCTGGACCCACATGACGACTTTCTCGATACTCCCATGGAAGTTCTGAGAAACCTAAACCAAAGAGCTCAGGAAGCACAAGCTCTTCCTGTTCCTCCTCCGCAAGATATGGATTTCAACAACTCTGATGAAGAAACTCAAGATTTAAACATTGCAGCAGTTCCTAAGCAGCCAAGTATTTCGATTCTTGGTCCCGCAAATAAGAGCTTTAAGTACGTAGAACCTGTAAGGAAGAAGGCTGAGAGAGAGAATCTTAAAGGGATTGAATGCAAGCAATGCAAGAAGTTTTATGACGCCGTTCTACCTACCGGTGAGGGAGAGCACAACGGCGCGAACACTACAGGTGTGAGATGCGAGCATCACAATGGTGTATCGAGACATAGGTACAGGTACGCCCCTCCGATGACACCTGAAGGATTTTGGAACATTGGTTTTGATTCAGATATATAATGTTTTTCTCTCATGTTTTCAGTTGTAGATTCAAATTTGCTTTTCTACTTGCTATGAATTTGAAGGTTCAATGCGCTATATATCTCCATTCAAATTTTGCAGTATGAAATTGTTGTGGTGATGGGCTTATAGTACTCTTAAATCAATATAACTGCTAAAAAGGATTTTATGTTAAGATGTTCTGATCTGTTAAAATGAAAATACAGCAAATAGATATGGAATTAGTTTGGTGCTCCTTAGCCCTTAAAACCTATAGATTTTAATTTGTAATGCATTTCATATTGAAAGAGAGCAAATTTTGCAAGAACTAATGGACTTCTTTTGAATCCACCCCCACATCTTCAAGAATAATAATCTGGTTTAGGGAATCATCCTATACCTCTTAACACTTCAATTAAAAAATAAATGGGTGGGAGTCATAGATATAATAAAAGCCAATTAGGGTCAGCTATTGAATCAACTGTAAGAATGATTATCAAAGTCCACTTTTCTCATTTCCACTCTCTTTTGGATAATCTTGTTTTTGCTGCTCGAACAACTAGTAGTTATCTTATCTGTAATTACCTAGCACATTATTACTAATAACTTGTTGGGTCTAAACCATTAGTCCAAAATATTTTAATTTATTTATTAGTTCTAACATATTAATTACATAAATGACTCTTATATTTTTTCCACATTATCTAATGTGGAACTATTGCGGTGTCATAGTGGAGAAAATTGCAGGAAGCCCCGAGCCCCGATTTGTGGCGCGTGGGCAGGCGGCTCTCATCTCCTTCCAGACAGGTTTTTTTTTTTTTAAGGAATATAACTAAAAAAGGAAAAATAGAAAAGTCAGAAAAAAATAGAAATTAAGGAATAAAAGAAAAATTAATGAAAAACTTAATATTGGAAAGGAGTGCAGCACAAGGAGCTCACTTCCAGTATACTTATTTTAAATGTTAGATATGTCTCAGGTTTTTTAATCCTATTCTGTTTTGCTTATCCAATTAAGATAAGTTTGGATTATGCCTAATCTTATTAAGATTATTCCTAATCTTAGTGGATTCGTATTTCTAGTTGTATTAGGATTTAGCCACTATTATAAATATACCATTATTCCATTGATTTAGTGCGGCGGATGAGAAGGAGTATAGATGTATTTTGGGATTAGGGTTTTGTGAGAGAGGCATATTTTGTACACCACTTTGATTATAATAGAAGTCTCCGCTCCGTCTTCGCATGTGGACGTAGGCCAGTGGCGAAACCACGTAAATATTGTGTGCTTTATTTTTCTTCTCTCTTTCTCGATTTTTTTTTGGTATTTTCGTGCCCAACGAACTAGATCTTTTCTGCTTTTGTTATAACAAACTGGTATCAGAGCCGGATTGTTCGTTTGGGTGTTTAAGGCGTCGATAAAATTTGAGATCGAGAAGTTTCATCGCTCTAGCAGTTTCGCTCTACGGCAAGTTGTCGTTCTGATGCAACAAAGGTTGCAAAAGGCGTAACTGGAGAATGAGAAGATTGACACTTCAGAAAACCCCACGATTTTGCTCATTAAGTCAGGCGACCAAATTCAAGAATTCCGTATATTTGATTTGCATGTGCAGCAGCACTTTCAGGAGCTTTTAGGGTTTTGGTGGAGAAGACAAAGAATTCAAGCCAAGGTGGAGATTGTTAGATATGTCTCGAATTCTAAAACCGGAAGGTTTTTTAATCCTATTCTGTTTTGCTTATCCAATTAAGATAAGTTTGGATTATGCCTAATCTTATTAAGATTATTCCTAATCTTAGTGGATTCGTATTTCTAGTTGTATTAGGATTTAGCCATTATTATAAATATACCATTATTCCATTCATTTAGTGCGGCGGATGAGAAAGAGTATAGGTGTATTTTGGAATTAAGGTTTTGTGAGAGAGACATATTTTGTACACCACTTTGATTATAATAGAAGTCTCCGCTCCGTCTTCGTCCGTGGACGTAGGCCAGTGGCGGAACCATGTAAATATTGTGTGCTTTATTTTTCTTCTCTCTTTCTCGATTCTCTTTTGGTATTTTCGTGCCCAATCTTTTTCGCTTCTGTTATAACATTAAAGGATAAAACATAAAAAAAAAACTTGACTGGTTTTTTTCTAATCGAAGAATAAAATTTAAATACAGTCACTGGAAATATAATGCTTGATTATAATAGTAAAGGAAAGGATTAATTTATTATTTGTGGGAGGGATGAAACTGTTTTAATTTTGAGCAATTAAAAATATAGTGCAGTTTTTGTATTCTTTTTGAAGAAAAAAACCTATGAAATGCAAAAGAAACAATCAAGTGTAATCCAAGTATATCAAAGGACTCAAATAGCATACTATATAACACATTAAGAAGATAAATACTAGTAATTTCTTCCTCTTCTCCTTCCTCCTGCTCCTCACCCTCCTACTTAGGGCAAGGGATTTAGGGATCTTGTCCTTTTTCTTGGAGCAAGAGTTTAGGAATTAAAGTAAAGATTTAGGGATCTAGAACTGGTTAGAGCAAAAAAAAAAAAAAAAAAGGATACGATTGAAGATTAAAAGATTTAGGAAGTGATTAAGATTAAGGGATTTAGGGATCTTCTCCTTTTTAGAGTAAGAGTTTAGGACTGAAAGTAAAGGTTTAGGGATTTAGATTTGGTTAGGGCAAAAATTAGGATAGAATTCGAGATTAAAGATTTAGAAATTGACCCCCCCCCCCCCCCCCCCCCCCCCCCCCCCCCCCCAAAAAAAAAGAAGAAGAGTTAGGCTTTATACTTTTCTTAAATTTTATACTTTTTATACTTTTATTTGGGAAAGGACTAGTTTGAAACTCTCTCCCTCCCTTAAGGTTTTGACATTCTCGTCAAATCCATCCGGTGATAAGAGATTCATCTCATAATAATATAATTTTGATATTAAATATAACGATCCAATCCGGGATTGAAGTGCCGCCCGTGCCGAGCGGCACGGGGCGGCACGTACCGTGCCCCTACAATAGGGGCACGGTACGGGACTATCTACCCCCGTCTCGGCGATATCCATTGGGTATCGCTCGTCTCGCCCGTGCCGTGCCGAGCGTACTGAGTTTTTTTTTTTTTTTTACATGGTTTTACAGTAAACATATGATTAAATACTTATTATACTTGTGAATTTTATTATTATATTATTATTTCTATTTTCTATGATGTATAGTTATACTTTATATACAAAAAAAAGTTATCAATATGTTAATTTGTGAGTATAATAAGTTATATATAGCCAATATTCATAATTTTTTGACTAAATATTTTAAAACAATATTATAAGAACTTATTGGGAACAAAAAAAATAAAAAAAATCGTGCCAGGGTGTGCCATTGGGAGGTCATGCGTATCTATCGGCACGCAAGCGTGCCACGTGTCGGCACGGAAACGTGCCCGTACCGTACCGTGCCAGGCCGAGAGCGGCACGCCCCGGTGCCACGGCACTTAATTCCTTGGATCCAATCCACTAATACTAAAACCTCGTTGGGTCTAAATCACTATCCCAAAATATTTAAGTTTAATTATTAGTTCATATGTGCTAACCACATATAAGCCTCTTGTACTTTCCGACATTATTCGATTTGGGGGTCACATTATATATTGCATGTGAGGTTCCTGCATCTATTGGCAACAAATGAAACCAATTCTTATTGTCATAGTTTCTCATTTTCCTACATGTGTGCATTCATTATTTTCTTTTCTGGTCCAAATGGCTGTGGAAACCTATCTGTAAGATTCTGTGAAGTATTAAAACTGTTGTACTAACTGCAACAAGAGCCCCTTTTTTTTTTGGAAAGGCATAGAGAAACTGCTATTTCGTGATGATTTAGAATCAATGTTTGGTTAATTTCCAGAAGAAAAATTATGACATAATTCTTACAAATGGCTGTTATTATCATACTGATGAGCACCTTCAAAAATATAGAAAATCTCTTTCAATATTCTCAGATTTTTACATGCAATTTCGTCGTCTCTGGTTGGGATCGCAACTCCCTTCATATCTACTAACTATCTACTAATAGTTTGCCTCAAATATAGCTAAACAGAGTGATGTTGTAAAGTAGGCTACTTTGGTCTTTGTGTTGTTGTGCCGAAGAAAAATTCGAAGTGAAATAGTTGTAACTCATAACATTGAAAGTTGAGAATTAACCATGGTTATGCTGATATGTGTTGGCTATTTATTTATGGGTTAACATTAGGTTCAACTCCTGCCCGTGACAATAGGCCAGGAGACTAATAAGTTGAGTTGGGTGAGCCCAATAAGTTGAGTAGGGCTGCGGTCCACAATAGACCAAACGTCCAGGTGGGTTGAGTCCGGTCGAGACCCGTGGGCGCTGTGTCTGTACGCTTTAAGTGAATTGGTTGCGTATTTCTAATAGCTCGAGCTTTTGGAACTAATGGTTAGCGCCAACGATCCTACAATATGGGTGTTAGTTCTTATCATCTTTCAGTGATAAATTCAGATAACCCAAATGGACCGAAAAATGCTTTGGCTTTTTCGCTTCTATATAGAAAGTGCAGTTTGGATAGAACTATTCAAAAAGTATTTTTTGCATGATTTCCTCGTCGCAACTGATGAAATTCCTTTGGAATCGATACTTACTACATCATTATAGTTCAAATAATAGATGAAACATCTTACATTGCCATGCAATTTTCGGCCGTCCAAAGTAGGCAACATGCTGTAGATTCAATTCCGAGTTTTTCTTTTATCTCAATTTCTTGAAATATTACTCTGTTCACATTATTTTGAACTAGTTTTGCCTCTGATGATAATTTGTCCTACTTACTGGTATTCGTCAAACAAGATATAATCATTGTAGTTCATGGCAAAGTTTTTACTTGCTAGATTTTTTTGTTTTTGTTTTTTTTCTATGTTAGAAAGAACAGGGATATATCCTATTTGTTTTTGAAGAATTGATGAATGAATACTAAGAGTCAGTTTTTACTAGTTAGGGTTTATATCCTTTGTGAAGTTAGATGCAGGGCATGTTTTGTCGAGCCGGTGCTTCTGCAGTTATAAGAACAGCTGCTTGAAGAAGATGCTAACATCTTTATCATCAATATAGAACTTTCTCTTTAGGAGCTCAGAAACTCACTCATTAAAATGATCGAAAACTACGTGCCCAATGTCTTTTTTTACTATAATATCACATGAAATTACGCAAACTTTGGGAGATTGATAAATTTCACATAATAACAGCTTTTACTTTCTATTTTGTTGCTTGCTATAGTTCTTTGTACATATTTTGGTTGTTTTCTGATCCCTTACTACATTAGGGTTTCTGCTTGCGATTTTGAATGCTTGATTTTGATTTTTGATCATTTGGGTAGTGAAATATTTCTGTTTTGATTTTGCTTGCACTCAAAGTGGTAAATCGAAACTTAAAAAAGATGGTACGAGAGAAATCTAGGGTTTTGAATAGTCGAAGACTCGGTCTAGCCTTGCGATAGGGACAAAGTGTTATCCGATAAAGTATTATTATCTAAAAATTACTATCAGACGATGTACCGTAGAAATTGTTGGCTATTTATTTATGGGTTAAAAATAGGTCCAACTCCTGCCCGTGATAATAGGCCCAGGAGACTAATAAGTTGAGTTGGGTGAGCCCAATAAGTTGAGTAGGGCTGCGGTTCACAATAGACCTAACGGCAAGAGGCCCAACAATAGATCCAACGTTCAGGTGGGTTGAGTCCGGTCGAGACCCGTGGGCGCTGTGTCTGTACGTTTTAAGTGAATTGGTTGCGTATTTCTAATAGCTCGAACTTTTGGGATTAATGGTTAGCGCCAACGATCCTACAAGTGGTATCAGAGCCAGTGGCACGGGTTCGATTCCCACACAGTGCAGGTGTTGGGGAGGGGATTGTTGGCTATTTATTTATGGGTTAAAAATAGGTCTAACTCCTGCCCGTGATAATAGGCCCAGGAGACTAATAAGTTGAGTAGGCTGCGGTCCACAATAGACCTAACGGCAAGAGGCCCAACAATAGACCCAACGTCCAGGTGGGTTGAATCCGGTCGAGACCCGTGGGCGCTATGTCTGTACGCTTTAAGTGAATTGGTTGCGTATTTCTAATAGCTCGAGCTTTTGAAATTAATGGTTAGCGCCAATGGTTGCGTATTTCTAATAGCTCGAGCTTTTGAAATTAATGGTTAGCGCCAATGATCCTACAGAAATTATTTCTTTACGTAACAACTCTTCGCAACAAAGACCAAAAGCTCCAAAAAAAAGAAAAAGAAAAGGAGATTATGCTTTTGGACACTAAAAATTGTAATTCTGCTTCTCACTAAAGCAGAAGCACTTGACTTTTTTGATGCCAAACATACAATAAATCACATATGCATATGAAAGGCAACAAATAGGGGGCCAAGGATGTCTTGTTATTGATCTGCCCTGTCCTAGTATTATTACTAGGGGGGGGGGGGGGGGGGGGTTTAGTCCAGCTGTTTTTCTTTTTCTCTTTATTTTGGTGGTCCATAGAGCTGGGTCCACTGAATCTGACAGTGTCAGGCAAAAAAAGAAAAAGGAAAAAAAAAAAGGGAAAATAATGGTGGTGGGATACTGCTAGGGCTAGGTTGGCCTAATCAGAAAGGAGGATCACTTATAAAAAGAATTGGTGTGGGGGGTGTTTGGTGGTGGTGGTGGTGGTGGAGGTGGTGGTTGAAACCAGTGGATTAATAATGTCATGAATGTCAGCAGATGTCTACGTATAATGTTCACTACACCCCCCACCCCCAACCCCCCCTAATAAGGTCTAGTAATTAAGTGTCAGTTTGGTATTGACATTTATCTAATGCTGATACAGTTTGGTATGATATTTATCTAATGCTGATAGAGCTGTCAACGAACCGAACACGAGCGAGCTAGGACCAATTCGTGTTCGCTTTTTTATCAAACAAGACGAGTATGAGCTGACTTGTTATAATATTGAGCGTAAAAATTCAGTTCGTGTTTGACTTGTTTATTAATGAGTCGAAGACGAGTTAGCTCGTGTTCGCTTTTTTATCAAACAATACGAGTATGAGCTGACTTGTTATAATATTGAGCGTAAAAATTCAGCTCGTGTTTGGTTTGTTTATTAATGAGTCGAAGACGAGTTAGCTCATGTTCGTTTTTTTATCAAACAAGACGAATATGAGCTGACTTGTTATAATATTGAGCGTAAAAATTCACCTCGTGTTTGGCTTGTTTATTAATGAGTCGAAGACGAGTTAGCTCGCGTTCGTTTTTTTATCAAACAAGACGAATATGAGCTGACTTGTTATAATATTGAGCGTAAAAATTCAGCTCGTGTTTGGCTTGTTTATTAATGAGTCGAAGACGAGTTAGCTCGCGTTCGTTTTTTTATCAAACAAAACGAGTATGAGCTGACTTGTTATAATATTGAGCGTAAAAATTCAGTTCGTGTTTGACTTGTTTATTAATGAGTCGAAGACGAGTTAGCTCGCGTTCGTTTTTTTATCAAACAAGACGAATATGAGCTGACTTGTTATAATATTGAGCGTAAAAATTCAGCTCGTGTTTGGCTTGTTTATTAATGAGTCGAAGACGAGTTAGCTCGCGTTCGTTTTTTTATCAAACAAAACGAGTATGAGCTGACTTGTTATAATATTGAGCGTAAAAATTCAGCTCGTGTTTGGTTTGTTTATTAATGAGTCGAAGACGAGTTAGCTCATGTTCGTTTTTTTATCAAACAAGACGAATATGAGCTGACTTGTTATAATATTGAGCGTAAAAATTCAGCCCGTGTTTGGTTTGTTTATTAATGAGTCGAAGACGAGTTAGCTCGTATTCGCTTTTTTATCAAACAAGACGAGTATGAGCTGACTTGTTATAATATTGAGCGTAAAAATTCAGCTCGTGTTTGGTTTGTTTATTAATGAGTCGAAGACGAGTTAGTTCGTGTTCGCTTTTTTATCAAACAAGACGAGTATGAGCTGACTTGTTATAATATTAAGCGTAAAAATTCAGCTCGTGTTTGGCTTGTTTATTAATGAGTCGAAGACGAGTTAGCTCGTGTTCGCTTTTTTATCAAACAAGACGAGTATGAGCTGACTTATTATAATATTGAGCGTAAAAATTCAGCTCGTGTTTGGCTTGTTTATTAATGAGTCGAAGACGAGTTAGTTCGTAAATAGTAAGTTGGATTGTCGGTCTTAAAAGCTTTTTAAAAATTTTTAAAAAATTATAATTTTAATCTAATAATTGAAATTCACAAAATATAGGCTTTTTTATATTTAGTAAAAATTTGTGCGCGTGAGTTATATCGAGTAAAATACGAACGAGCTGATCCCGATTCATGTTCGACTTGTTTATTAAATAAACGATCGATCGCTCGCTAGCAAACAACAATCTGGATTGCTAGTTCTAGAAGTCACCAGATAAAACAGAGTTGGATAGAAAAAATATAATAATATACCTTTTTAATTTTTCGGTAAAATTTTAAAAAATCTACTGCAACAAATTTATTATAATATGTAAAACTTAATATTACGTACAGAAAAAAATAAAATATATTTTTAATCACAATTTACTGTAATCTTTTTTGCAATCCCAATACAGTCTAAGGAAACCAGGAAAAGAAAAGGCCTCTGAGAAGCTCCAATTTGGACCAATTAATTTACTGTTGCCTGAGTACCTTATCCATTATTTTGCATGTTGAGAGTACTGTAGAGTGCAGGGGTTTCTTGCTTATTATTATTATTATTATTATTATTATTATTATTATTATTCAATTTATTTGATTTGATTCTTGAGATATTATTATTTATTAGTGGCGCCTATTTTAGTGCGCCAATGATTTTTATCAATTTTTAATACATCCAATGCTTTTAATTTAATCTAACCATCTAATAGAGTAAATTGTGCATTTGATAACTGTGGTAGTTGACATTTTGGCTCCCAAATTCCAGTTTGCTATAATCATTTGTTCTAACATTGAGAATTATTGTAATAAAATTTCATACCTCAATTTAGTTGATTGAATATCGACGTGTCATCAACATAAAAGTGATGTAATAATATTATGATTAAAAATATGTCAATAATTAAAATATCATATTGTTTTTACATCAGCGATGTGTCACCATTTAGCTAACTTAATTAGATTGTGAGATTTAATTATAATAATTTTAAAAATTTGAGTCAAAAATTATAATAAACTAAAATTTGAGGACCATTGTCATCTCCCTCACCTTGAAATGTGTTGAATATTAATTTTATAATTTTATATACATCGTTCTCTAATAGTTTTAGCTTTTAGAGTATAAAAAATTAAATAACACTGGTATTTTTGGCGAAACTCGAACTCAGGATCTCATTTTTTAATACTATGTGAAATTATATAAAACAACCGTTATATCTCAAAATTTTAAATTAATAAAGAATAGTATCTATATATTTTATATTCAACAAAATGATATAAAGCTTTTGTTTTTGTTTGTTGTTTTTTTTTTTTTTTTTTTTCATTGAAAATGTCTACATCTTGGAGGAGCTCCTAGGCTCCGTTTGGTAACAGGAATTGGAAATTCTTGTTATACCGGGGATAGGTATAGATTCTGGTATTAGCTGGAATTGGTGTAAATTTGCGTTTGGTTCGTTTTATGAGTTATACCGGAATTAAAGTAAATTGTGTTTGGTAAATTACATAGGAATAAGGAGAATAAGAAGAATTGGTAAAAATTGTGTTTGGTTGAGTATAGAGGAATAAGAAGAATTAATAAGTGATAAATTTGTGTATTGACTATTTTGCCCTTTATGATATAATTTATAAATAAAATAATTTATTATATTAATCAACCTAATAATAAATTTAAAATATTATTTAAATTTGTAAAAAATATTTAAAAATTTTTACAAATTTTTAAATATGTAAAAATTTATTTATAAATTTATTTATAAATTTTTACATCGTCCCCTCCCTCTCCGCCACCTGCTTCGCCTTCTCCATCGTCCCCTCCCTCTCCGCCCAGCTCCCCTGCATCCCCTCCTTCGGCGACGGCCTCGCCTTCCTCCTCACCTCCGATTCCCACTTCCTCGGCGCCGCTCACGGCTTCTTGGGCCTCTTCTCATCCTTCACCGCCGCCGACGACGCCCACGGCCCCACCACCGTCGCCGTCGAGTTCGACACCAACCTCGACCCCCAGCTCGGCGACAACAACGACAACCACGTCGGCGTCGACGCCGGCTCCATCTTCTCCACCGCCTCCGCCCCCGCGTCCCACGCCGGCGTCGACCTGAAGGAGGGCGTGCTGATGACTGCGTGGGTGGACTACCGCGCCTCCCGGAAGAGGCTCCGGGTGTGGCTCGGAGTTCCTGCGGTACCTGGACCAGTTCGGGAAGATGAAGGTGCAGAGGGGCCGTGGCGCGGTGAGGTGCCGCAGAGGGGCGCGGCGCGGACAGGGGCCGCAGAGGGGCGCGGCGCGGAGGAGAGGGGCAGCAGTGGCGAAATGGGAGAAGAAGAAGCAATGGAGAAGAGGAGACAGTGTATTTTGGTGCCTCGATCCTCGTGCAAAATCTGGGTTCCTCCCAATTCCAGGCTTGAACGGGAATTCAAATCCCCAATTCCATACCGCCTATTCCAGCATAGATGGAATCCGGATTCCGCTTATACCTGTCCCCGTTTGGGTATGGAAACGGGGATAAGGGGGGTATTCCCCCCTTATCCCCGTTACCAAACGGGGCCCTAGAGATTTAAGTACTAGCAATGCAAAAAATGCTATTTGTATACTCTTTTTAAATTCACTATATAGAGTGTAAGAACTAATTATTTGATGTTCTTAATAATATATATATTTTTTATTAGATGAATGAAGTATAAAATATACATCTCTTTTGAGATATATAAATAATATTATTCTATACAGCACTATAATTGATATAAATTTTACATCACACTCGTCAAAACCTTTTTATTTTCTACTTACTCTTTTATTATTTTTATTTTTTAACTAAAAAAAGATTTCATCATAGATGGAAACTATTATCTCAAAATTCTGAAGTAGGTAAAAAAAAGTACAGAAATTAACTTGAAGTAAGAACTATTTTGAGTCAACTATCTAATCTTTCAAATTTTTTACTTTACTACTATTCTTTTTCAATTTATTTGATTTGAATCAGTCAATAATATATTGACTTTGAAATTCGAGCTAATTAGCTTAATGAGTTTATAATTACAAGAATTGCATAGAGTATACAAATTAAAATCCTATAAAGATGAATGGTGGATTCAAATTTTGATATCAAAGTATTGTTGACTAACTCACATCAAACAAATTTAAACGCCGAATAATAAAATTAAAATTTTAAGAAAATTAGATAACTAGCTCAAAATAGTCCATAATTTGGATAATCTCTATACATATTTACCTTGAAATGATAGCATCAGACTATTTGAAACTTTTATACTGCATCTCACAGGGAGGGAGAGAGAGAGGGAGAGAGAGAGACACTCTAGTAAAATACAAGTTGGTAATTCAGATAAGAGAGATGCTAGGTATACACTCCTTTAAGGGTGTACATCCCACACCCCATTCTATTCTGGAGTGAGTATTATTCCACTCGTCACATCGAATGACGACTGAAATTCACCCCATCCCAAGATGAAGTGGGGTGTAAGATATATACCCCTAAAGGGGTATATACTTATATATACCCTTCAGATAATAGGCATTAATAACTTTATTAATGCAAGGAATGTGAATATTTGTACAGCTGGTAAGAAGCATTCATATATTAAATCACCGTGCATTTGAAATCAAGGATTTAAATATCCTTCGTACCACCATGCATAGTTCAATTTTTTTTTTTTAATTACTAAATAATTTTTTTAATAAAATTCAAAATATTTAATAAAAATACATAATAAATAATTAAAAAATATTATTGTTAAAAAAAATAAATATTTCTTGCCCTTATGTGTCGGTACACGTATATTTTTTATAACCGACACTCATCGACACAACTCGACCCGCACCGGCAAATATCCTGTGCCACGGCACTCAAATCCTTGATTGAAATACACCGAAATATTGCAGAATGTTGTTTATTCATGGAGCAGCTTGTTTATGCAGATAGTTAGCATTTTTCATTATTATTTTTATTCAAATATTTTTCGAAGAAATAGTTACTGCTTAATAATATAAACATGTGGAGCAACTTAATAATTAACCTTGCTCTGCTCATATCAGATATATATATATATATATATATATATATATATATATATATATATATATATATATATATATATATATATATATAGGAAAATGCTACTTGTACACCCCATTTGGGGGTGTACATCGCACACCCCACCCATCCAATGGGTGGGGTGTGGTGAGGGGTCACTTCACAATTTGTGAAGTGACCCCCCCATCCTTAGATGGGTGGGTGTAAGATGTACACCCCCTTTGGGGGTGTACATGTAGCGTTGCTCCTATATATATATATATATATATATATATATATATATATATATATATATATATATATATATTACTTAAAATTAGACACAGTAGTGAGGTACATGCACACATATTCATACATATCATATTATCTTAACATTATGTAAGAACTTAGGGTTTCATTCGAGTTTTTTCTGCCGCGAATAAGCAGATAAAACAACAACCCTAAACCATCCCATGATTGTAGTGGAAATGATGTTCTTCTTCTTCTTCTTTCATATGACATTCTAAATTAATCGGCCTAATTATAACATTAATATTACCTCCGTTATGTATGTACACCACATCGGATTTTTAACTCCGTCGCTTCACAGCTCCGTCTTTAGCTGGCTCGATTGCAACGGCGCTGCGAGTACGAAAGATACAGATGTAAGAAAAGCAGAGTCACTGTATTATCTGAATACGAAAACCCACAATGAGCTACTGTTCTAATCGAAACTCCGATTTGTTTGATTCCACATTTTATGTCCATCTTCAGCAGAGCATTTGTGCTCAGCAGAAAAGCACGAAAGCAGCGAACTTAATTTGCCGTCGAGAGAAGTCGTTAGCGGAATTCTAACATAGCGCTTCTCCCAACAGCACTACTACACTCAAAACAGCCGTCGCAGAAAGGCTACTAGACCGCCTAACGCATTAATGACTCGGCTGCAGAAACAAAGGACAGAGGCAGAGCCAATAAAGGCGGCATATCTATTTTTCCGGGTACAAGCCCTTCTTATGTCATGAAACTACGGAACATCGCTAAGCAAAAGCTAGAAACAGTAACTCAGTATTGCATGCCGCGCAGTAATTAGCTGCTTGGTCCCCGTTTTCGAGTTCCTAACTCTGGTCCCTGGAAACAGTTCAATGTCCCCACCATTTCAAAAAAAGCATGTACCACATCTTTGGACCATTTTAGGTTGAAACATTTGTAAGGACTGAATCTAGTTGTACTATGTGCAGCAAGATGTCCTCAAAGTAGAGATTTGTAAGGACTCTTTGACAACCTCCTTTTCAATTTTCATATTTCGCGCAAGTCGCTCTAACTTACGCTACTAAAGCAGTTATATAACAAAATCCAAGTTCAAATCGATGTAGCTGGTTTTTCCGAAACAAGAAAAATATGTTGAGTATTGAAACACGACGCGAAGAAGAGAGGCGACAGCTTTTCTTCCTTGGAGTAATAGAACCCTGAGATTGTACGGTGACCAAAATCTATTATATTAAGTGCCTATTTGACCGAACTTGTGAAAAGGGTTTCTCTTTTCTCGAGGAAAAAGGGCTCGAGCACTTGGTAACCAAGAGAACCCAGAGTTTTTGCTATAGCAACAAGATAGTAAATTGAGCTTTTGGATCTCTAAAGTTGAAGCTCTAGTATGAACCTTTTACTCCTGCGGCACGGTGTTAGGAAATATATGCTAAATATTCGATTGTGATTAAGTATGTAACTACTTTAGTGATAAAGATAAAATTAGACTTACAGATAAACACTAAAAGTTTAAAATAGTTGATCGATCCGGAAGCGTGTGTAGTCCCGTCCTTGCGTGCAGGATTAATCGAGAACACCACACTAAGGTACGACCGGAATTCCTCCTCCTGCGAGCACGATCGTGGAGGAGGTCGACGGAGATTCATTCAACACCCGACGATAAAAAGACTCATTCAAGTAGAAGAAATAAAGTATCATTCTCCTAAACAGTAGAAAACAGGAAGCAATGAGAGTCGAACGTTGCAACGGTCGACTCCACGTCGCGCGCGATTTCCGTGGAAGAGGGAGCGCGGAGCGGACGAGCATAACGTCCGTAAATAAAATGCATGAGAATAAATAAATAATAATAATAATAATAAGGATTTGGAATTTTACTCCAACAAACGAAGCTATTGTGAATATTTTAATCAGAGAGCGGTCAACGCTTATTTAAAAAGCTCTAATCAAACAGCAGGCTAAGACCCAAACCTGATCCAAAGGCTGCATATTATGGGGGAAACATGAACATGTGAACTCTTTTAGATGCTTTTTTTTTGGTTTTTCTCTCCCTCTGACATGCTTGTATGAATAAATAAGAAATCACCCTACTGAGAAAAGTAATATTTCTGTTTTCTAGTTACCACCCTACAGGAAGCACAGTTGCTATTCTCCCACTAGGTACTAATGTATATGTTAGGTCCACTCAACAGTGAAAACTTTTATTTCCACTGCAAGCAATGATAAGATGCATGAACAGAGAGAAAGGGTCACTGTGGACAAGGTAACTGATTTGAATGGCATCTTAATCCACTGGGAACTCTTCTTTTTTTTATGTTTTTTTACTGGAAAGCATGGACTCAGATTCTTTGGAGGGAGGAAAAAAACAAATTTGAAAATGAAAACAGGAAACCCCAAACAATAAAAACAGGTTTAGGTCACCAAATCCAGGATGAGACTTGATTTCACTGTAATTGATGAGCAAGAAGGATAGAATTAGAAAGTTTAATTTAAAAGGTTAATAAAGGAAGACAGCGACATGAGCCGGAGATCAAAAGTGGAGATAAAATAGCAGCTGTAACTACGACTAAACACTGCATAAGCGGAAGACCGCATGTTGCTTTTCCCACGTTTCAAAATCTTCATGACAACAAAAAGTTGAAGAAAGAGTGTTGCTATCGACAAAACAGGTATATTAAATCTGGTCGATAACTTAACCAAGTTTAGCAGTATATTACTGCTCTGTCAATTTCGCAGTCGCGGAAGAAGATGGCCGTGGAATTCTAATATGCATAGGAAACTTGAGTCCCGAGTAAACGAACTTTCGATTGGAACTCCTTAGGGTAGATGCTTTTAATCCAACTAGAGCTTTTACACCAGGCCCAGCAAAACATTATTCCGTTGTTTCGTCGGAACATTATTCCCAATCAAAGTTGATTTGGCAACAAAAATAATTTGAAGCTTCTACTGTGACAGGAAGCACAAATAAAATCCTACGACCTAGAAGTAGAAGCTCCAATATGGAGCTTTCGGAGACGCTACAGAGAGGAGTTATTGAGAGGAATTTCAACAGAGAGTTTCTTCTAGTAACACATTTGATATGACACTTCATCGAACAACAATACACCCTACATCAGACAGAACAGGCCCTAAGAACAGAGAGGGAGACAAATGAACAATGATAATAAATAATAACACCAACCAATGTAGAGAGAGAGAGAGAGAGACCATTTGTTGTATGTGTGTATGCAACACAAGTAGAGTGGGAGAAGAAGGGGAGGGGACCAGATGAACAGGGTCTAAGGAGGACCAGATCTGAAAATAGGTGGGGGCACAACACAACTCAGTGGGGGGATGCAGCCCAAATAAAAGGAAAGGACATTTTGATTGCTTCAAGCAAATCATTTATTGCATTTGGGCCCACCCTCTACCCTATGGGGACTCAGTAGTGAGGATTCCCCACCTCCCCCAGACAACAGATCTCTACTCACCAAAACCCTGTCCCCCTAGCCCTATAATATAATGGTGCTTTTAAAAGCACACCAAGCACTTGGTGCTTGCAAGTTTTTCACTGTTAGATCTATCCTCTTAACCAATTCCACTTTTTATATCATGCTATTCCACCAACCACCCACTAAATCCTAAAAGACTACTATAATCCTAATCCTACAAATCTTCATCCAAAGGCTGAAAACCTACGGGCACCAACGACTTGGTGCTTTTAAAAGCATGGGAGCTCAATTCATATATACACGTATACATGAATCACAATAGTACCTAACTTTCACATTATGCTCCCCAACAATAACTATGAAAATAAAACCCCTCCATTTGACTATTAAGGTGTAAATCACATATCTAATCAAATAGATATATTTACCATAACATGTAATCATCTAATCACATATCTTATTCATAATCTTTTTTCCTCAGAAGTTACTGAAAAGCCATAAGTTAATCATAATCTTATAATTCGGACAAGTCATAAGTGATTAGCAGCTTTACACGGGCGACATTTTCATTTTTTCGCGAACTTCCTGTCTCTCATGATAAGTCTGTATGATTGTATTGGTACTTTGTTCTTTTGGGCAGTGTGGATACCCTTGGATCATAAATAATTTGGAAAAAGGTCCCTAAATTTCAGGTCCTTTTTATCATTTAAACTTGATTGCATCAATTAAATAGCGCTATAGCGCTATAGCCAAGGGGTTCAATTAAAAAAAAAAAAAAAAAAGTTTAAGGCCCAAATTTTCAAATTGACCTATAATTAGATAATGTCCCTAGGTTTTACCTTCTTTTTATATTCACCATATTGGTTTGTACTTGCTATCACCTCATAGCTATTGCACAACAAACTACAGGTAAAACTATACAAGGACCCCTCAAAAGAGGAATGCACAACAAAAAATAGGTGAAACTACACAAGGACCCCTTGACTCTACGGTAGTTTGCAATAAACCCTTCCAAGTATTTTTCTTTCCATACAAGGCCCTGTACATTTTTTAGTCTTTCAATTTACGTAACTTTCATCAATTAATTGGAGGCTTTAATAAATGTAATAGCGATTCTGTCGAACTCAGCTATTCTGAATACTTTTTTAGCTGATGGAAAATCAGATCCCTTTAATTATTATAAACTTGGTAACTAGCAAAGCTGTTAATTTTTACAAATCTCCAATTCAATTGAAATTATTTACCCAAACCAAAACAATTAAAATTTAAGATAAAAAGAAAAATAATTGAGGGGTGCATTTCGAGATGGCGTATAGTTGAAGGGACCCCAAAACACTTTTACCTAAAAATGATGAGAAATGCAATGTATACAACCCAAAAGGATTGTAATCTTTACAACTTTTAATTGGTTTAACTACCCCTTTTTAATTTCTAGTATATATATATATATATATATATATATATATAGAGAGAGAGAGAGAGAGAGAGAGAGAGAGAGAGAGAGAGCTAAATTGGAATACTATTGATAGCAAACAGACTTCGTTATTATCGATTTATTTTCGATAATAGAGCTTCCAAATCGACGATCGGTATTGTTGAATATGATCTAAACCGCCAGAAGTATCTTTTTGACATCATTAACCTAATGATCCAAGGGTTGCAAAATTTATAATTTTAATAGTAAATATAAAGCATTTGCTTCTTTAACGGTGTAAAAAAATAAATCAATTAAATTTTGGTTAGAAAATTTCATAAACTATTTAAAACAAGATCTATATTCTCGATCTTGATTACAAGATTTCTATCATCACATTTTAAAGGATATTAATTTTCAGCCGTTTATTTTTTTTTCCACTTGATAAACAAAAAAAGAATATTAAAAAAGCATAAAATTTAATTTTCAGATAGTTTAAATGATCTAGATCATATTTAATAGTGTCGATCGTCGTTTTGCAATCTCTATCATCGAAAACAAATTGGTGGCAACGAAGTCCGTTTGTTATTAATAGTATTTCAGTATATATATATATATATATATATATATATATATATATATATATATATATATATATATATATATATATATATATATATATATATATAGATAGTAGAGCTTATATATTTTCCAAAGCACAAGCCCAACTATACTTGTGATTTTTTTACCATTGGATTTATATTGAGATCCGTGCTATTTTACTTTCTCTTTCTCTCTCTTTAGTCGACTTTACAATAGTACGAATCTCAATACAAATCCAATGGTAAAGAAATCACAAGCATAATTGGGCTTGTATTTTTGAAAGTATATAAGCACTATTATATATATATATATATATATATATATATATATATATATATATATATATATATATATATATATATATATATATATAGTCCGGCTACTATGCTATCTATAGTGCTAAGCACTTGGTGCTATCAAATTTTCCGCCATTAGATCTATCCCTTTGATCATTTCCACCCGTTAAATTATACTATTTCTCCAACCACCCACTAAACCTTAGGAACCACTATCATCCTAACCACACATCACTTCATTCAATGGTTGAAAATCTAATAGCACTAATGACTTTGTGATATTAATAATATAATAGCCCAATTATATATATATATGTATATATATATATATGTATATGTATATATATGTATATGTATATATATATATATATGTATATGTATATATATATATATGTATATATATATATATATATATGTATATATATATATATATATATATAGAGTCCGGCTACTATGTTTGTAAAAGCATCAAACATTTGGTGTTTGTAAGTTTTCTACTATTAGATCTATTCCTTTGACTAATTTTACCTCTAAGATCATACTATTCCACGAACCACCCACTAAATCGAAGGGGCTCACTATCATCCTAACCATACATCTTGGCTAAAAACTTATAAGGCCAATGAGTTGGTGCTTTTAAAAGCATAGGAGCTCAATTCTATATAGAGTCCGGTATATATAGAAAATAAGACTAGTGTATTCCCAAGAGTCTTCAGCTGGGCTAAAAGTTATAAGATTACAATCTTAATCCTAATAGGGTTAATAGGGTTGTAAGCCTAGCCGCACTCAAAATGATAGCAAACTCAATTATTTATCATTTTGTAAGCGGGCAATTTTTTTTTGTTGAAAAAGTCAAACCAGGAACTCTACAGATCTTATCATTTTATAAAAGAAAAAATCTAAATGTACAACTCAAGTTGTACATCTTACACTCTACCTATTATAAAGGGGGTGAAATTCACTTCAAAATGACGAGTGAATAAATACCTATTCTAAAATGAACTAGATGTAAAATGTATACTCCATTTATGCCTGCGTATTAACACATCGTGGTTTATGAGTAGTGTGATTTCATTATCCTGTTTAACAGCATGCATGCAACTTTTGGAATCATCACGGAGTAGTAAATTGGAAAATTGGTAAAATAATGGGCGCAAGATGTGAAAAATGGAATAATAAAAAAAAAAAAAAAAAGTCAATTACCGGATGCGGGGGAGGGATCGTAGCCGTAGAGAGAGGCGACGCCACTGCTGGGGTTGATGAAGAGGTGGTGGGGGGCATGGGCGTCGCCGGGCCCTCTCTCCCAAACGGACGGCGCGTGGTGCGGGTGCGCCAACTCGACGTGCCAGATTTGCTGATGCTGATGCTGCTGATGAGGCCGTCTAACGCCGTCAGCTCCCCCGTCCGTCCACGCCGCCCTCGGCCCCTCCTCCTCCGCTCCGTTCTTGCCGTTACCGTTACAGTTATCTCCCGTTATCCGCCCACACTGCTTATTAAAAAAATTTAATTTAATTTTTTTTAAAAAATTCTGAAGTGATTTTATATAAAATAACAAATATATTTTTATAAAAATTAATTTTTTATATTTATTTTTTTTAAATCGTAAATTTATTATTGTTAGTTTATTATTTATTTTTTACCATAAAATATTAATTTTATTTTTATAAATATATTTTTTTTAAAAAAAATTGACGGTCATAAAATAAAATTATAATTAAATATAATATCTAAAGAAATAAAAAAATAAATTTATTTTATTCACTAACTAAAATTAAATATTTAATTTATAATTAACTATATTTTTTTATTTTTTTAATAGATATTAAAAATGAATATATATATATATATATATATATATATATATAAACAACTTATAATTTTTTAAATAAATAAATAAAAAACATTAAATTTTGTATAAATATATAATATATGTTTATAAAAAACGATTTAAAATTATTTTTTTATTCAGTTATAAAAAAAAAAAAACCATTGTCCACTAAATAATTCGCTGCTTCTCGAGGGATTGCATTGGAACTCCACCACGAATCTATTTAACACACGCAAAGGTCTCTTTTTGTTTTTTTTTTTTTAACTACTCGAATTTTCGCAATTAAATAGATATAAATAAATAAATATAAAAAATTTTAAGGCCCATCAATTTTATTATTATTCATAAAAACACATTATTATTTATTATTATTATTATTATTATTATTATTAGTCAGGATTTTCATACATTTCAAATGATGAAATGAAGTATATGTTGTATATTTTATTCATCTAAAATTAGATATATTTTTCTAATTATTTCAAAATAATCCATAAAATTTATTTTATCTCTCCATTAGTAAAATATAAAATATATAATTTTTTTTTAGAGTATACCAATAAAAATTTTCTATTATTATTTGTTACCAAAGACTCATTACTAGCTTTTTTTTTTTTCTTTTTTTTTTACGCAATACTATTTGTACATTTAAAATCGGATATACGATATACATTTCATTTATTCTTTCTCTATCTTAGAATGGATGGAATGTAATTATACACTCGATTTTGGATGTACAAAAAATATATATATTTTTTTTGAGCAATACTATCTGTACATTCTATTTGGGATATACATTTTACACCATGCCCATCCTAGGAAGGACATTCATCCACTCATTTCAAAATGATGAATAAAATTCATCCGATCCTAAAATGAATAGGGTATAAGATGTACGTCCCGAATGGGGTGTACAAAAAGTATTTCCTTTTTTTTTTGCCTATTTATTATTTACTCCAATACTTTGACTAAATTACCACTTTGGTCCTTACAAGGAGGTAGTGGGGTACCTTCAGGGGTACTCTTCCCATAGAACAGGATCATTTATTACGGTCTCCAACTACTACTACTCTTTTTTCCAAAATCAATACCATTTTAAAAAGTTTTTTTTTTAAAGCAGATACACACACAAAAAAAAAAGTAATTAAAAAAAAGGAAAAAAAAGTTTGTACTTTATAAAAAGCTGGTACGGTCACTCGGTAATTAGCTCTTTTGGCTTTCTTTACCGTACAAAGCCGAGATAATGAGGCGCACGCACGGATCTTAACGGGGGATTCGGTTTAGACTCTGTCGCTATGTCCGTGCATTTTATTTTTTGGTGAGTCCTGGCGTACCACGTCATCATTTGTCCAACCAACCATGGCTCGACACGTGTTTTGCCGATGAATTAGTCGACACAATTTAAGACTGCGTGGTAGACCCGGTGCACTGCACGAGACCCCGCTGTGCACTCGGTGCAGTGAATAATTAATTAAAGGTAACTACACGGCGTATAACCATACCCGGCTAATAAATTTTTAAATACTTTTAAAAAAAAATCCGTATATTTGTACTTTAAATCATAACTCATTAATTATTATTATTCATTATTTTTCTACTTATTTGAAATCAATATAGAACCTATTTTATGAAACTTATTTGGAATATTAGTTTTTTTAAAAAATAAATATATAAATATATAAAAACTTACCTAAATTATGAACTGTTCAAAAATGTGAATAGTAAAATTAAAATTTTAATAATTAAATAATTTATTCAAAATAATCTATAAATTAGATAAATTTAATATATTTTTTTATTAAAAAATAAATAGAATAAGAGATTACCTCAGCAGATAAGAAGGTGTCGAGCCCGGCAAAATCCACCCGCGGGTTCACCGCCGCTAATCGCATCGACAAGAACTGCACCCACCCAATTAAAAAATAAAAGAAAGTTTACTTAATATCAGTGAAGTACCTGTGTAGGCTTATTTAAAAAAGTAAAATAAAATTACCAACTTAGCCTTCTTCTAAAAAATATTATTATCTTATTGTATTTATTTTATTTTATTTTATTAAAAAAATCTTATTTCATTATTGTTCTTCAAACGCATCAAATTAATTCAATATTTTAACTAATTTAACTACTAATTTATTTAAATTATTATTTAATTAATATTTTATATTAATTAATTAGATAAAATATTATTATTTTAAATTTATAATTATTTTTAATCTCACTATTCCTATTAAATTATCTAAACGTTATTTTTTTATCCTCCAAAACATCTTAATTTTCATATAAACATAAAATTAACTTTATTTCTATTTATTCTAAAAATTATATCTATACCAAAGAATAAATAGGTCTTACTTATATTTAATAAAAAAAATGGAATAGAAGCTTAAACCATTCTTATAGTTGCACTAAATATCATTTTCTAAATTATAATAATAACTTTTTACAATAAATATTAATTGATTCAATCCTGACCCCACAATCTCCATTAATAAAAGCAAAATAAATAGATCAGTACTGACGAGAGCAAATTGGAGTGAATAAATTTTTGCATGAATATATTTTTTTTTCAAGTAAATATAGCGAAATAAACCATAAATTTTACTAAATTAATTAACAAATAAAATCAAGAGTAAAATTAATGAAAAAAAAAAAAAAAAAAAAAATTGTGCGGGGGTAACGTACCTCGACTTGGCGTTGAAGGGACTGTACGTGGTTGATGATTTCATCAAGCACTAGCGCGGTTCCCGAGATCTATCAACAACAACGAACCAAAAAGAGGAATCCATTTTTTTTTTTAAAAAAAAAATTGTAATTAAATGAGTGAATTATAAATTTAAACTAAACTAAATTAAATTAAATAAATAGATCCAGATTAATTATTTAAATAATAAATAAATAAATAAACAACAAAGGGAGGCAAAAAAAAAAAAAGAAAAGAAAAGAAAACAACCTTCTCTCCGACCGAGGAGTTTGACTTCGAATTTGACGCAACCCAAAAAGAAGAGGAAAATGCTACTGATAGGTTATTTTGGAGGACCCCCTAAACTATATGATATTTTGATATGCACCCTCACTCTCAACTTACTATTCTTTCGAGTCTTATTTTATTCTCAAAAATAAAATAAAATCCGAATATAATATTTTATTTTAAATTTAACTATTTAATCACCCTTTTTATTTATTAATACATAAATTTTTAAATAAATAAAAAATATATCAAATATTTAAAATATTTATATAAGAAAAATGAATGTAAAATTCGTAGTTAAAATCCCTTTAGCCATCAAATAAAATAAAATTTTGATCAAAAAATTTATTTTTTGCTTGCTTGTTTAGTAGTATTTTTTTTTTTTTTTTTCAAAATAACATTTTTATAGCTTTTAAAAAAAAATAAAATTTTTATTTTTTATTAATTTTTGACGAAAAATAAAAACTCAAATTACAATTTTTTTAGTGACTTAATATTTTTTAATAAATTAGTGATTAGTAACTAATACAACCAATAAATTTTACAAAATCTTTAACTAAAATGACCAGAATAACTTATTCAATCAATCATCTCCGCATTATATAAAATAAAATAATACTTTTTAAATAAATAGTTTACTATAAAATTATTATATTACTTCTTATTAAAATATTATTTCATACAATTAGGACCTTCAATTCAAGCGGTTCTTTTTCAGCTCATTTAATTCCAAAATGAGAAAAATTTAAAAATTAATACAGAGCCGAATACAGACTGACCTTCTATCAGACGAGAATGCTAGACCAACTATCAGGAGAGAAGTATAAAATAAAATTAAAAAATTTTAATTTTAATTTAATAATTAATATTTATAAAATATAAATTTTTTTATATTTGAATTGATCTAAAATTCAAATAGCAATATATATATATATATATATATATATATATATATATATATATATATATATATATATATATATATGAAGTCTAGCTAAGCTGCCTTTAAATGCAAAGTACTTTGTGCTTATAATATATAAGGTTTTCATTGTTTTATATAATTTTTTGATTAATTTTATTTTTTTTATCATACTATTTCACCAACCACCTACTAAATCGTAGAGGACCACTATTATCTTAACCATACATTCCTAAATCACCAAATCATTAGTACTATTAAATTTTCGGCCCTTAGATGAAATGATGTTTAATTAGAAGATCTAACAGCGAAAATTTTGGTAGCACTAAGTACTCGATGCTATTGATAAAAATATAAAAGCTCAATTATATATATATATATATATATATATATATATATATATATATATATATATATATATATATAGTAGACTTATATGCTTTTAAAAATATAAGCTCATTCATATTTGTGAATTTTTTACCATTATATTTGTATTTGAAATTTGTGTTTTTACTTTTTCTTTTTCTCTTTAGTTGACTTTATAATTACACAAATTCCAATACAAATTCAATAGTAAAAAATTCAAATGCATAAATTGGCTTCTACTTTTAAAAATATATAAGCATCAATTGATTGGTACTTGTACAAATATAGTAGCCGAACTATATATATATATATATATATATATATATATATATATATATATATATATATATATATATAGAGTTGGGCTGGAATGCTATTGATAGCACCAACCTAACTTTGCCACCCATTTTGTAGCCATTGGATCGCATTGAGATCCGTGTAGGCTCTTTAATGAAAAAAAGATAAAAGAAAAAGTAAACAGAAAAAGTAAAAAGTAAAAAAATTTTCTTTTTAATTAAAGGGCTTGCACGAATCTCAATGCAATCCAATGGCTACAAAATGGGTGGCAAAGTTGGGTTGGTGCTATCAATAGCATTCCAGCCCAACTCTATATATATATATATATATATATATATATATATATATATATATATATATATATATATATATATATATATATATATATATATATATATATATATATATAAAGTCCGGCTAGAATACTATTGATAGCACCAAGCAATTGATACTATCAAGTTTTCTGCCGTTGGATGAAAAGATATGTGGTTGGAATTATAGTAGTCCCCTAAGATTTTTACTATTCAACCAACCACCTAGTAAACCCTAAGGGACCACTATCATCTTAACCACACATTTTTTAATCCAAAGACTAAAAACTTGATAGCACCAATAACTTGGTGCTATCGATAATATTCTAGCCTAATTATATATATATATATATATATATATATATATATATATATATATATATATATATAAAAGAGAGAAAGAGAGAAAGAGGGGGGTGGAAGGGGAGAGTTCGGCTACTATGCTATCAATAGTACTAAGCATTTGCTGGTATCAAGCTTTTTACTGTTAGATCTAATCTTTTGACTATTTTTACCAGTTAGATCATACTATTCTACCAATCATCCATTAAATTCTAAGGGACCACTATTATCCTAACCATTCATCCCTTTTTTCAAAAGTCGAAAACCTAATAGCGCCAAATCATCCTAACCCCACACCCCTTCATCAAATAGTCGAAAATCTAATAACACTAATAATTTGATACTATTAATAATATAATAATCCAGTTATATATATATATATATATATATATATATATATATATATATATATATATATATATATATATATATATATATATAACAAGCCAAACACGAGCGATTTGACCTGCTTCGTGTTTGCTGCGTTAAAACTTTAAGATGAAAAATTTAATTCGTATTCGACTCGTTTATTTGAACGAATAATGAACCTCAAGATTATTTTGAGTCGAACACGAACTAACTTACAAAGAGCGAGTTGAATTACCAGCCCCACATGCGATATAACATATTTTCTATGCGCTATGACAGTTACAAAAAAAAAAAAACATTTTCTCTATAGTTGAGGCCTCACTATATTTTTACCACAAAATAACTATAGGGACTAAACCATAATGCACAAGAAATAAAGTTATTCACCTAACGGGTTTAAATACGAAATAAATTGTCAAAAAAAAAATATCACTTATCCAAACTAAATTAGATATATATCTTATACTTTATTTATTTTAAAATAAAATAAATTATATTAATCATGTCACTATAATTAGCAAGTAAAAAAAATAAAAAATTAATGAATGAATAAGATGTACATCATTCATTACTCATTTCGAATGCATTGTTCATTCCCAAATCTCGTGGGGGAACCAATCCCTTTTTAAAAAATTTTATTTATTTGGGTATACTTTTAAAAGAACTACCAAATAAGGGGTGGACACTAAAGCCTACGACCGAACCCAACCTTTTTGTATGGTTCGGTACACCAAACCAAATCTCATCGCCCTCCCCCGAAACACGTGACTGTCCCTCAATCCCCACCGTCCATCACCATCACAGAATCAAATCACCGAATCACAATCAATTATAGGTAAAATTGTACGGACACCCCTCAACTATATGGAGTATAGACCATTTTTAAGACTATGTTTTTCTTGCTTATTTATTAATAATATAATTAACATTGAGCGAATAAAAAAAAGTATGGGTGCGTTTAAGAAAAACTGCAATTATTTTCATTTTTTAACTTGATAAAATTAAAAACCCAAAATTTTGAATTTTTTTTTTTAAACTTATGGTAACGAAAAAAAATATAAAACTATTTAATATTACAAACCTTGCTGCATCCGGGGACCAGCTCCTGTAGCAGCTTCATCCGCGCATTTATTTTCTCCCTCCTCGCCTACCAAAAAAAAAACCCAATTAAAAAACTTAATCAATCAAATTCTTAATAATTAACTAACCGTTGATTTTTAGTTTTTTTTAAAATTATTTAATAATTTCACTAAAATAAAAGATCTAAATTAAAATATTTAAAGTCGAGGGGGACGATTTCCGAATAAATGCATGTAGCAAGTTCAATCACTCAATTGGGATAAAAATCACTAAAATTTGAGGGAGGGGGGCCGATTTCAAAAAAGGCAAAAACAGAGGGGGGCTCCGTACAATTTCACCACAGTTTAATTAATTAATCTCAATTAACAGCTTAATCAAGGCTTAATCATGATAATTAGTTAGTTAATTAATTAAGTAAGAGGGGTTTTACTCGCTCGGCGAGGCTGTGGCTATCGGTGGCTTGTCCCCGCCGCGCTCGGACGTGCACGTACGGAAGCTTCTCGAAACCCCCGGTATCTTCCTCCGCGCTCCGACCCCCACCGCCACTGCGCTTGGCCTTCGCCTTCGCCTTCGCCTGCGCCTGCGTAGTCAACAATTAGCCCTCGCATTTACCGCTTTATTACCGCTTTGCCATTCCCATAATCGGAGTGCATCCTCTCCCTCCTCCAACGGGGACGGTGCCCGAAATGGAAACCCTAGCTCGCCCTGATTCTAGGGTTTCCGATCGGATCGGGGTAGCGTACCTTGGATTTGTCGGCGGGGGGATCCTTGCGCTTCGGGGCCGGGGAGGGGGGGCGCGGCGGCGGCGGAGGAGGAGGGGCGGTGGGGGGATCGGGGTGGTTACGACGCGGGGAGGGGTCGCCGGAGCTCGAGGCGGGGGAGGAGGAATCGGCGTCCGCCGCCGCCGCGGCGGCGGCGGCGGCGGCGAAGACGGAGAAGCGCGCTGCGCGGTCGATTAGCGCGGCGTTGGAGGGGAACGTCGGGGAGGCTCGCGGGAGCGGGAGGCCGAGCCGTGGCCACGGATCGGCGGCGGAGGAGGTGGCTGCGCCGCCTCCGCCGCCGATGGAGTCGTGGAGGAGCTCCACGGCTTGGTTGGGGGAGAGACCAAGGAGGGCCGTGAAGGAGCTTGCGGAGGAGGAGGAGGGGGGAGGGGGAGGGGGAGGAGGGGCAGGGTCGAGGGAGGGGTGGATCAGGGTGTTGTCGCGCATGAGGCTCTGGATCTCCTCCTCGAAGCGGAGGGACTCGGCGATCTCCGCCGTGTACGCGGCGGAGCTCCCCGATCCCGCGGCGGCGGCGGCGGAGCTCCGCGGCGGAGGGTCCATGGCTCTACGGCGGGGCCCTCCTCCCCGAGACGAGATCGCGTCGCCCCCGCCCCCGCCCCCGCCCCCTTCCCAATTCAGGTACGATTCCGCAACCTCCGAAACCCTAATTCGCCCTCTCCTTGGGGACGACGATGGCGAGAGAGAGAGAGAGAGAGAGAGAGAGAGAGAGAGAGAGAGAGGGAAAATGAGTGGGAAACGCGGTGGAACGAAGAGAGTAGGGAAAGCGACGAAGCAGAGAGCTACAGAGGATTATATAGACCTCGCCTATCACACATTCACACACACACACACACTCTCTGTTCCTTTCTCTCTCTCCCCCTCTCTTTTATTTTTCTTTTCTTTGGTGAACAAAATGCATAGACACCCTCAACTATGGACAATTGCAAAATGTCCCCTCAAGGCCTCAACTACCGACATATTTTAGGTTAAAACCGCGTATAAAACACACCTATATACCTCGACTATGAACTATTTAGATTTAGCTATCTAATTTTTTAAATTTTTAATTTTTATAACTATAAATTTATTAAAGTAAATTGCTTAAATTTGAAAGTTAGAGTAATTCATCTTTTTAAGTTAAATAATTTTTATCAATTAAATTAGATTTTTTTTCGAATTTATTAATATTTTTAATTATTTTAGTAAATGAAATTAGATAGAATTATTAAATACGACAAAATTTTGACTTAATTAGTTAAAATAATTTAAATAAAAAATTAGAAGCTAAGAGGTGCTAATTATAAATAGATGAAAAAACATATGAAAATTAATGGAGTTATGGTTTATTTTGGTGTTGCAACCCTCAAAAATTTTAATTTTAGTACCTAGGTTTATTTAATTTGGATTATTTGATAATTTTTACATGAAAAAATTAAGCACATGACTTATTTTAATAAAAATATAATATTCATATTAAAAATACGAGATAATTTTACTTTGCTGCGTATAGTTTGAAAAAAAAATATATTTTAATATAATAGTTTATATATTTTATAAATTATAGAATAATTAAGTGCAAATTATATGTTAATAAAATATTATATTTTGTGATCACGTGGTTTATAAATTATAATTTTTTAGTATCTACTTATCGATTAGCTAGATAATAAAGTTTGAAATAAAGTCTTATTCTAGTCTTATTTTTCAAACGTGTTTGATTATGTATGAAAACAGCAGTTCTCGTCTTTCTGAAACAAACTTATTTTTACTTAAAAATAAATATAATTTTATTTATTATACTAATTCTTTAATTAATCTAATATTTTGAATAATCTAAATATTTTATTAACTAATTATCTAATAATTAATTAATTAATTTATTAAATTATTTGTAGTTACTAAATTATTTATTAATAATACTCATTATTATTAGCTATTTTATCAATTAATATTTAGGATTATATAGCAATAGTTAATTAAATAAGTTAAATTATTATTTAATTAATATTTTTATATTAATTATTTTAATAAAATATTATTATTTTAAAATTATAATTATTTTTATTTTTACTATTCTAATCTAATTATCCAAATATTATTTTTTTTGTTTCTGAGAACAGTTCAATTTTAATTGAAACGCAAAATTAGTCTTATTCTTGCTTCTGAATTTATACATATCACTGAAATAATCAATTCTAATTTATATCTAAATTAAAGCGTCTAACCCTTATACTAATAAAATATAAAATTTATAAAATAGTAAAATAAAAATTATAAATTATAAAATAATAAAATAAAAATATGCTGAACTACAGTCTCAAATTTTTAAAAAAAACATATTATGGTCTTATCCAATTCCCTTCTTTTTCTAATTTGCCAAGTTTTTTTTTTTGTCTACTAATAAGTCCCAAAGGTGTTGCAGAGTTTTTAATGTAAATTATAAAAAATAAACTAAATCATAAGAAATACTAACAGAAGGAAAATAAATTTATTAACTTAAAATTTTGACCAATAAAATATAAAATTATAAAAGTAATATATATATATATATATATATATATATATATATATATATATATATATATATATATAGAGTTCGGCTACTGTGTTTGTAAAAGCACTAAGCAATTGGTGCTTGTAAGTTTTCTACCGTTAGATCTAATCCTTTGATTAATTTTACCCATTAGATCATACTATTTTACCAACCACCCACTAAACCCAAGGGGCCCACCATCATCTTATCCGCACATTTTTACATCCAAGAAGAAAAAACTCATAAATATAAATAATTTGATATTTTTACCAAGCTTAATTATATATATATATATATATATATATATATATATATATATATATATATATATATATATATATATATATATATAGGGCCTATTTTTAATATATTTTGTGTAATAAAAAGTTCTCTTTCAAACTCTCGCTTTCTTCTATTTTGCATTTGATGATCAGCGGTTTCACCGGAAAGCAACGCGACCTGAAAGCAACGTGTGAGAGGATAACAGAGAGTGATTATTGTCACCGCAAGTGAGAGTAAGAATCTTCCTTATATTATTATTATTATTATATTATCTATTATCTATTATTTTTTATTAATCCGTAATGCCTATAGCTAACATGGCATGTTTTTTATTTTTAATTTATTTTTTAATTTTTATTTTTTTTATCTACTATTTTTTTTTTTTTTGCTTTTCTATTGGACGTCTCTTTATCTGCTTGTTTGAGCCTTTTTTTTTTTCCTTAAAAACTCCGTTTATTCTTCCAAATAATTTGTTGCCTCCGATTGCATTTACTTTTTTTTTTTTTTTTTATTTCAATGGCTCTTCATCTATCATTCTTAAGAAGTTAGATTGGATAAATAAGATATAACTAGCCGATCCCACGTCCTTTTATTTTCTTCTTTGAGTTCTTTTTTTTTTCTTATCTTAAAAGTTGTAATTACTCTTCCAAATGACTCTTTACCTCCGGCTATATTTACTTCTTTTTTTTTTTGGCCCTACGTCTATCGTCCTCAAAAAGTTAGATCGGATAGATGGGAGGGCACGGAGGAGATCAATAATGTTACCCCAGAAGTAGTAGAATGTCTACAACTACGAGAACTGTGAGAAAATATATCGCGACTCTATCGTTATAAACTTTAAGCCGTAAATTGTTCGTACGTTTTGATGTTCTATTCATACTTTACTTGAATTATATATTATTCTACGGTTGTTCTTACTTTGTTTATACATGTATTTCTATCTGGCTTCGTTGATTTAAGTATTAAATAATGATTGCGTGTAGTATGCTTTAGTTTTCTTTTTTCTTAATTTGGTGCTCTTCTTATTTTCTTCTTCCTTGTAAAGTATTGTATCTTTTACTTATATTTTGATTTTTACTATTTAGAATTATTTTTCTATTTATTCTTTAGCTAAGATAGAATTTTCACTTAAACAATATCTATTCGTTGCATCGCACGGGTTACTACACTGGTTGTTATTTAAATTAGAATTAAGCCTTTTTTAAGATTTCGTTTGGAATTACGAAAGATTGTATTCCGTGCGATGAAAAGTACGATATAAAAGTATTGTGTTTAATTTTATACGTAATATCGCGTTTCATATATTCTTCTTCTTCATAAATAAAATTAGAGCTTCTCAAGGTGAAACACCGGGTCCGATGAAGCTCTTATCCATTAAATTTTTCAACTGGGCCTTGACCTCCTTTAATTTTACAGGTGCCATTCGATTGGGCGCCTTAGAGATAGGCACTGTCCCGAAAATCACATCAATCACGAACTCGATTTCTTAGCTTTGTGGCATACCCAGTAGCTCTTTTAGGAAAACATTTGGATACTCTCGGACTATAGGATAACCTCGAGTGCCGAAACTTCCACTCACTCCATCACCATCGTGGCCAAATAAGTCGTACCTCTGTCGTTGATCAAATTTCTGGCTCGGCTTGGAGAGATTGTCATGACAAATAGTGTACTTCTTTGACCTCGATAGACCAACTCCTCCCGTCCCGACTCTCGAAAGACGATGGTTCAGCTCTCACACTCGATTGAAGTATAGTACCGAGTGAGCCAATCCATTCCTAAAACAACATCGAATCCATCCAATCGCCTCAGTACTATGAGATCCACGGGAATGACCCAATTGCCAATCTGAACCGGGCGGGGCAAAGCTCGGTAATGTAGAAGGCATAGTCGGAAACTTGTACCTTCTTCACCTAAACCCACTATCAAATAAAGCTCTACATCTAACACCATGCAAAAAAATAGTGCATGCTAATACTTCGACTGATGCGGATTCCTCCTCTTCCACCTGAGTGGCGAATACACGTCCACTCGGTGCATGTCGCTGACCTTCCGAATGCCTCAGCACAGCGGGTCGTCCAGCCAATGAGGCAGCAGGGGACCAACCCGAATGCTGCTTCGGTATCGCAGGAACAGAAGCCAATGAAGGCACTAGGTGAGCTCCTCGTCCACACTCGGCTGCTACATGGCCCGAGCGGCCACATATAATGCATCGTCCATCGCGCTTGTCACAGAGGTGCGCTCGGTGGTTCCCACCTCAGATCACACACCGCTCTAAAGACTGAGAACGGTGGGATCATCCAAATTGTGACTGCGAGCGCGAGAACTTGGGAGGTCGCTTGCCACTCGACTGACCTCTGCTCGGCTGTCGCCGCTTCTCCTTCTCTTTCTCTCTCTCAAATGTCTCGTGGTTCTAACGTATGACCGCCTCTCCCCGCTCCATCAATCGAGCATGATCCACAATATGCCGAAAATTTTTGGTTTTTGGCTCGAGCTAGCCTTACACAACATTCGACAGAGTTTTCTCCCGATAGACTTGCTCTCAATATTATTTATAGGAGAAACCAGATGAGTACGAAGAAGATGGAAGTGACCGAGTAGTGCTAACAGGGCGACGCATACGGCGTGACAGAGTTGAGTACACGGCACGTCATCCCAGCTATCCTCGTAATAACAATACTAAGTGTTAGCGTAATTTTCGACGGTCGTCCCATCACCAATAGAAATCGTTGATTTATGTATGAGCTGATCGCGCTTGCATGAACCGAAATATTATCCCCACATCGCCACGAGGCATTCGACAACTCTCAAATTGGTTCTGCTCACTACAACAGATTCAGTTCACCACACCTATCCCTGGAATAAGTAGTTCTTGCTTATACCCAAATCAAACGCAACCTTAGGATTTAGTGGGTGGTTGAAAAAATAGTATGATATAAGGGATGTGAATGATCAGAGGGGTAGATAGATCAAACGGCGGAAAACTTAATAGTACCAAGTGCTACTATTCTTTTAGGAGGACGGAGGCTTTTGTCCTCCAAAATTGTTTTAGATGATACGGATTTCAAATTGATGATTAGAATTGTTAAAGTTGATTTAGAGCACTTAAAACATCTAAAAACTAAATTTTATAAATTTAAAAATTTATTATCAAGGACATTGAAAAGTCAAAATATGAATGGTTAAACTTGTAAAAATATATGTTAGGCTTTTTCAATTCATGATCGATGTTATCAAAATTATCTAAATAATATATAAAAAAAATATAAAAAAATCAAAAGATTTAGATTGTTTTATACAATTAAACAAACAAACGATTCATGACGTAAAAAATTATCAGTTTTGTGATCCTTTAAACACTATATAAATAATTTTTAAAATTTTTAAAATTTAGTTTCTGGACTCTTTAAATAATCTAGATCAATTTTAATAATTTCGATCATCAATTCGAAATTCATATCATCTAAAACAGCTAAGGAGGACGAAAGCAAGCCTCCGTTCTTCAAAAAAAAAATTATTAGATGAACTCATATATACACACACGGTGTTTAATTTGATATATTTGAATCTAACTATTACAGTTGGTGTATTAGCAGATAGAAAATTTGTACGTCTTGCTTTGGTAATAGCTGAAGAGGTTTCCATAATATGAATGGCCAATCTTCTAATGTCTTTTCATTGCCTCTTAATTAGTCAAATCAGAGTCCAATATGGATTAGTTTTAGAGCAATGCTATCTATACACTTTCATAGGTGTGTATAATGCATATTTCATTTATTTAAGGATGAAATATATTTTACTGATCATTTCAAAATGATCAATAAAATTTATCCCATTCCAGAATAGATAGGATGTAAAATATATATATTTTTTAAAATATACAAGTAGTATTTTCTTTAATTTTAACGACACCGATGGAATGAGAGCTTAGGATTTGTTCGTTTTCACGGAAGTCCAGCGACGAACTCTCCAAGTTTGTGTATGCTAGTGATCACCCGCGTTCGACGTAGAGACGAACTCGGACTTTTGTGGGACTAATGCGGCTTGTATGCACGATCAGTCTCACGCTTGCGACTTCGCACTCGACGAGTTCTACAGTATGAACGGAACTCATCAATTTTCGCTGCAGTGTGATTTTGCAGAAAAGCAATGCTAGATGTACACTCCAAAAGGGGTGTACATCCTACACCCCATCTCATTCTGAAATGAATATATCTTCACTCGTCACATCGAGTGACGAGTGAAATTTACCCCATCTCAAAATAGGATGGAATGTAAGATATACACCCCAAAAGGGGTGTATACTTATATATACCCTTTGCAGAAACAGACACACCCGCACCCTATACTAAACTTTTGAAATCCTAGTTGAGAATGTAATATTATAGTTTTGCTCTGGTACAATACGAAGCTTCCAAAAAAATATGTTGTTTGATTAGAGCCCGGGTTCTATTTCAACAGTAAAAAAACTTATTTTAGAAGTAATTATATATATATATATATATATATATATATATATATATATATATATATATATATATATATATATATATATATATATATATATATATATAAAAGCACCAATTAATTGATACTTGTAAATTTTTTAAAATTTTATCTTTTACATTATGCTATTCCACCAACCGCCTATTAAATCTAAAGGGTTCACAATATTTTATTTAAGGGCTAAAAACCTATAAGCAAACTTTTGGAGGTTGTTTGGCCTAACTTTTGAAAAGTGATTTTGACTCCAAAAGTGATTTTCGGATCAATAGAACGTTCGACAACTAAGTTCTTAAAATTTGATTCTAATTTTTAGAATCAATTTTTTGATTTTCGAAGTCCAAAATCAGAAGCAGTTAAAATCTGCCTCTTGAAAACTGATTCTGATCTTAGATTCAAATTTTAAATTTTATTTTGATTTTAGATTTAAAATTTAAAGTTAAATTTAATTTTTAATTTTAAATTTGTTTTTTAAAATTTTTAATTTTAAATTTTAAATTTAGCTATTTAATTTAAATTTAAAATTTAAAATTTTGAATCTTAAATTTGATAATTTTAAATTTCAAATTTCAAATTTATGATTAAATTTCAAGTTTAATTATTAAATTTAATTATTAAATTTAAATTTTGAATTTTAAATTTCAAATCTAGATTTGAAATTCGAAATTAAAAATTTAAATTTTGATTTAAAATTTTTAAATTTCAAATTTATATTTTAAATTAAAATATCAAATTTTAAATTATTTTTTAAAATTTAATTTTTTATATTTAAATCTAAATTCAAAATTTAAATTATTTTAAAATAAAATTTTGAAGAAAATTATTATTTACAAATAAAAAAAAATTTGAACCACATAATTTTAAAAAATCATATCGGAAAAATTACTTTTCATTTAACCTCAGCCAAACACTTTATAGTGTTTGACCAGAATTAATTCTCCAAACCAAAATTAATTTTATAAAAATTATTTTTTTATAATTAGGCCAAACTAGCCCTTAAAATCATAGAAGCTCAATTTGTGTGTGTGTATATATATATATATATATATATATATATATATATATATATATATATATATATATATATATATATATATATATATATATATATATATATATATATATATGAGATATTGATATTACACATTTATCCTTCTAACAGAGAAATTGCGTAAATTCAGTCAAAAGATAAGGTTATATGTACCTTAGAATTGAGTTCTTTAATAAGATTATATACGGGGTCACTAGTGTTTAATTTAATTCTTTTGTATTTCAGATATAACACACCTCATTATACATATTATTGGAAAAGTTACTGTATAATACCACTTTATTAATAATTAATAATATTTTATAAAAATATTCTAAAATATATTAATGGGAAATGATACTTGTACACCCATTTCGGGGTGTATATCACACATCCCACCCATCCAATGGGTGGGGTGTGATGATGGGTCAATCGATGTGACCCGTAAAAGATATCGCCACCATTAAAATAATGAAGGTGTATGATATACACCCCTTCGGGGTGTACATGTAGCATTGCTCACAAATTATTGTTCTGACAAAAAATATTTTGTAGAAGATGCCTAATAAAATATTGTAAATATCAATCAAGCACAATCTACTTCCATGGAATCCTAGGTAACCTATTATTGCACAAACCTTAATTTTCACATGCTAATATATATATATTTACTTTATATATATATTAGATTAATTTTCACATGCTAATATACATATATTTACTTTATATATATATTAGATTAATTAAAGTTAAAATATTAGATTAATTAAAGAGTCAATACAATAATTAAAATTATATTTACTTACTTATTCTCAGTTAATTGATAAAATAATTAACAATAATCAGTATTATTAATAATAAATAATTTAATTAACCACAAATAATTTAATAATTAATAAATTAATAATTTAATTAGTTAATTGTCTAAATACTTAAATAATTAGTTAATAAAATTATTAGATAAGTTAAAATATTAAATTAATTAAAGAGTTAATTAAAGAGTTAATTAAAGAGTTAAATAAATAATTAAAATTTTATTTATTTTAATTAAGCTTATTCTAAAATAGAAACAAGTGTTGTTTCAAGAAAAAACTGGAACAATAGTTCTAGCCTTATACCAGCTTAATCTAAAAAAACGAGAACGGTTGTTTTTATTCATAACCAAACACATTTGGATAACAAGGTTGGAACAAGGCCTTATTCCAGACCTTGTTCCCGAAACAAACGAAACCTATATATATAACTGGAATACTATCGGTAGCAAACATACTTCGTCACTATTAATTTTTTTTAATGATAGAACTTTTAAATCGTCGATCTGCACCGTTAAATACAATCTAAATTATTTGAATGTAAAATTTGAATTTCGATCGAATTAATGCAAAATTACAATAGACCAAACAACAAAGATAGGCTTGTACCATTAAAAACCACTTCATCACTCTTCACTTTCGGTAAAACAAACACATTCGACTATGCACACCAAAAGAGTATATTTATCGATATTTTAATTTTTTGAACAATGGCATTTATCATTTCTAGTGTTGCTAATAGTTTTTAAAAGGGCCAATTTTCTATATATTTCTAAAAATTGTTCTGTTTTTAGATTTACCCCTCTTAGAAGGCTAATATTAAAACTACCCATCTTACGTTCCAACTTCTTTCTAAAATACCCCTGAAGTTAAACTCTGTTACCGTTTGGAGCTGCCGTTATCTGTGTGAAATTACTATTTTGCCCTTTCAAATATACCTTTCTACCATAACAAACTTTTATGTACCCTTGAAATTTTCAATAGTTTTGATAGATAGGGACAAAATAGATATATCTAATAGTTTTCAACTCCGATTATTATTTAACTCTAGTTTAACTCTAGTTAACTTAACAAAGGAAACGGTAGGGATATTTTTAATAACGGTGGAACGTATGAAGGGTATATTGGAAAGAAAAAATTAACAAAGGAAACGGTAGGGATATTTTTAATAACGGTGGAACGTATGAAGGGTATATTGGAAAGAAAAAAATAAGAGCAGTAAATCAGATATTTCTTCAGATTTCAGGGATATACAGGTAATTATCTCTTTTTAAAATTACAATATTTTTGCATATTTAGCACGTAATTTTTTTTTGATTAGTTTATGTACAATTTTTGAAACGTCATATAAATAAATTTGCCTAATACATAATTGGCACATTGTAACGACCCGGCCCACTAGCAACAATAACTCGTTGGGCCCAAACCACAGCCCAAAATGCTTAAGCCCAGTTATTATTACTAGTGTCCAAGTCTCATATAAACCCAATCACAAATCCATCCACATCCGATGTGGGACTATTGGGGGCGTCACAGACTCCCCCCGTTTAGGCCTGACGTCCTCGTCAGCCCAAACACACACACACAAGCCCAAGATCACCAGGCGATGTGAGACTCGTCTCGCTAGCCCTGTCATCTAGACCCAGACTCAGCCGAGACTCGCCACACACTTCCGGCTGGTAACCTGGCTCTGATACCAAATGTAACGACCCGGCCCACTAGCAACAATAACTCGTTGGGCCCAAACCACAGCCCAAAATGCTTAAGCCCAGTTATTATTACTAGTGTCCAAGTCTCATATAAACCCAATCACAAATCCATCCACATCCGATGTGGGACTATTGGGGGCGTCACACACATAGAGAACTACTTTTGAAGAATCTAAAATAAATCTTTTATATCAAAAAATATAAAAAAATAGTTGAGAACTATAAATTTTCAATACCTATTTTTTTTATATATAGATTAAACAATATTTCTTTTGTATCACTTTAGGGTGTGTTTGATTCCATATAAATTTATACAAAATATTTTTTTACAAAAAAAAAAAAAAAAAAAAAAATCTGTGGAAACAAAGTTTTACGTTTTATAATATTTAATTTGTGAAAAAAAAAAATATTTTCTATCAACGTTCATTTGGTTGACAAAAAAAAATCATATATCTTTTGTTCGGTGGACGAAAATAAATAAAAAAAATTTTACACATTTTTTTGTTCTTCGTCGTAATCTGCAGAAAATAAAAAAATATTTTTCTCAAATTCATAAAAATAAATTTTCAAATTTTTTTTTAAAGCTAAATAAATACACAAAAAATACTTTTTAAATTAAAAAATAATTTTCCGTACATTTTACGGAAACCAAGTACACCCTTATAAGGCTATAACTTATAAAATACGAAAAAGTTTAGAGTACGTATGTCTCAGTATATACGTTCTCTGTCCCCTATACTATACGGTATTGTACCCCCTTCATTATACGGAGGAGTATATCATGTACCAGAGGGGTTATAAGTATACCATGCACCAAGTCCACCAAGTCATCTGTGGACCATCCAATCATTTTTCATCAATCTCCCCATTTTTTTAAAAAAAATGGGCAAATTTTCAATTTGGGTTTGGCGTATTTTTATTTTAAATTTTTTAGCTCACAAAATTATAATTAATTATTCTAAAATTTTAGAATTTTAAAATTTCGCCGGGTACTGGTGAATTCGCATCCAAATAAAATTACGAATATGAATGTAGTTTTATCAAAATCCGTATGTTAATATATATTATATAAAGATAAAATAGTTTTTCATTATATTTTTTATTTATTTTGCTATGAATTTTATGTTAAAATTATATTTTATATTTGTTAAATATTAAAATTTATTAAATAAAACAATAAAAAATAATATTTGACCACGTGAGTGAAACTTTAGTTGCATTACATCTTATTCATTCTAATTTTAGTTTATATTTATAAATACATGTTAGTATATATTATTATCGAATTTAAATTCGAAAATAAATTCAATTCATATTCAAATTCAAATTTGCTTTTAGCTAATATAATAATAAAACTTTAGTGTTCCATATATATCTGCATCCGAAGACAAATATGATTTTGTCAAAAATTTAATCATATACAATTATTTTCATCCATGTAAATGTAAAAGCATTTAAAACTAAGTGGAATTATGGACTATTTTGATTTTGGTTGTCGATTTTTCAAAATTTTAATTTTATTATTTATTTTTTCAATTTGACTTCAAAATTTAAATTTGTTGTATATTTTTATAAATTTAATTAGTATATTTCATACCATTCTCGTAATAATAAACTCGTTAAAGTTACTAATTAGTTAAAATTTTAAAATTAAAATATTATTGACTATTGATGAATCAAATCAAATAAATTTAAATTATAAAAAAATTAAATAATTAAATTAAAATGATCTATAGTGTCGGATCGTTGGCGCTAACTATTAACCCCAAAATGCTTAAGCTGTTAAAAATACGTAATTAATTTACTTAAATCGTACCGGCATAGCGTCCACGGATTTCTACAGGACTCAACCTATCTGAACGTTATGTCTATTGTTCGGCCTCTTACCAATAGGTTTATTGTGGACCGCAGTCCCACTCAGCTTATTTGGCTCATCCAACTCAACTTATTAGTCTTTTGAACCTATCGTCAGTTTGTCACGTAGCAGAAAATTATATTTATTTTTAAGGGTTAATTGTATATGGCTCACTGTAAATATATCGAATAGCAGATATATTCCTACAAAGTTCAACTTTTCATATTTATTCCTTTAAAAATCTAACGTTATTCTTATATATTCCTACCGTTTATCTCTGTTAGAAAAATCTAGTTAACCATAGGTTAAATACTTGATTAGTTAGTGAGATAAATTTATCTTTTTACCCTTTCATATATTTTTATATGAATAGGGCTTATATATTTTCAAAAGCACAAGTAAAATAATGCTTGTGAATTTTTTACCATTGAATTTGCATTGAGATTTGTGTTATTTACTTTTTCTTTCTCTCTTTAGTTGACTTTACAAAAATATAAATCTCAATACAAATTCAATGGTAAAAAATTTACAAGCATATTTGGGTTTGTGATTTTGAGAGTATATAAGCTTTACTCTTTTTATATTATTTTAACAAGTGAGATTTTTGGAGGGATATTTTAAAAAAAGCAAAATTATTATTCAATATATAGTCGGTTAAAAAATAAACAGTAAACTAACAGTAAATAAATTCTATTTATTTTTTCTTTCTCTCTTTTTAGCTGACTTTATAAAAACACAAATCTCAATGCAAATCTAATGGTAAAAAATTTACAAACATATTTGGGCTTGTGCTTTTGAGAGTATATAAGCTCTACTCTTTTTATATTATTTTAACAATTGAGATTTTTGGAGAGACATTTTTGAAAAGGCAAAACTGTCATTTCATATATAGTCAGTTAAAAAATAAATAATAAACTAACAGTAATAAATCGGAAGAATATAAATACAAACAACTTAGAATTTTTAAAATTATAAATATAAAAAATTAAACTTTATAAAAATATATCTGCGATTCGATATATTTACAAAAAAAAAAAAAAAAAAAAAAAAACATATGCAATTAGCGAACATATAGTTCAAATAAATTTATATATTTTTACTTAATATAAATAAATACAGCGGTGGTCCGCGGGCGATGATGCGGTGAACCGGGTCCACGCAAAAAAATTACATTGATAGTGGGGGACCAATGAGAAGAGAGGGATGACAAGAAGAAGAGAAAAGAAAAAGGCCACAGGCTTTTTTCCTGAATCAGGAGACGCCGACACGTCCCCCTCATTAATTTATGGCGCGAATCCGTGGGCCCCACTCACCCAGGGTTAGTGTCGGGTGGGGCCACCGTCCAAAAATTTTATATCAATTCGTTTTCCTCCGTAAATATTCACTTTTGTTTATTCATTGCAAAATAAATTTTTTAATTATTTTATTTTTTAAAGCATCATAATTAACTTTTTTTTTTTTTCTTTATATATATATATATATATATATATATATATATATATATATATATATATATATATATATATATTATTCGGTTAATCCTAAATTAAATGCCTCTACATTCATTTTTGGGTATAGATCCTACACTCCATCCATCACTTCGAAATGATGGATGAAATTCACCCCACTCTAGAATGGATGGGGTGTATGATGTATATCAAAAAAATAAATATATATTTAGTATCTTTCATATTAAATTGCTCTATAATTTTACCTTTTTAAAGTACCGCAATTGACTTCATCTTTTTTTTGTTGTTGTTCTAATCCTCGTTTATTAAATTCGTATGTGATCCTACACTATCATGTGCATATAATTTTTTTTAAAAAAATATTCTAGTAATACATACTAAAATATTTTTTATGTAGGTCATTATTATAATATTTATTTAACTATAACTATTTATTTTTTAAGTCAATAATAATATAAGGATCTAAAATCAATATTTTAAAAGCCCTCCTCAATCTACATATAGCTTCGTCACTATCCCTACTAGGTGAAAAGTTGAAAAGTTATAAATCTATATATGTGTGTGTATGTAATTTGTCTTTGAGTTATATCCGGCCCAACTCGAATGAGCTGGCGCCAACTCGTGTTCGGCTCACTAATTGTTCGAGTGAGTTTAATCCAGCTCGTCTTCAGCTCATTAAGATTTTGAGCTATATCTAGCCCAACTCGAATGAGCTGACGCCAACTCGTGTTTGGCTCACTAACTGTTCGAGTGAGTTTATTCCAGCTTATCTTCAGCTCATTAAGATTTTGAGCTAAAAAATTCAATTCGTGTTCGACACGAGTTGGATTGCTAGTCCTATTTGTTGTAAGCAACCAAAAAATATAAGCAACATACAAAAAAGAAAAAAGTTATTCCAAAAGAGTTGACGCCAACTCGTGTTTGGCTCACTAACTGTTCGAGTGAGTTTATTCCGGCTCGACTTCAGCTCATTAAGATTTTGAACTAAAAAATTCAATTCGTGTTGGACACGAGTTGGATTGCTAGTCCTACTTGTTGTAAGCAACCAAAAAACATAAACAACATACCAAAAAGAAAAAAGTTATTCAAAAAAAAATATACATCTTACATCTTATTCATTCAACACCTTATTCATACAATGAATAGAGTGTTTTTACTATTCACAATACTAGTCACATGATGTGGCTAGTGAAAACACCGCACCTATTTGATGGCCGAGGTATACATCATACACCTATATATGTGTATTCGAGTTATATCGAGCCGAACATGAACGAGTTGACTTCAGTTCGTATTCAGCTCACTAAAATTTTGAGCTGAAAATTTCAGCTCGTGTTCAGCGCGAGCTGTATTACTGGCTCTACTTCTAAGTTATAAGCAACTAAAAAATATAACGAACATAAAAAACTATCCTTTTATGTGGCTAGTGAAAACACCGCACCTATTTGATGGGCGAGGTATACATCATACACCTATATATGTGTATTCGAGTTATATCGAGTCAAATATGAGCAAGTTAACTTCAGTTCGTATTCAGCTCACTAAAATTTTGAGCTGAAAATTTCAGCTCGTGTGAGCTGTATTGCTGGCTTTACTTCTAAGTTATAAGCAACTAAAAAATATAACGAACATAAAAAAACTATCCAAAAAGAATGTACATCTTACACCTCATCCATCCAATAGATGGGATGTTCCATCCACTATGAAAATATCCTATTTATTAGATGAATAAGGTGTACATCATACACCCTTTTTGATATATATGCATAACATTGCTCTATAAAGTGCTACCAATTCTCTTTTACATTCCATCTAGGACTAAACTTTATAATATATATAGAGAGAGAACATTACATTCTCAATTAAAAGCCCACTACATAGGCCTCTCAAGAAGCCCATTACTCAAAGTAATTAAAAATCCCATCATAGGATACCTAAATGAATTGAAGTGCATAGAATAGAAGGAACTTTAAAGCTTTTCTATTGGTACTAAATAAGCATAAATTATGTATATATTGTTTATCTCTACAAAACCCAATAACCTAAGCTTCCAATCACTAAAATGTGACAACCAATTCTCTTGTGTTCTTCATTAATTGCCCTAGAGGTGTGCTATGATGCCCTAAACATGTGTATAGCAATTATCATGTATATATATATATACACACACATGGCATGTATTTTCCATTGGAGTACTTAAATTGTATTCTCCATTATCATGTATGTACAACCATCATCATTTCCACATGTTAGGAGTGAAATAATGGAGGATCAAATGATGATACAATTAAGAAATTGATTATGGATAAATCAAATTTTCATAACCAAGAATCTATCAATTATGACAAGTATTCAAATCACGAGAAATTGAGAAAACTCAAGAATAGCAATCTCGCAAGTATGGCAATCACACCAAATAGAAACTATTTGAATTCAAATGTTGTACACTTATAGAATGTAATTGTGTAAATATTATAATCCCAAAAATAATGGGATTATATTTTGTATCCAATAATGCTATATATTAAGTGTTGGTTTTGTGCTCTTGAAAAAAGCACAACAACTATTTTTCCATCAATTACGATTTCCTTTATGGTATCAGAGTCATCATTTGATCCTCCATTATGAAATTGGTTAGAATAAACTCCTCTCGAATCCCAGGCCAGAGTCAATGAAATGCGAATATAAATGTCAAAATTTAGCATTCGATATATATATATATATATATATATATATATATATATATATATATATATATATATATATATATATATATATATATATATATATATATATATATATATATATATATATATATATATATATATATATATATATATATATATATATATATATATATATATATATATATATATATATATATATATATTTGAATACGTAGCCGAAAAAAATAGAAAAAAGTATAGAGGGAAATATGAGTTTTAAAAAAATTCGACTGTATACGGCCATTTTCACTCTTAGAGATAAGATGAATGTTAGCATTCATTTATTTTTATATTTTTTAAAATATTAATTTTTATTGAATAAAATATGGACATATGGAGCTTGAGCATGTGTGTGAATCTTTTATTACATTGTGTATTTTGTTAGCATAAATTTTAGTTTATATATTATTATCTAAATAGTATTAGAATGCAAATAAGACACGTATCTAAATTCAATTTCATTTTTAACGGTTATAATAACAAAAATTTAACATTCAACCTATATTCACATCGAAGAAAATTTTGGATGCGGATATAATTTGGATATAATTTTGGATGTGGATATAATTTTTAGCGTTTGGTCTAACTTTTAAAAAATAATTAAAAGATATTTTTAAATTTTAATTTTAATTTTAAATTTTAAAATTTAATTTTTAATCACATGCAGTTGTCATATGCCCACGCCAAAAAGGAGCAGCAACAAACACCCCCAAGTAATAATAAAAAGTCACAGTCACAAAGGCGGCTTTGCTCCGAAGTCGGCGCCGAGAAGGGGAAATGGCGACGATTCTGCTCTCTCTTCCCCTCCAAACGCACTACACGAAGTGCTCGTCGTCGCCGACTTCTAGACTCCGCCGAGTTCGCGCCGCCGTCAGCCAGGACCTCAAAGACCAAAGAGTGGCGGTCAGTCGTCCCTCTCTCTCTCTCTCTCTCTCTCTCTCTCTCTTTTCTTTTTTTTTTTTTTTTTTTTTTTTTGGCTAAATTACATAAAATTTTACTGTAATATTCCGTTTTTTCACTTTGCTCCTTATCTTTTAAAAGCCTACATTTTGTCCTTTCGTAATTACCGAAATATACATTTACCCCGCCGTCGCGATTTCGTGAGTGAGCAGTCAGTTTTTTTAAAAATATTATTGAATATACCCAAAATATCCTTCAAAAATGGTGGGAAATAAATTTAAACTACTTTCTCTTTCCTCTATTATTTTTTCCCTCCAATATAAAATAAGAGCATTTTCGTCAATTTACCACATCCGTTAACGCCGTTGCCCTTAAAGATAATTCGGTAATTACGATAGGACAAAATGTAGGCTTTTAAAAGACATGAGGCAAAATAAAAAAACAGAATATTATAAAAAGTTTTCTGTAATTTAGCTTTTTTTTTTTCTTTTCCCCGCCAAAAAAAAAAAAAAAAAAAGTGTGTGTTTTATTACTACTGATTTAACTTAAGAATTTTCAATAAAATGCAGGAAATTTTTATATAAATATCTATTTTTTTTTTTTATTCTAACTTTAAAAATTAAAAAATTACTACAACGAAAAGAAGGGCGAAATTACGAAATTACCCTTATTTTTGGAAGAAATTTTTTTTGAATATATTTTTATTATTTATAATAGTGTGCACGGTGGATATTAGGATAGTGTGGGTTCGAAATCTACCATGCTTCTAATCTATCTTAATTCTCTTCGCTCGGAGTAAATTTAAATTTCTATCAAAAAATTTCGAGAGTCATAAAAGAGAATACTAAATATAAAATGGGATAATATCTTATGCATCCTTCAATACTTTATATATAGAGATAATTGCATGTGTACTCCTGAAATCTGAAGAAATATCTAATTTACCTTTTTTATTTTTTTCTTTTCAATATACCCGTTACATGCATATTAAAAATACTCATACCATTTCACTTTGTTAAGTTAACTAGGGTTAAACTAGAATTAAATAATAATCGGAGTTGAAAACTATCAGATATACCTATTTTGTCTCTATCTACCAAAACTATTGAAAATTTTAAGGGTACATAAGAAAAGTTAGTTATGGTAGAAGGGTATATTTGAAAGGGCAAAATAATAATTTCACACAGATAACGGCAGCTCCAGAAAAATTTTTAGGAGTATATAGAAAATTGCCCCATATATATATATATATATATATATATATATATATATATATATATATATATATATATATATATATATGCTCTTCATATTTTTTTTCATTATTTAAAAATATTCATGTTGTTAGTATCCGTAAAATCTGAATTAGAAAAAATTAAAATATTTCTATTGCTTCTGACTTAAGGGCAAATAAAAAAAAAAAAAAAAAAAAAAGTTGGTTACCATAAAAGATTATATTTGAAAAGATAAAATAGTAATTTTACAGAAATAACAATAATTGCTAACTATTCATCAACAAAATTTAATTATAGAGATATATTTGAAAGAACTTGAAACGTTAAAAAAATATTTTTAATATTAGCTTTTTAAGAGGGAAAAATAAAAAAGTCAATTAATTTTCAGGAGTATGAAAGCAATTGCTCTATATGGGGTTAGTCTTTAACTCATTTCTTGGGCCTATTTAAAGTCTGGAGTGAGCATTGTTATCTATTAGCTTAAGCTTTTAGAGCGATTAGTTGTTTAACAAAATTAAAGTACTTTTACCTTGACTTTAATTTCTTGTACTTACCCAATTCACCTACTAGTATTGCTAGATGAATCGGTGATTTGGTGATTTTGGTATTATTATTCTCCATGGATGAACTTTTTCTGTGGACTTACAATATTCTGTATAGATTTAGGACCTGATAGATCTTGTTGTGTTGTAAAATGAGGATGAAAAATATTGATGGTAATTTCACAAACACTTGGTGGGCAATTTCATAATTTACCCCCTAAATACCCAAGTGGAGTTCCAAACGTCAGAGCAATAACAATAAAAATTAAACCACAAGAACACAATGATTTTACGTGGTTCAGCAATGTCTATATCCACGAGAGAACAAGCAAAGAAGCTTTTACTATCAAATCATGAAGATTACAAGAGAGACAAATAGGAGATATATCACTTTTCCTCAAAGGTAAAGAGAAGTTTCAACAATCTCTAACTCTATCTAAATTGTGCAAACCACACCTCACAAGAAAGATCTCACCTCCTTCTTGATAGAACGAAGATGAAACCAAAACCTAGGGTTTTCTCTTTTCTCTCACTTTTTTTTCTCTCTCTATATTTTTTTAATATTCTAATTATCCGTACTTTGCCTTTAAAAGATAAAGCTATTACATATGGGTCACTAGATCAAAAGAATTATGATAAAGGCTTACAAGTAAGAGGGCCAAATATATAATAAGAAAATATAAAAAATAGAAAATTTGACTTCACCAAATTACATAACCCAAATAACAAGACCCAATATAATTAAATCAACATGCCGTGAGGTAATAGTGTTGTTCGATAAAGTGTTGTTTGGAAAGTTCGGACTTTTTGTTTATCAAATTCTTAACTATTGCTTTTCATAGTAAAGAAGCTGTTCTAGAAATCAAGCCAAATAGATGGTGTTTATATATTCGCGGGACTCGAACTCAGGATTGCATATGAAATAACTGTTGTACTCTAAAAGCTTAAGCTACGAGAGAACGGTGTTTATATATTTTATATTCAACAGAAATAACACCTGCACTTCATCTTTTGTAGGTTATTGGGCTAGGGGCATCCGGGAGATCCGCCGCACGACTTGCTCTTGCTAGAGGTGCTTATGTTCTAGCAGTCGATAAGAATGAAGAATTGGTCCCTTTGGAAGTACGTAACTCTTTCGGTGATTATTAGAAACTATTTCTTCTGAATTTTATTCGCTGATAATAGCAGCTTGCGCTGTGATTCTAGGATGATCCTCACTTCGCAGGATTTGATAACCTTCATACCATCCTTGGTTGCTGTGATAATCGGATACTATCAAATGCAGATAGAGTGGTTGTTTCTCCCGCAGTTCCAATTCAGGAGTATGGTCTTTCGACTTTGATACAATCAGTAAGCTCGGTTCATTCTCGTCATGAATGCTATAGCTTAATATTTCTATACTCCCTTTAAAGCGTAGCATAGTTAAACTGTGCTATACCCGTAGAAAAATTATTTTATACTATGTTTGGGAGACACAAAAGAGCACATATTTTTTGGAGTATAGTTCTAAATTTCAAAATTTAAACCCGGGTTTGGTAAATGAGCAGGAAATGTGTGATCAGGTACTTTTGTGTGAATTTCTTGGATGCAATGATTCTTATGTTAGTTGGCAGGGTCTGGCACGGTCGGCATGTGCCGCCCATGCCGACAGTGCTGGCATATAAAAGAGGGTCTGTGCCAAGTCCGCGGTGCCAGTGGAGTGGCAGTCTATCTACTTGAATTATGAAGAGTTGCAGACAATTTTGGATGAAGAAGAGGATCAGAACTGCGTAGTGTCGGATCGTTGGCGCTAACCATTAATCCTAAAAGCTCGAGCTGTTAGAAATACACAACCAATTCACTTAAAGTGTACAGACACAGCGCCCACGGGTCTCGATCGGACTCAACCCGCCTGGACGTTGGGTCTAATTGTTGGGCCTCTTGCCATTAGGTCTATTGTGGACCGCAGCCCCACTCAACTTATTGGGCTCACCCAACTCAACTTATTAGTCTTCTGGACCTATTGTCACGGGCATGAGTTGGACCTATTTTTAACACATAAATAAATAGCCAACAATCCCCCCCCCCCCCCCCCCCCCCCCAACACCTGCACTGTGTGGGAATCGAACCCGTGCCGCTGGCTCTGATACCACTTGTCGGATCGTTGGCACTAACCATTAATCCCAAAAGCTCGAGCTGTTATAAATACGCAATCAATTCACTTAAAGCGTACAGACACACCGCCGACGAGTCTCGACCGGACTCAACCCACCCGGACGTTGGGTGTCACGCCCCGGGTGTAAACCAGAACCCGGGCCCGTCTACAGATCCGCCGTGCATGCGGTATTTCCCACATACACGAAGCGTCGGTAACCTGCTCAGATAAGAAATAATAATAAAAGAGCATAATAATCAGAGCTAAACTAAAACTACTGTATCTCAGACAGAAGCTGGAAGTAAAAGAGTACAACAGTGGAATAAAATACAGATGTCTCTCCCAGCTCACCACTAAATACAAACAGCTGGCAAAAGCCAGACCCAAAAAGAAATAAACAAAAGCTGTCTGAGAAGACCAGGTACCCAAAAGCTCCAGCTACAACCCTCGGGAGGCTCTCTATCTAGTCCGCGATGCGCTTGCCCCGATCAGTTGCTGACGGCCCAGCAACTCCCACTGAGGACTCTGCAAAACAAGGGGAGAGAGAAAGAACAAGAAAAAAAATAATGGGGGTAAGTACTACCATAAACAGTAGCCTCCCCTAGTGGGTAAAGCCTCAGCTCAGATATGCCCACCGGGTGATCAGAGGCAAAAAGGGAAAGGAAAAGAAAGGGGGTGTAGATAAAAGGAGCAACTGATAAGATGCTATCCCTAATATGCCTCTACATGATAACTCAACACGGATGGGAAAAGAAATGCATCAGTATAAGGAAGTCTGTCCAAAGGACCCAATCTGACCGCCAGTGGACACTGGCACAGCCTGCTCTGCCGCGACGGGTATGCCAGCCTACGCATAACACCGAAGCAAAAGGAGTCCCCAGGACTCAAGTCTGTCTGCCGCGCACTCCGGAGTCGCACTCGTGGGGAGCGACCCACACGAGGAAAGTAAGTAACCACAAGTAACCTGATATAGCAGGACTGGATCGAGACTCAATGAAGTGGGAAAAACCCTCCACTAAAGAAAGCCCGATCCCCAAAACACCCAATCTGATGCAATAGTATAAGCCGGTCGACCACCCAAGATCCGTGGTCGCCGCGACACCCTGACATAAACCCAACCTGTCCCAAATCCCCAATATCCGACTACACTGTCCAACACCCGCTCGAACCCGAGCGACTATGCCGCAAGTCTATCAATACTAGGAGAAGAAAAGCATAAATGCATGGTTTCTCCTAAGTCAAGTCCCAAAAGATAGTATAGCAGTAAAAGATGACATAATTAAGTGACTCGTTTAATTATGCATTGTCTCAATATTTTATCCATTTTCCAAGAATAATCAGTTTAGAGAATAAAGGCTAAAGTGACAGTCACATATGAACAATCATCAATTTGTAGTCCACAATTCTACTTTGCCCCTAAACATGCAGTCCAGAATAATTTAGCGATCAACATGCTACCACGAATTCTACATGGATCCAATAACCATTAAATAATTTCCCTAAGGCATGCAAGACTACCAAACAATAAGTTAGCATCAACACATCAGGGGAATTCTGACATCCCTAGTGGGCATACCAAAGGAGAGGAGTACAACAACCACCCACCTGGTGCAAACTGTCCAAGTCCGTACAGCTAGAAAATACCAAAACTCCAAATCCTTGCTCCCACACTATAAGCACACCCGAAATATTCCTGGTACAATACAAAGCTCACTAATTACACTTAGGCTCCCAATTATTGCACTTATAACCACCTACAACCTCGGATTCAAAACTGTTAAATTATCACCTGCAGATAGTGCCCAGAAAATTCCAAGAAAAATATCACAGCGATCCTCGCGTCGATAGCTTCGCAACGGTACCTTGCACGCCCAAAACCGAGTTCGGTAAGTCAAGATAAAAATTCGGCAAGGGGATACACTCATACAAAAATCTGTGCTAAAACTGTGCACTGTTCACGGAGAAAACAGTAATCTTCACCTCGAAATAAATCTCACAAAAATCCAAGAAAAATACGAGCGTGTTCCTTGCGATCCGTAGATGAAAAAGTTGTATAAGCTCGTTTCCGTCTGATGCTCGTGCGCGAAGATATGGCCAAAACACCCCGCTGCTGTCAAGGAAGTCCACACAGAAAATGGGGTCACTGTTTGCCTCGGGATCCGTGCCAAAACCTCGAAACAAGAAAGCGCGACCAAAACGAAAGATGAAGTCCTACCTCTTAGGAGTCTGTCGGCGCAAGAATCACAGCAAAATGATCTCGGGGTAGCCCAGGGGAGCTAAAACACTGTCGCTGCGCCGAAGAAGAACCCAGGAACGCAACGTCGCGCCGCGCCGTAAAATGGGGAACCTCGGGATTCGAGCCTCCAAAAATCCTAGAACTTGGCAGGAAGATCAAGCACTTAGAGGTGAAAAACTTTGCTTGAGGGGGCTCGGGCAGAGAGTGAGAGGGTTGAGAGAAAAAGGCAAAGGAAGGGGGCTCGGGTTGCCTTTAAATAGGCAGGAGAAAACAATTGAAGAAATACCCACTGTGTCCCCACTTCCGGGCGCCGCAACATTTCGGGCGGCTACAGTAATGGGCCCGGCCCATTACTGTTCAAGCCCGAAACGTCGTGGGCCGGCCACGTAGCCCGACACTGTGCGCCCCTGGCCCCGCTGCACCCGGCGCACCCGCGCCCGCCAGTGGCGTCGCGCCACGTGGCCCCGGCAGCCCGTGCACCGCGCACGTCGCCGCCTGCACCGCGCCCGTACGGCCACCTGCCGCCGTACGGCCACCTGCACCCGGTCAACCACTCCACAGCCTGCGTGGACCGGGTGCACAACACCGAACCAGTAACCGCATGCCACGTGTCCCCCGGTCTACCGTGCACCCATGCCCACAGTCCGTGGACCCCGCGCTGTGGACCAACCAACCGAACCGTGCCACGTGGCATCCCGCACTGGCGCACGCCGGTGCCGTGGACCGCGCGCCTGCCCGCGCACCCGGGCGCCTGCCCGCGCCCTGCCCGCGCCCTGTGCCGCCGCCTGCCGCCTGCCCGAGGCTGCGCCGCCGCCCGCCGGCGCTGCCCGCCGCCTCCGGTGATCGCCGGAAACACTGTTCCGGCGTGAACAGTAACCGCAGCCCAAAAACATCCAGGAAAAAGCCCATCTTGACCGTTTTCGCGCGCTGATTCCAAAAACGGCGTCCATTTTGCCAAAATCCACTCCTATAATATGCCGGAGGCTCCCGCAAACACCGAAAACTGCCCAAAACTTCCGGGAGCCCGCTTTTGGGCCTCCGGACTCAGAATTAGGCAAACAAAAAGCCATTCTCAAGCGTTTTTCCGCACTGAATCCAAATCCACCCTCTGTTTGGCCAAATTCCTCTTCTAAAATTCGGCAAAAGCAGCCGAAGGCCAAAACAGCCAACCAAAGCTCACAGGGTCCATCTGTGGCATCCCTTTGATGCACCAGGGGCCAGATACACCATCAACAGGTGTTTGCACAGTGGATTCATGGGAAAAAGCTGTAAGGAGTTTAGGGGCCCTACATCCGCCCCCACTAAAAAAAGTTTCGTCCCCGAAACAAAGAAAACAGAACAGACGTACCTCAAATAGAAGCCTCGAACAAAAAGGGGTAGGCATCTCTCATCACTGTCTCCAGCTCCCACGTGGCCTCTCGCTCCTCGTGATTGCTCCACAGGATCTTCACATACGGAATGGCCCGATTGCGCAATTCCCTCACCTCACGAGCAAGAATTCGCAACGGGCGCTCCTCGTAGACCAAGTCCTCGCCGATCTCCAATAAAGGGAAGTCAATCACGTGCGACGGATCAAAAACATATCTCCTCAGAGCTGAGACATGGAAGACATCATGAACTCCGGCCAGGCGCGGGGGTAAAGCAACTCTGTATGCCACAGGACCAACTCTGTCAAGTACCTCAAAGGGTCCAATAAAGCGGGGACTGAGCTTTCCCCGTACTCCAAATCTCCGGACCCCTTTCGAGGGCGAGACCTTCAAGAAGACATGATCACCAACCCGAAACTCCAGGTCTCGCCGTCGAGTATCGGCGTAGCTCTTCTGACGACTCTGGGCTGTTGCAAGATGCCGGCGAATAATCCTGACTTTTTCCTCTGCCTCCAAAAGTAAATCCGGTCCCAAAGTCCTTCTCTCACCCACGTCACTCCAATATAAGGGAGACCGACACTTGCGTCCATACAACGCTTGAAACGGAGCCATCTGGATGCTCGCCTGATAGCTGTTGTTGTACGCGAACTCAACCAACGACAAGTGCCGGTACCACCCTCCTCCAAAATCCATAACGCACGCTCTCAACATATCCTCGAGGGTCTGTATGGTGCGTTCTGACTGTCCATCGGTCTGTGGGTGGAAAGCGGTGCTAAACCTGAGCTGAGTCCCCAATGCTGAATGCAAACTCCCCCAAAAGCGTGATACGAACCTCGGGTCACGATCTGACACAATCGAAGCAGGGATACCGTGAAGCCTCACTATCTCATCCAGATATAACTGTGCCAAACGCTCCAGTGACCAAGTCATCTGAACCGGTAAGAAGTGCGCCGACTTGGTGAGTCTGTCAACAATAACCCAGACCGCATCAGCCCCGCTCTGCGCCCTCGGCAATCCAGCGACGAAATCCATAGTGACATGGTCCCATTTCCACTCGGGAATTGGAAGACTCTGCAACTTACCAGCAGGAACGCGATGCTCTGCTTTCACTTGCTGGCAAGTTAAACAATGAGCTACGAATCTCCCAATGTCCCGCTTCATCCCGGGCCACCAAAACTGTGCCTTGAGGTCCTTATACATCTTAGTACCTCCAGGATGGATGGTATAAGGTGTAAAATGGGCCTCCCTCAAAATCTGATCTCTAATCTCCTGATCCATAGGCACACACACTCGGTTCCTGTACCGCAGTACTCCCGAGCTATCCACAGAAAAATCCCCTGTCTGATCCTCCTGAAGCTGCGTCCTGATCCTCATCAAGTGGGGGTCCTCACTCTGAGTGTCCCTGATCCTCTCCAACAGAGTGGGCTGCAAGACCATAGACATGAGTCTAGCAGAGACCCCAGGGGATACTACCTCCAACTGTAACCGCCTCATCTGCTCGACCAACGGCGCCTGCTGCGAGATCAGTAAGCTCAGACTCGTTCTCCTACTCAAAGCATCTGCCACGACATTGGCCTTGCCGGGATGGTAAAGGATACTCAGATCGTAATCCTTTAACAACTCCAACCACCGGCGTTGCCTCAAATTCAGCTCCTTTTGGGTGAACAGATACTTCAAGCTCTTGTGATCAGTATATATCTCGCAATGCTCTCCATACAAATAATGCCGCCACAGCTTCAGAGCAAACACCACCGCTGCCAACTCCAGATCATGAGTAGGGTAATTTTTTTCATAGTCCTTCAATTGCCGCGAAGCATAGGCAATTACCCTACCATGCTGCATCAACACACACCCCAGACCACTATGTGAGGCATCACTGTAGATCACAAATCCTTCCCCCATAACTGGGAGGGCAAGGATTGGAGCGGTCATCAACCTCTGCTTCAGCTCCTCAAAACAGCTCTGGCAAGTCTCGCTCCAAACAAACTTAACCCCTTTCCTAGTCAGACGAGTGAGGGGAGAGGAAAGCTTCGCAAAGCCTTCCACAAAGCGCCGGTAGTAGCCCGCCAATCCAAGAAAACTCCGCACCTCGGTGATGGTCGTCGGCCTCGGCCAATCTCTAATAGCATCCACCTTGGCCGGATCCACCGCCACTCCAGCAGCTGAAACCACATGACCCAGAAAGGCAACCTCCCGGAGCCAAAACTCGCACTTTTTGAACTTAGCATACAGCTTTTTCTCTCGCAGAAGCTGTAGCACGGTTCTCAAGTGCTCCTCGTGCTCCAGATCACTCCGGGAGTAGATCAGAATATCATCTATGAACACCACGACAAACCGATCCAAAAACGGCTGAAAAATCCTGTTCATCAAGTCCATGAATGCGGCAGGGGCATTAGTCAACCCAAAAGGCATCACAGTAAACTCATAATGCCCGTACCGCGATCTGAAAGCCGTCTTGGAGATGTCCTCGGCCCTCACCCTAAGCTGGTGGTAACCGGACTGCAGATCAATCTTCGAGAACACGGATGCTCCCTGTAACTGATCAAACAAATCATCTATCCGGGGGAGGGGATACTTGTTCCGGATGGTCACTTTGTTCAATTCCCTATAATCCACGCACAACCGCAGTGATCCATCCTTCTTCTTAACAAACAACACAGGCGCTCCCCACGGAGAAACACTGGGTCTAATGAAACCCCTATCCAAAAGATCCTGAAGCTGGGCTTTCAACTCCCTCAACTCAGCTGGCGCCATCCTATAGGGTGCCTTTGAGATTGGTGCAGTCCCAGGGACTACATCAATCACAAACTCAATCTCCCTCTCCGGCGGCATCGTCGTCAACTCAGGGGGAAACACATCTGGGAACTCTCGGACGATAGGGATATCCTCGAGTCCCAGTGCCGCCGTAGGCACCTCCACCACGGTGGCCAAAAAGGCAGTGCAACCTCTACTCATCATCCTCCTAGCTCTCGCCGAGGAAATGGTCGCTGCGAACAGCGTGCTCTGGCAGCCTCTGAAGATGAACTCCTCCTGTCCTGGCTCGCGAAGAGTCACCGTCCTATCTCTGCAGTCGATCGTGGCGGAGTACCGTGATAGCCAATCCATCCCCAACACCAAGTCAAAATCATGGAGCTGCTGCAAGACAAGCAAGTCTGCAGGCAAAATCCAAGGCCCCAACTGCACCGGGCATGCCAAACAACGCTCCTCAACATGCAAAACGTGATCAGGAACCCGCACCTCTAATGCACAAGACAAGGACTCTACCTCTAGACCATGCAGGGATGCAAATGCTCGACTAATGAAAGAATGAGATGCTCCAGTGTCGAATAAAGAGCGAGCCCGAATACCAAAAAGTAGAGTAATACCTGCCACCACCTGGTCTGCCGCTGCGGAATCTGCTATTTGGGCGGCATACACCCGCCCGCTCGGTGCTGGAGGTCGAGAATCTGAAGGATGGGAGGTGGACGGCCTGCTCACTGGAGCATAAGGCCGCTGAGCTGATGGCTGCTGCTGCTGAGGGGGATATGGAGCCGACGCCGAAGAAGGTGCCGAAGAAGTAGCAAGGGGGCAAGTAGCTCGCACATGCCCCGGCTGTCCACAACGGAAGCATCGACCCCATCTCTGATCACAAGTGATGGCGGCATGCTGACCGCCGCAGAAGATACATCGGTCAGAAGATCGGGGCTGTCTCGGCTGCTGCTGCTGTCTCGAGGACTGCTGCTGAGATCTCTGCTGCCTCTGCTGTGATCTCTGCTGCTGGTGCTGCTGCTGATGCTGCTGCGGTCTCTGGGGTCCACCAGGACCTCTCCTATCAGATCGCCCACGGCCGTAAGACTAGGACTGCGGCGGCCGTGGCGGTCTCCAAGAGCTGGCCTGTCCCCCGTCCTCTGGGGCTGGTCGCTTCCTGTCGGAACCCTGCGCGACCGCGGCCCTCCGTCTGGCCACCTGCTGATCGCCTCTCTCCACCCACTGTGCGTGCTCTGCGGCTGCCTCTAGGGTCTGAAATCTCTGTGCATGCACAAGCGTGAAAATCTCTGGACGGAGGCCTCCCTCGAACAACTCAACCTGGTGTGGACCGTCACGAGCGACGAAGGGCACACAGTTCAGCAACTCCATGAACTCCTGGAAATAGACATGGGCCGGTCGATCGCCCTGCTGCAGATTCTTCAAGTCGTCCTCCAACTTCTTCTTCACACTGGTAGAAAAATAGGTGTCCAATACCATCCGTTTGAACTCCTCCCAAGGCAACTGCCGAGTAATCCGGAACTCCGGTGGCTCTACCCGCTGCCACCAAAAATCAGCATCTCCGTCCAAACAGTGCACCGCCATGTGCACTCGGTACCTCGGGTCGATGAAGAAGTCCCGAAAAAGCTTCTCCATCGCAGAAAGCCATCTCCCAACAGCCCGGGGCTGAGCATCCCGCCCCGAGAATCTAGGTGGTCCCGCTTAACAAACGCAGCGAGTTTGTCAGCCAAAATCCCCTCCTCCTCCGCATCAAAGGCTGAATAGCTCCAGGAGCCCCGCTACTCGAAGATGGTGCCGACAGCACAAAAGGCGCAACAAGAGGCACAGGGTCCGCAGGAACAGCTGGGGGTGGTGCCTCCCTCTGAGCAAGCAGCTGCTCATCCTCTGCTCCGGGCGGCGCTGACCCTCCGCCAACTGGGCCACCAAGGCCCTCACTCAGTAGCTCGGGGGGTTAGGCTGCTCTG